>JAWDGP010001469.1:357500-437500 GCA_033675545.1 Elysia crispata
TTGTATACAGAAAAGTTGGATTGGCAAGATAAATTTCGAAGCAATCCTTGGTTATCTTCTGCATAGTTTTGTCCGCCTCCATCCGTACGGTTCCCCGATATATATGTGTGTATATATATATATATATATATATATATATATATATATATATATATATATATATATATATATATATATATATATATATTTTAAAGAATTGTGCCCATATTTGAATTTTAAATGTGGCTGGCCGACTGTATTAAATTAATACAGTCTTTGTCTTTTTCCTTTCTCGATCTTGGTATATCTACACGGAAGTAAAGCATATTGTCTGGAATTATTAATACAGATTTGTTTTCTCCCCATGAGTCAGTGAAGCTTAAGTGGGTGTAGGCTGCATTCAGCATTCAAGGTTTAGCAGATTGGAGTTGATGTTGGTGGTGTTATCTTTATATATTTGAATAGTGGGATGCTCCTTTAAAACATTCACAGATTTTCAATATGTAAAAAAAAAAAATATTCTACAAATCGAAGTAGATCTTAAGTTTGAAAATAAAATAAAAACAACATTAATTTTGAACGACAAAAGTCGGATGGCTGGCGATTCGACAGGCGCGGAATACATTGTGAAAAAGATATATGTAATATGAGATGTATTGTTTTTGATGATCACATCTAAACTTTGATTACGCCACGATTTACCAGGATCATATTGATACTATTTTTCAGTCGGTTTTTTACCCTAGACGTTGTTATTTTGTGTTAAATTAGACCCTCTGAAACGCCCAGTTTATCACGATTCTGCAATTATTGTAATTACATATTGCTGTTGTTGTTGTTGTCCTTGTCATCCCGGCTGTGTATGGCCATTCTGGAGTCGACTTGCCACGCTTCTCCAAGTCACACAGGCTAGATCCTGGGCTAGCTTGATGTTCGTGTAGAGCTGGTTGTCAGTCCATTCTTTGATGTCGTCGTACATAATATATATTAGAGGACAATAATCGCAAACACACACATAACACATAGTACGTACCCATATCTCAGTTCTCTTGAACGTAATGTTTTGATAAAGTTAGATAACAATGGATCGCGAGGAGGTTTGGTTTCTGTAGGAGATTCATGGTTAATGGTTGATGAGAATGCCTTGGCTGTGGTATTGTCCTTGCCTTTATGTGGTGGAAGTTGTAGTCGTGGTGGTGTCGAGGTTGTAGAATCAGCTGTCCGAGTATTTGATAATGTAAGAAATATTTTTCGTGATGGCAGTTAATGTTGTATTAGCAGCAGTTATAGTTATAGTACTCAGTAGATTTTGAGATAATCGATAGCGGCAGTGATTGTAAATAGGGCGGGGAGGAAAACCATCGTGGATATTTTTTTTTCCTTCGATCAAACGCAAATAATCAGCAGCCGCTAGAGAGATATTGATTGCAGCTCCTAGCTTATAGCTCTGACAGATAATAAATGAACCGCCTTTTGTTTTGCTTTTTCCCCAGACCTGTGGCGATAATTTTTTTTTTTTTTTGCGGAAGATACAAGCACCAGGCGCTTCCAGGACTGATGAAGTAAACAAATCACCGTACAAGTTCTGGATCGTTCGCTTCTCTCTTTCTTCCTCTGTCGGAGCATCGATCAACCTGTAGGCTCAGATCAACACTACTGAGCATCTCTTGCTTGGCAGATTATAGTTGGCGCCGAGAGCCAATTTTCTGGACACAGCGTTCGTGTGAATTTTGACGCTGATACTTCGTTTCACTGCGAATTGCTTCCTGTAGAAGAGTTACGACGCTTAGTCAACGGAAAATTGCAATTCAGTACGTGGAAACCTTTTCGCTTATTCAAACTCTTCAATGATCGAAGGAAAGGAATGAAGGGATGGAGTTCACTTCGTCACTCAGCCGTGTAAGGCTGTTACAGATAGACCCACCAGCGAAATCTGGATAGTTTCGTTCGAAGTGACAACTCTTGCTTATAACAGCATTTTTGGCGAGGAGAACTTTGGAGCCAGTACCACAGTGCAAGATTAGGACTTGACTTGAGCAGTTGTGCCCGAAGGATAATAATCCATTTTGTCGGCGGCCCTTCCTACCTGTTCTCACCCATGTAAAGGATGCAAGAGCCCGACGTGTACTGTAGGCCTAGCCAGCCTACAGTGGGCATGAGTGGCTAACACAGGATGTACATCTACGTCGTTGTCACAACCGATACAAAGTGAGTACCTAGGCGCCAGGGTCATCGCGACACAGCTAGGGACCTCGGAGAACAATACCGGGCGACGAAGGCGCTCTGTAGCAGCAGAAGGACTAGGCGGCGGGAAGCGCCCACCGTCAGGATTTACCAGCACTCGGCCGCAGGCGAGCACAGGCCGTTGAGACGGCGACCATGAAGGAGCGGGTCGACTCGGCCAAGATGCTGAACGGTCCAGATGTCAGCACGCCGGCCGGGGGAGGGGTGTCCAAACTGGACGCCGCGGACATCAAGATGGAGGTGAAGGACGAGGACAGCGGGCGGAAGTCCACAGACTCTCGGCCTCCGTCCAGAAAGATTCCCAACGGAGATTCAGGTGAGGCGCTTCTTGTGCTCAAGTGATTTCGTTGGTTCTCTGGCTTTTAGCACAAGTCTATGTTTGATGTTGGGAATGAGATTTTGGAATCGGTGAAAACTTGATGCGATGTGTTTTTTTTTACCAAAATAAATTTAAAAAAATAAAAATAAGAATTTGTAAGATATTTGATATTACTTAAGTTACTAGTGTAGAATACCCTTTCCCCCCCCCCCCCCCTTTCAGCTGTTTCATACAAGCTTTTCCTAATTGAATATGCGCACCTCTCAGCAATACCTTTTTTTTTTTTAATCCTTTAAGACTGCGTATCTTAAAGTTGCATTCACACAGACATCATCGCTTTGTACGCCAGTGAAAGAAGAGAGCTGTGCCATATTATAGTAATTTTTTATTTTCTAACTGTATTCTCTATAACATGTGCTTAAGCTCACGTAATGACACACAAAGCTGAAACGGCTAAAATTGTGGTTTTCGAACCCTCTACTTAGCGATTCCTTGGCGAGCTCATGACAAGTGTTCTGTTCCACAGCCTTTTTCGCTAGTGATAGACGATCCGTAATGTTTGTAGGAAGATGCATGTCCTATTCCTGGTGTAAAATCGAGTTCTAATTGCTTATAGATTCTAACATAGAGGCAGAGCTCAAACTCTGCTTTCTTTTTATCAACGGTCAGACACATTGGTTGTACATGTAACGGAAACCACCTTTACTTAAAGACTCCCTCCACAGGACTGTACGTGAGCACTTATTGAAAAGATAATCCCTCTGTGGGTCGAGGGAAGAGTGTCACTTCTTCAAAACTCTTAGAACGTTATAAAAGAGATAATAGAGATCAGCCCTGTTGCACATTTGCAGACATATCACACATGAAGGTCACACACACCATGGCTTCAGACTTTGTACATGTCAATATCTACGATGCCGTAATAGAAAATACTGACCGTTACCTTAACTACTCTTTTTGCAGACATGTCTTTGCAAAGAAAAGGTGTTAGCAGTAAATATACTTATGGCAGACACTAATGTAGATAAAGGATTGTAATGGTAAGACCAAGAGTCAACTACTGATTTCAAAATAACCATCACTGGTTTTCACTTTTGTTTTTTGCTGATTTGGGTGTTGCATTTTATCATGATGAAACGGTAGCTTTGGATTAAAATGGCAAAACTTTGTTGCACTCATTATCTATATTTATATGGTGGGCAGAAAAATAATTGAACTCCGAGAAAGATAAGCAGATGGGTATAGAGAGGTGTGTAAAATGGAGAAAGAGAAAAAGAGAGACATTGATTCATTGAACACAATAAGCATTTTGCAATTCGGATTTCAGTGTTGTATCCAGCTTATTGGCTTAGCGAAATGAAGATCAAACTTTTCAATCATTGAATTTATCAAATGTTTCCATCGTTTTTGTTTTCTTTCCAGATACAGTGTCAGTAAAATCTGAGGACAACAACAACAAGCGAATAAAGCTAGAGAAAAAAACTGATAGTAAGGAAACAGAATTTATCATTAGTGTTTTGTTTGTGCTTTACACTCCCCCCCCCCAAAAAAAAAAAATGTTCATTTTTTTTTTCGGTTCTCTATGTTTCATTAAATACAAATAGTCTCATTTTGCATAATTGAACATTGAATATCTTGTGTTTAGTTCAATGATTAGCAAATATTTCAATATAAAACTTTGATTTCTTTGAATATAATTCTGTAAAAATGTCTTCAAAAACCTTATCAAATGCCATGTATTGTGATTTGCGGTCTTACTAATGTTTTAAAAACAACCTTTACCACAGATGGGAAGTTGGCAACAGAAAATGGCAAGCCGGGATCTGTGGGTCAGCCAGATAGCAGGAAGTCGTCTCCTCACACCCCACAGCCCGCTGCCCTCAACACACATGGGCCGGGCTCAGGTCCCAGCACCCCGTCCATGCTCGGCTGCGGAGGGCCAGGCATGGGGGGCACCACCCAGCAACAGATGATGCACCAGCCGCAGGCAGGCCTGGTCACATCTCATGAGCCTCCTTTCATGCAGCAGCAGAGCGAGATCTTCGTGTTCTCCACGGCCCTGGCCAACCAGGCAGCGGAGGGCGTGAGGATGGGTCAGTGCAAAACCATCATCCAATTCCACATGGAGCATCCAAACACCAAGGCTTTCCTGCAGGTTTGTGGAATGAACACTGTGTTAAGACAGGACTGACGGTGTTAAGTTTTCGGAATGTGATATATATGTGATGATTTTCTTCTGCTTTCAATATAGATTTTTTTTTAGGCCATTTGGAAGCTGTTTGAGTTTCCAGCACGCAATTGTTTTAATAAAAGAGCACATGTTGCGAAAAAGAGAATAAAAGGCTTATCAATTTTCGCCTGGGCTGAGCTCAAATGAAAATGGAAATTTCAATAGCACCTCAGTTTTTATAATCAAGTCTAAAAAATGTGATAGAGGCAGCCAAACACCTTTTGATAAAGATTATTTTTGTTTTTAACATTAAAGGCTTGTCTCACTTCTGTAGAGCTACATGCAAAAGGTAGGAAAATGATTTTCGCCTATATGATTTGTTCAACAGCATAATTATGGCATTCTTTCTTTTCTTCAGAAAAACCCCCTGAAAAGCAACAACCTTCGCCATGGGGGCCCTCATGGGATGATGGGAGGCATGAAGGGTCAACAAATGGGACCTGGTATGGTCCGCATGCCTGGTCCAGCAACAATGAACTGGGGACCACAGGGTCCAGGCGGGCCGGAGGATCCGGGCATGATGGGTCCTGGAGGAATGATGCCAAACGGCCAGTACATGGGGCCGCGCATGATGGGGGGTCCAGGAAGCAGTGGATGGGCAGGTGGACCACCGCACATGCAGGGCATGGGACCTGGTAACTGCTACCCTGGGAGTGGGCCTCCTATGATGGATATGGAGTCCGAAATGATGATGGGGCCCGGGGGTCCCCCTCCAGGCGGCATGTCCAACAACCCGCTGTCGGTGAGCCAAGTACCTGATGAGAACCTCACGATGGAGCAGCGGCAGCATCGCTCAAAAGGCCTCGCCCAGCTTACCAAGATACACCAGATGCTTATGGGAGGTGGCGGCAATGGAGGCAATGTTAACGGCCAAGTTGGAGGTGTGTGTCCTATGGGACCTGGAGGTCCTCCACAGCAGATGGGTGGTCCAGAGGGAGGTGCAGGGATGTACCCTCCAGGTATGATGACCTCACAGCAGGCCATGATGCAGCAGCATCAGCAAGCTATGATGTCCCAAGGCGGCGGCATGATGCCACCACATCCAGGTATGATGTCGCCTCAGCAGCAGCAACAGCACATGATGGCACAGCAAGGCATGTCACCCTATGGACCTAGAGGTCCCCCAGGCATGGGGCCTCCAGGAATGAATGGCAAGGACCAGGTAATAAATACTGTAGATTTAAGAGTTAAAAATATTTTAAAGGCCTGTTATTCCCACCAAGAACAGCAGCTAAATTTTCTAAATGAAATTATTTAGTGATCAATTTTATGGTTTGATGGCATAGAATTCAGTTAAAATCAATTTTTAAAGCTCAGAAAGTTTATGTAGGGGATTCTCTTTGCAATTCATTACAAAGCTTTAGACCTTAGTCTTGCAATGCAAATCATACTCTTTTGTAATGGGGAGTGGGGAAAAAAAATTAAATAAACTAAAGATAAAGCGTTTGACATCTATACACTTATTCTAAGTCATAAGTTAGACTAGGTCCGCACTTATTATACTGTTGACAAGAATCAAGACCCACTATTTTAGCATTTCTATGAATATCATTGATGATGCATAGATCAGCTTTGTCTTGCCACTTCATTCTCTTCCTTTGGCTAGTTTGTAAAAATTGGAACTTTTAGAACTAGAAGAATATTGTAATAATATGTATGGATTTGTGGAAAAATTGAGCCGTAAGATCAACATATGCTACTTAAAAGGCGAGTCTGTAAGAAAGACCTAGCATAAAGCACTACATAGCCAAGTTGAAAGAGTGTTTGACTGGCAAGAAGGTCCCAGGTTCATTCTCCAGCTGGGTCATTTGACCTATGGGATCAGATGTTATGTGATCAGCTTTATTCTTGGCTTGACAAAAAGCCAAAGCCTTGTGTTAACATTTTTTTAGGAAATGAGGGGATTAAAAAAACTGATGAGAGATACCAAAAAAACAAACCTTGTGCGATTTTATTCCATACGTTTAGAAAGTTCTGGAAGGTTCTATAAGCGAAATTTCAAACATTTAATATGTCAAAATTTGTATATCAAGCCCATTTCTGAATATTGCCATTCGTTATTATACCATGTGAGGATTTTCAAAATAAATAATGAGTAAAAGAAATGCAAAGCAAGTTTGACTGTACTAGTTTTTTTCCATTTTTTAAAGGCCATTTTTTTTTCTTTTTTTTTTTTATTTAATTTTTTTTTACATTATTTTCTGTGCTAATTATGTACTTTATGATATTCTTGTAGATCTTTGTTGACTTGTGAGATGAAAAGGATCTTTCGTGTTTTCATGTTTTTCTTTTGTAAATAGAATTTTTCAATGTATGCAAAATTAAAAGCATTATGATGTTTCGTAACTACATTTACAAATTATAAATGAGATGAGAAATTAGTTTTGATATATCCTTGACTTGTATCTGATAAAAAGTTTTGACATTGACAGCATTCATAATTTTGATTATTTTCAACAGTTTTTGGTATGAAGGAGGGTAAAAGAATTTAATAGTAAAGTGCAGAGCTCTCCTTACAAAAATCTCAGTCAGGCAAATTGTTAGAAACCAGGATTTTAACATCTTTTAAGCATTCCAAAAAAAAAAAAAAGAAAGAAAAAGAAATTAAAATCTGCCAGAACAGAAAGAAAGCTTTGGGTTATATTTGATTGTGTGGGATAAAGGAAGCATATCAGATCCTTCTTTCTCGTTACTTTTTTTTAATCTTTTGATCAATGTTTTCCTACTGTAATTAATATAGCTTCTGTCTCCTTGCCCTTGTTGCCCCACCATCTCTCCTCCATTTCCATATCAGTTCCAGGCACAGCATGATTGGTATCAGATTCAGAGGGACTTCTACCTGGAGAAGCAGCATCGCATGCAGCAGCAGATGGCAGCAGCAGGCAGGGGCGGTCCCATGCCACCCCACATGGAGCCTGGACCTCCACCTCCTTCCTACTATTCATCCATCTCCCAGAAACACGCGGGTATGGGGCCCCATATGCCTGGAGGTCCGCCATCTCCAGGAAATATGAACGGGATGCGGATGCCAATGGGTCCTCATGGTCCTCCTCACATGGGCATGGAAGGTTCAGATGGTATGTATGGCGACATGTGCCGTGGCCCACCTCACATGGGCATGGAACCAATGCCTGGGATGTACCCACCTCATGGGATGCCTCCTCAAGGGCCGATGGATCCTGGCTTTGACCCAACAATTCCAGGTTCTATGCCACCAGGAGTGGGTCCTGGTGGAGGATCTCTGAGGCACCATGGTCCTATGAGGCCTGGGCATCCAGGACACATGATGGGTGGTCCCAATGGGATGATACCAGCAGGCATGAAGCCAGGTGGTCTTCCTGCCAATGTGACATTGCATCGGGCAGGCAACCCAGAGCAATTCAACCCAGAGACAATGGGTGGAGTTGTGCCCCCTCCATCAAACAACAGCAGCAAACCCCCACCCAGCTACGCTCAGGCTCAGAAAAGGAAGCGTGGAGACAATGATGGAGACGATGGTGGCAGTTATGCCAAGGGTAATTTACAACAGACACCATCTCCAACCAAGATTCATTACCACCTCAGCCAGTTTGAGGGACAGGAGCTGACAATCACTAAGCAGCTGAACACAGCTTTTGTTGGAGATGACATGGCCACAACTAATTCAGGGACTGTTACTACATCATCTGTTGCCAGTGGCGGTGGAGTTGGTTCTCACAACTTCAATAGCCACAACTCGCCTTTGCATGGACCAGGCTCCAATAAAGGTCCCCAGTCTAACTCCAGCCAAACATCCATGCATAATTCCCCCAGTGTTCCCTCAGGGCATTCAGGCCCATCACCACATCATCATCCAGGCCCACCAACACCCTTGTCTTCATCTGCACCACCACCTTCCTGCTCTGGTGCGGGATTGAGACTGTCTCATTTTGATCCCTCCGGGGGCCCTTCTGGACTCACTAATGGAATCAGCAGTGCCCCCCATACACCAAATCCAAAATTGTCATCTTCATCTTCAACTTTGTCAAACATCACATCAGCCAGCCTGGCTAATCTAGCCAAAGGTGTAGAGAACTTATCCAACCAAATGCAGCAAAATATGATGCAAGGTGGACCTTTTCATAGTATACAGGTGCAAGGCCAAATGGCTTCAACAGGCAATGGTGGTAATAACAGCAGCAATAGCAATGGCAGCAATGGTATCCCAAACAGTAGCAGTAGCGGCTCAGTCAGTTGTCCACCTACAACTACTTCTGCAACCACATCATCAGTCCCCTCATCATTGCCATCTCATTCATCGTCATCTTTATCGACCTCTTTATCATCGGCAATTCCAACAATGTCATCCGCTCCCACGACACACCCCGCTCCTTCCTCTCAGTCTCCCAGTATGAACATGCCCAATAATGGCTACATGAACAGTTCTGGTCCTGGCACAGTACCTCATCCCATGAACAGTTATCTCAACATGCCTCCAGGTATGGGACCTGCTGGATGTGACATGCCCGGCATGCCCAATGGTCCTCGACCTCCGACTCCCTTGTCTCATCATGCCCAGATGGCCCAAACTCAAGGAATGCTTGCTGCTGCTGCCTTAGGACCCATGGGTGCAGCAGGGGCACCAAGTCCAGGCATGCCACAACATATGGGACCCCATGGAATGGGGGGACCACCTTCATCACACCAAATGCCATTGGGAGGACCCCCGCAGCATATGGGGCCTCATATGGCACAGCAACCCATGGCTGGACCAGGTCCAGGTCTACCTCCTCAATCCCATCCTCATAGACACAACTCTTCATCAAGCCTTCCCGCCACCCCTCCCATTATGAACAAGCCTGGTCAGTTCACCAGTCCACCTCTTTCTCATGGCCAGATGGGTATGTCTGGGGTGTCATCACCATCATTTCCCCCTGTGACAACTACAAGCTCAAGCAGTAGTTCAGGACCCAGTGTACAGATTCAGCAGAAAGGTCAGAACACAATCCAGTATCTGCCAGCAAATCCCCCTGCCTCATCATCTATTCCCACTCATCCTCAGCAACATCTCCCTGTTGGAGCAATGGGAGGAAATGGCCTTGGCCCGAAACCTGCACCTGAAATGACAGATTATGGCATGCCCCGTTTCCCTTCACCCATGCATAGTGGTGGAATGAGTGATGGAAAAAGCCATCCAGCCTCTTCTACACTTCAGTATTTCCCTTCATCTTCACCATCAGGGCCTCGAGGTCCCATGTCCAGTGCCATGTCTGCAGCTGCTGCAATGGGCCCAGAGTTTGCCAATCAGGCAGCTATTGCTATGCATCAGTCAGCATCTATGATGCGAAGCTCAAGCATACCTGATCTCCACTCCATGCCGGGTATGGGAGGTGCTCCAGGCCACATGGACAACAGCAGCATGTGTGGGGCAGGTCCCATGCCTCCAGGAGGTCCAAGCCCTATGATGGGAGGCCCTGTTTGTCCTGACATGCACTCTGCAGGTCCAGGGGGTCCTATGCGACCAGGTCAGTCTCCAATGCGACCAATGCACCCTAGCATGGCACCCCATGGTGGTCTCGAATGTGTTTCCCCCATACCGGGAATGGGAGGCTATATGAACAATGGACCCACTATTGAACAAGCGCAAGCACAAGCTCAAGCCCATGCTGCCATGATGATGCAAGGTGGACCTCAGATGCCAACATCATCCCCTCACATGCCTCCTAGTGGAGGTCCTTCTCCTCATCTGGCTCCACACGGATCCTCCATGCACAGTTCAATGCCACCCCATAGTGGTCCCATGCCTGGTCACTCTCCTCATGGTGCTCCAATGCCAGGACACTCCCCACATAACGGACCAATGCCTGGACATTCACCACATGGTGGCCCAATGCCTGGCTCAATTCCTGGACCAATGCCTGTGCAGTCTCCCCACAGTCAAATGGTGCCTTGCTCCATGCAGGGCCCATCTCCGCACTGCCCCATGCCTCCAGGCGGACCTCCACATCCCCACAACTCTATGGCCGGACCCATGCCAGTTCCACATAGTCACATGGGTGGTGGACCTCCCATGCATGGACCAGCTGGAATGCCACGGCACCCTGGAATGGGAACCATGATGGGTCCTGGCCCAGGCATGTACGGAGGAGCAGGAGGGATGCAACCAGGTTACCCAGGTTACCAGCCAGATTATTACCCCTCAGGCCCACCTCGAGGTCCTCCCCGCCAGATGATGGGACCTGGTATGATGGCAGGGCCAGGAGGCCAGCCATATGGAATGATGTCCAACATGCCAGGTCCAAGTTGAGGACTATACAGGAATGCCTGATTTTCATAAAAGTTTCATCTGCAGTCTGTCAAGTTGTGAGAAGAGTATAGCGCAAGCTAGTGAATTTTTACTTGACTGCTATTCCAATCTGGTTTTACTGAAAGGGATTTCGATCACGCAATGCAATCTCAAGTCCAGCCATTATAAATTTTTGTTCTGGACATTTCATGAACAGTGACTAAAGGTGAATTTGATCAATGCAATACCTTTGTATTTGTCAGTACTCTTTATTAACTTAAGACAACCATATAACTATGGATGGAACAATTCTCAACAGCTCATATGAGTTAAGCATGAAACAACCCAAGTTTGAACCCAAGCAGACAATGAAACGTGCAAATCATAGCTCATAAAATACATAGATTTTATTTGTTGTTCTTTTTTTCTGTTCTTAATTCTACCTCAAAGTGCTGATGTAAGTCTCAAATTTAATACTACTTTCTTCATTACTAGGATATCCCAAATTTAATGAAGCAATTTTTTTTTACTTCATATCGTTTTCAAAGGAGCTTCCGTTCTTTTCCCCTTTAAAAAAAGTTAAGAGAGTCATTCCTGTTACAAAAATTTTTAATTCTGATTAAAGATCTCACTTACCTAAGATGGAGATCTTGATTCTTGGTCATGGATATTGCCTTGAAGTGAAGGTTTATTGTGTTGTGCCTAGAGGTATTTCAATAGCCTCAGATGTTTGAAAATTGAGCTAGACTTTGTCTTTGACCTACCAGTCTTGTGTTACTTTTGACTGTGCCATTCTCATAGACAAGAAGCCATCCACAGATTCGGGCAATTTTTTTTTAAAAATCCTGAAAAATGCTGGAATGTTGGAGCAAACATCAGCGGTATTGGTGAGAAATGCATCTACATATCAGAGAGTATGGACAGAACTTTTCAATGGTAACAGGAGGTTCCTTAATCGAGGATTTCACATTTTATGTTAAATTAAGCAAGACTGTCTCATGTCACCAGAAATTTGCTCCCGCTGTACCCCTCCTCACCCATACAACGATAGTCTGGTGTCTGAAGTATCGAGTACTACTGCCCAGGCTTGAATTCAATGTATTGACACTTACAGTCACACATTAGCAGGCGCAAGTGTCAGCGTTACTCACTTGTGTCATTCAGAGATAGAATTATCTTATATGGCAACATTTTGAACAAATTTATCGTGAGATTCATTTGTACGTTGTGTGAATTAGTTTGCTTACACTGTACATTTGTAATTGTATGAAATGTTTTATATTCTCCCTTCCCTTCCCCTCTTGATTTTTTTTCTCTCAATTTACTCACAGATGTTAACCTCTTAAAATTATCAACATGTGAATGATGCTGGTAAACTCATAAAATGTTTGTTTTTTAAAAGGTCAAATGCAACTTGAATCGTTTATGATAGATCAATGGTCTGGAACTCTTAATTTTAACTTCCTTATTTGTTAAATTTGTTTGAAAAAAATTATAATGGTACCACACAAAAAGAATATTCTGTCTACAGTTGTCAGATTTTGGCAAGGTCAAAACAAAGAGGCATTGAGAGGTTAAGCCAGCCCCTTAGAGTGCATCAGGATAGGATTAGTGGAGGGCAAAACATGAAACTCTATCTCTTGGATTTTGTGTTAGTGCCTGCTACTTTTTTTTTAGGCCTTTGGCAATTTTCCTAGCAGCATCCCAGTCATTTTTTTTTAATTTGAGTTGCGCAAGAATAATAAAATTTTAGGTAACATATTGTCAGCAGAAGTAGTCAGGTCTATATAAAAGAATACGTGTCTTTGACTCAGTGATTAAAATATTTGAAAGCAGTCTTTACTTGTTATGAGTGGAATAAGTGGCTGATGTTTTCAGTGAGACACTTTCGAACTTAAAAATCCGTTGGCATTTTTAGTGGGAAATTTTGTACCTCTTTGGATCTCACTATGAACTCCTAAGGTTGATTTTTTTTTTTTTTTGTTCTAGCTGTAAAGCTTTGTACTGCATTGTTCAGATCTCATTCATATGGATCTCCCCACAATGTACCAAAAACAAAATTTGGCCGAGATTTTGTTGACAGGCTTGTCTTTTCTCTTTTTTTTGTGATCATTAGTTAATATTGTAGTGAGCTTTTTGCTCTATGTACCTAGTTTAAAGTGGATGATAGTTTGGATGTATCCAACACTGTTTTCTTTTGGAAACAAATTACATATTTATGTGCAGAACTGGATTTTAGGGGACTTTCCGTAAATTAAAAAAAACAAACTCTGCCTTAGCCTTACTAAAGTGTATGAAACATTTTGTTAAAAAGAAAGGGAGGGGTGTAAATCAATTCTTTAAAGATTCAGATGTGCAAGAATTTTTTTTCTTATGTTTTTTTGTTTTTGTTTTGGTAAGATTTTTTGTTTAAATTCAACCATCTTTGGTCAAGGAATCCTTTTCTCAACTGATCGTTATGTTCAAATAATATAATTTATACAATATTCCGTTTTTGTTAACCTTCATAAATTTTATCTGTGGTCGTAAATTTATACACTATCTCACTGCTGGTTTCTATATCTCAGGTTCTTTTATTTTGGGCAACTGATTGTGTTCCCAAACTTTTTATTTCTCCTACAGCCCCGTTTATTTTTCTTTTAGGTACAGTTTCCTTTTTTTTTCTTCTACTTATTATCAAAGTAAGAGAAAAGGTTTCAAGTAATTCATAATAAATAAGTAAGATGTTATAAAAATAACTTTATTATCCAGCTAATGGACATTTATCGTTCTATTGCAAAAGGAAAACACGAATTAAGATAAAAAAATTTTTTTTTTTTTTTTTGATTTTAGAGTGCTTAGTTAACTTACTCTATCCCTTCTTCAGGTAATTTAAATTTTTTTTTTTAATTAATCAGGGAAAAAAATTATGGTTATTGGGACCATATGAAAAGAGCTCTTAATTCTGACAAGAATATATTTTGCCATTTCATATTGGTTGAGGTCATCTGAAATCTTAGATGGGGCAAATTTGAAAATAAATTTTAGATATGTTGTATTTGTAAAAATAGGAAAATCATATTCAAAGTAAGATGGTTCAAATAGACAGATTTATATGCAATAAATTGAAAGTATCATAATGTTGGATCTTAATATACTTGATCAAACCTGCTCAAGATCTTTCGACACAATTAGAATAAGTTAGGTCCACAAGATGTCGCAGGGTTTCATGGCTGGGTGTAGAACCAGATGAGACTTGTTCGGCACTTTTTTAACATCTTCATTATAATCATTCCTGGATATTCTCTCTCCTCTCTCTCTCTCTCTCTCTCTCTCTCTCTCTCTCTCTCTCTCTCTCTCTCTCTCTCTCTCTCTCTCTCTCTCTCTCTCTCTCTCTCTCTCTCTCTCTCTCTCTCTATCTCTCTTTCTCTCCCCCTCTCTCTCTGTTTTGCCCTCCCAAGTTTTGTAGTAAATAACCAGCATTACATATTATATATTTACTTTGTAGAAATTATATTTCTTTGTTCATAGTGAATTTTTATTTTGATTTTTGTTTCAATTTTATAGGTTGGAGAATTATTTTTAATTGGCCTAATTTAATGTCATACAATGGAATATACAGTGCAGGGATGTTAATATAGCTGCCTTTTTTTTTTTTGGTCTCATGTACAGGAAAAGAATTAAACTGCTGATACCTGAATGTGATTATATTTGGTCATGAGGGATAATCAAGAAAATAAAAATCAATTAATTTTTTCACTAGATAACATGATGAATCAGATAAAATCAGTTACCGCAAACAGTAATTCTTTCATTGATTTGTTTTAGTCCTTCGATGAAATTAAATAGGATTGATTCCAGTGGATCCAGTTTTTTATTTCCCTTTTCATTGAATGTAAATGCAAATATATACTTTTAAAAAATATGTAATCAAATCGCCAGTCCCAAATGCTCAAAGTGTCAATGAATGCCTCCTTTCTAAAATTGGTTTGAATGAAAATATGTTGCCTTTTTTTTTTAGCCTCATATTTTTAATAACTGCTGAGGATGTGCTCTATCTTATAAGGATAAGTGGTTCCTATGCATATTTTCATATTTCACAAGTGTGAAATGAATTGTTTTTGAGACCATGGAAGATTCATTGGTGCATGCTCAGTTGTTTGTTTCTTTTCCAACACCAAGAATCCACCAGGTTCGAGTTGCGGTTGGAGAGAGTTATCTACCAAATCACATTATTAAATCCTTTATAAGTTGACATAGAGGATATGTGTGAACTGTTTTTCTGTATTTGGATGGAAAAACATTTTGCTGATCAACGACACATGTATTGAAGTTTTTTAACCTTTTTGTTATTATGTACAGTTGGATCATAGACGGATTCTTCCTTTTTCATTTTTTTTTTTTTTTTGCTGAAACTGAAACAGTGTATATTAATAATATGATAGGTTTGAAGACTTTGTTATTGTGTTGCTATTATAATTATTAAATATCATTGATTTTGGTACCATTTGTTCATTGCCTGTTAGAAAAGGGTACCACTTTTATCTTAAATGCTACCATTGCCATTTGTTTCTCATAGTCTGAGACATTTGTTCTTTGTGAATTTTGTTCATAATATAGGCCAACAATGTACAATGCGCTTTGTATTTGCCTTTTTTTTTCTCTTTCATTTTTTCCAGCCTTTGTTTTTCTATTGCGCTCTACCCTCCATTACAATTCAATGACAAATAAAAATTTATTATTATTTTTGCAAGTCTTTTCAAGTTTGTTCCACTTTATAAAAGTCTGAACAATGGGCTGTCAGAATTTTCAATTGAGGAAAAAAATAAGATTTTGAAAGTAGTTTAGTACTTCTTTTGCCTTTCTTTTTTCTTTCTTTGTAAGACAAAATAAAATCTAGGACTCGGATAATTTCATGCCTTTTACACTATAAAGAGTCATGGCAAAAAATTCATAGATCTTAATTTTATTCCTCTTGAATTGGAACACTGTTACAAATTTGATGTGAAAATATTCTCAGAAATTTTCCCTTAGGCCAAGTTGATTTGTACCACCAAATCGGACTTATAAATTATATTCAATTTTTCGAGGTAAAGTGGGGACACACAATTCATTACAATGAGTTACAGTTTTTGCTTTTTTTTGTGTGTGGGGGGAGGGGAAGAGGCGTTTTATAGTCTCTTTTTTTAATATTTTAATTTGTGAATTATGCAGTCTTAAAATAGAGCAAAGACATAATTTTAAACTATTTATATAGGCAAAATGTTTTTTAAAAGATTAACGAAAGAAAGACATGAAATGAATGAAACATACATACCTTACAAATAGAAACAAAATGTAAAAGAAAAAAAATCAGTCACAATTTATAAGAAAAGGAACAAACTGAACTTGTTGATTCGTTCCTTTTATTTTATATTAATACCCTTCATGTTAAAAACATGAGTTAAACTAAGTCTTTGGTTTTATTGACAATATTAGCTATACATTTCAGGTCAATGATTTCCATATTTACATGAATTTATCTTGAAATTAAAAAAAAAGAAAAAAAAAGGAAAAAAAGGGATAAAAGGGATTTAATTTTCTATTTTGTGATCAATGAATGAGTTCTCGTTGAACACCCCTTTGCCCTTAAAGCTTAAGCTTTGTCGTAGACAGATTAAGATTCCCCCGCCCTCCTTTTTTTTTCCTCTCGCTCTTATTTTCTCAATCTTTTTCTTTTAAAGGTAGAATTATTTTTCTTTCTAATGAATCATTTTACACATCGCAAAAATGTCCTGCATTTACTGGAAAAGAAATTAATGTAAAAAATGTAATAAATATAATAAGCTAACGATGCAAATGTCAGAATTGGATAAAAAGGGATTCTCTAATTCATTGTAACCTTCATATTGATTTTATATTAAGCTGTCCACTGGGCTGTCTTAATGGATTTAAAAATAAATTGGGAGAAAGGAGAAACAAATAGGAAACGAAAGTAGAGATATACGAGTGAATTGGAACTGAAGTATTAGAGAGAGGGAGCAGAAATATTCGTTTTGTTTTGTTGTTTCTTTTTTTGGTTTTTTTTTGTTTTGTTTTTTAATGAAACATAAGTCATGAAGTATGACCAAGTAAAATGTTATCGATAATTAATTTATATCGAATACTTCATTACCGATTCCTTTTTTTTTTTTTTAAATTAGCCAATAGTTATAAAAGGATATTATGAATAAGACATGAATGTCTCCCCGGCAGCTTCATCTGTACAAATCCATACTTATCTTCACAGTAGCACAGGATTTGGGTTAGAATAGCACATTTTTGGTCTAATGAAATGCAACAAGTGCAATATTAAACTTAAAGAAGCAAAATTGAAAGCAGAAGTAAGGTCTCAACTTGAGATCGAGCAGTATTTGTAGATTTTTCAAATTCCTTTGCATCCGTATGTTAGAGCCAAGCTAAAAAAAAATCTCAGCGAAGAAATTGCGAATACATAGATAAAGCACACATTTCTATTATACTTGTAGTAATCACGCGAAAGGCAGCGCAGGTCAGATTGCGGAAGGGAATTGGTACAGGGTGTTGACATCGTGAACAAATTCACTGACATACATGTAATTATAGCTGTTATTTAAGATTCATACTCGCAGATTGCGGCAAATAGCTCTTTCAACAGGAATAAAAATATTTAATGCTTTAACTCGTTTTTAGGAAAAATAGAAAGAATGACACTAATATATCGAGAGAATATTTTGTTCACTCAATCAGCATTATTTTAGTAAAGAGTGTAAATTATAGAAAAAAATCCAAGTTTGACCATTCAAAACAAAATCTGACAAACATAATTGTAAGAAAATTCGAAGCTAGTAAACCGCATGAATGAAGATCCATGTGTGACCGCAGTACTTATATGATGACGCTGGGTTCCAGATCGCTTGGCAACGTAACTTCGCTAAGAGTTGACATGAAACCCAGACCACCAAGGCTCGTAAAAACTAAAACGGGCAAGGTCCACTTGCGTGCCAGTCGTCATTTATGCATTAGGTCTGATGAGGTTCTTCCGATTACACAGGGTTTGGGTGCTCTCGTGCAAGGTTTGTCGGACGATTGTGTAAATAGCACAATCTCCTCAGACGTCTGGCGTCTTGGATACTTCGGCATTGTGGTCTCGATAGTGAGCACTGAGAGTGCCTTTCACCCCCAGCATCTTTGGGATTATCTCTCTTTTAATGGGATATATCCTTTTTTTTTATTTGCTTTCCTCCATAGCTATGTTAATTTCAAAATGTTTACCTTCTGACAATGTCCACATCCCTCATCCATCCTATAGATCTCAAGTGAGACTGCTGGTTGTGCCAGGCTTAAAGCTTTTCATTAGCTTGACTTTGCCTGCCAAAAGGAAGTACTTTGAACTGTCAAGGTTTTATCTCATTCTTTCCCCTCCCAGCCCCCTCACTCCCTTCTTGCATTCGCATTTTTTTTTTTTTTTTTGTTTGTTTTTTTAATTAGATTCGTCTCATTCATATATCGATGCTTCGCCTAGGGTCAAAAACAGTCTGAACTTGTTTCTCTAGAATGCGGTCTTGAGTCAATCTTCTAACTTAACTCTGCATCAGTGGTTTGGAGCTCTTTGTTTTTCCCCCTTGCAGTTTTTGAAAATGAAAGAAAAATTTTAATGTGCAAGTACAAGCATAGATTTTTAACGAGACGGTCACATTTAATTTATCAAGGATTATTCCTGCTGCGACTTCTATTTTTTTTTCCCAATCAGACATGTCATGTAGGCGCTACCCATTTTGAAAGAATTTGCCAAGAACGACAAATCTGATATTTCAAATTTCTATTCTATGTAAAATCCCTGAAAACGGGGATTTCCTGATGCATGTAGATCTAGATCTAGAAATCAAACGTTTTAACTTCGCAAGAATTTTCCAGAAATCTTGACAGAGATCTCGATGTAGAGTCAAACTTTGCTATTGTTACTGGGTCTAATGCTCTAAAATCTTCTAGGCTCTAGATCAAGGACCCAGAATACAGATCTAGATTAGATTAGATATCTAGATCTAGGTAAGGGTGTACTCAACCAGTTTTGTACTTTTTTTGTAGACGAAGTCAGTAAGTGTTAGATCAAGATCTAGATAATAGTTTTAGATGTTGCAGTTAAATCGATCAGCAAGTCAATGCCTAGACACTCGTTAAAGTTTGTGGTCCCGTTTGTTTGTTTGTTTACATGGTAGCCATCATGGGTCGAGCTCAAGTTCTAGATCTATAAATTGATCATGTTGATACCGAATTAGATTTGGAACGTTTCTAGATATAGATCTAGATCATGTTTAGATCGGGTGTATTTTCATTTTTATTAATTTTATTATTATTCTTATTGTAAGCAAACGGGACCACAACCCTTAACGAGTGCCAATACCTAGATCAAGATTTAGATCTATATCAAGTTAACATACATCCAAAGAAAGTCTGCCACAATGTTAAACTTCATAAATGTTAAGCTAAAGAGAATTTATAATTAAAAGCCCCAAATGGAATTATGATTTCTAAAGAATGTGAATCTTACAAGCCCAAGAAATAAAATGCAACAAAGTGTTTGTAGGCAGTGGATATATTAAGATATATTGCTGAGATCTATTAATTATCTGAGTGTTTCAAGATTTTAGCAAATATTGTGAGATCGTTTTAGGTTGCAACAAATGGTTTATACTTCCCTTTTAAACTTGAAATAATCTGACATTTTTGCTAGGAATTTGAGAATCAATGGTTGGACTTAGATTGTTAGAGAGTGGTCATTTTACAGTGTCAGATTATCAGAACATGAATACACGTGGAATTTTAAGTTGCAAATCAAAAGTGCCCACTGTCCTCATGGTTAAAATACTTTCAATTACATCATGAATGCCTCTCCAGATTTTATTAATAAACTATTAAGTCGACCGAGAACTAGCTTGTGCAGCTAATATTGTTTTCCTTTTTCTACATATTTGAGAAACTATATAGTTCTGATCCTCAAAGGACTTAGATCTAGGAGATCATAAAAATTTGTAAAAATTCAGTTTTTTATTGAAATTTTATTGTAGGTAGAAATAGTAAATAATATAATTTGTATCGTAGTTTATATATTTCAGGAGTTCAAATGCAGGAGAGAAATAGGAAACTGCATAAGATATATATTTCTTTATAATTTAAGGCTTTGCACCTTTAATTGTCTTTTTTTGAATTGAAATAATATTAAATGTAGACCTGCTAAATAACTATGTCAATGTCAAGAGTAAATGTTGGAAACAATTAGATCAAAATATGAATCCTTGAAAATGTATTTAAAAAAAACTCATAAAAAAACACATATCTGAAGAATTTTACTTAGTTTTAGAAGAGATTCTTGACTTGGATGTTTTAAACTGTCAACTCTGTAACCTCTGTCCAAGCATTGTTGCTCATATTTGTTTTCAATACTTTTGTACCTTGAACTTCAATTGACTATAATGGAGGCACTCCTCCTAGAGTGGGTAAAGGATATTATGACTACAGCAACAGGGGAATGCAAGGCTTTAAATCAGGCCTAAATAGTTTAAAATGATTATAATTCAAGGCCTAATTTGCTGAGTACCAGAAAATCTCATTTTTTCTATATGGCCTATTCTCAGAAAGCCCTTAAGTAACATACAAGGTACTATACATCTTTATTTGTACTCATGTCATTTAAAACAGATAAAACTACATTAAGCTTTCATTTACTCAGATTTTGTTGTTCTTGTAAGCTTGGCTCCCATGTAAACTCTTCTGCTCCTTGCCTCCTTCCTGAAACTCGTAGAAACAGGCTCTTGATGAGGACTTTGTCCCAGTTAGTGTTTGAGCTTCCTTCACAAGATGGCTGGCTTGGACCAGTTGCAAGCCATACTTCGTTATAGGCGAGATGCCATGCAGCAGCTTCAGCAGGCGAGAGGCCTTGGCGGCAGAGGGCCTGCCCCGGAGGGTTACAATCCCCACCAGCTTCTCTTTGTGAACAATCAGCGTGGTGGACTAGGGGTTGGCAGGCCTCCGCCTGATATTGTCAACCGGTACCAGGTCCTGCTGAACAATCCTCACATTCGGCGAGGGCAGCCAGCACCGCCAGTAAGGCTAGCACCTTTCTTGAACCTTATCAAGATGGAGGAGGATGTATTAAGGTAATACACTGCACTTGTTAACATCATGCAATGTAATTGCACTAGCAGCAGCAACAGCAGTAATAGAAGTAATAAAAAAAAAGCACTAATATAGTAATAGTAGTAGTAGTAGTAGTAGTAGTAGTAGTAGTAGTAGTAGTAGTAGTAGTAGTAGTAGTAGTAGTAGTAGTAGTAGTAGTAGTAGTAGTAGTAGTAGTAGTAGTAGTAGTAGTAGTAGTAGTAGTAGTAGTAGTAGTTGTAATAGTAGTAGTAGTAGTAGTAGTAGTAGTAGTAGTAGTAGTAGTAGTAGTAGTGGTGATGGTGGTAGTAGTATTTTAGTAACAGTAGTTGAAGTAGTAGTAGTGCTGGTGGTATAGTTGTAATAGTAGTTGAGTAATGGAAGTGATAGCAGTAGTAATTGTAGTTGCGCTGGAAGTACTTAGTAGTTTTTTTTTTACATATATAAATAGCAACATTAGTTTCTATCGCTGGATTTTTTTCAGCAAAAATAGTAGTACCATTTTATTGTTGGCTTTTATTTTAGGTGCAATTGTAATACAGGTAGTGACAACAGTACTAGAGATCTCCATAGATATATTGACTGAGTTGTTTTTTATTCTTACTGAAGAACCCAGTTAGAATACCTGTTGTATTGCAGGATTTGTGGTGATAATTATCTTTGGAAAGAACTACTTGGCAACGTGGGCTTTCAAAATTCAGTATCGATTTAATTTAAAAATTCATGAAGGTTATTCAAGTCCCGTTTCATCTTGATATTTTGGTCTATTCTATGGACATGCTGGCACATGCACACCCCACAGATAAGACCAACATTGTCTTGCCACGTCTAATTCGTTCTTTCTGCATTGAGTTTGTGTTCCATCCACACACCTTAGAAAACTTCACTAATCGAAAGTTGCAACAAAGTCTAATTAGGGTATGCTGGCCACTAGGGCAAAGTGGGATGGGTGTGGGATGTTGGTGGGGGGTCGGGGTTCTGCTGGGGACCCCTTCTCTTTGAACCCCATGATGAAACCCTCATGAACCACTTTTATTTGGAACCGCAACAGAACAGGATCTATTGTGAAGTGCCTTCAAGAGAGCGCCCCTAGAGATCCATTAACCTGCAATTCTTGTAATTTAAATGGCAAATATAATTTGTATCTTTTAGCAATTTAAGCTCAATGCTTCCTTAAACTTGAAGACTTTGGTTCCAATTTTTTGCTACAGAGCTATTATATGTGTATCCGTTTTTGTTTGTTATCTATATATAAGTTTTGTGATGTTGCTTATGATGTTTTGTACGTTATAAAGGCAAAGAGCTTTTGGGTTTACTGAAATCATCTGATTCTCTTTCAGTTACAGCGGCGAGGCGGGTGATCAGACAGGCCTATACATTGCTTCCCATCCTATTGAGCACTATGAAAACTATTTTGAAATCCAGATACTTGATGTTGGAGATCTTGGCCAAATCGGTATTTGATCTCTTATATGAATTTCATTTTATTTATCGTTACCCCCGTCTGTTGTGTTTGTAATTTGCATTTCTTCCTTCTTTTCCATCTTCATCATTCTTTACCTTTGTTGCAAATGAATCAATGTAAATGTATGATGTAGTTAGTTATTGGTAAATGAATGTATCCTTGGCTTTAAATCCATTCTCAAGATTCGAGCAATTAAAGATGTGAAAAGTAATGATTTGAGTCAATATTGTTAAAAAATAAACAAGTGATGAATATGTATGAATGACCCCTTTCTCCATTTCCGCCCTCTTCCTATCCTGGTGCCTCCTGTCACCACCAAAATCCCCTGAAGTCTGATTTTAAAAAAAAATGGAAAGTTACTACATCCACCTTATACTTTTTTAAATATGTCTGTAGTGGAATCTGATAAATTATAAGAAAAAACATGTTATATTAGAGGAAGGACTTTTATCAAAGACTTTATGTATTTAGTGAGAATGTCTTTCAGTTAAAGTGAGGAAGTCTCATTTACAGGGATTTATTTCAGCTATAAGATTTGTAATTTTTACTTTTTAAGGTACATGTGGTGTAAACCAAGTATACAATGACTTTTGTAACCTAACATATATGCCCTGTTAGAAATATGCAGTAGAGATTAGGACAAATGCTGGATTCAAAAACAAATCTAAGAATGTCATTATTTTCAAGGGAAGGAAAATGGAATGGGGAGTTTGCTGATGCAGAAAAATTCACTAATAGAATTTTTAATTTGTGAAATAGCCAATCAACTCATTATCCCTAAAGATGGTAGTTTGTTATCACATGAAGTACTTCGGGAACCCAAATAACAGAAAAATGAAACTTTTGTAAGCGGTAAATCAGGCATAAAAAGAAGCTTTATAATGACAATGTAGCAGCAGCCGTCATTTTATAAAGCATAATGTAGCAGCTGCCATAGCCTTACAAGGTATCTTTTCTTATACAAAGGGAAAGTTTCAGGGCAGATTAGCGCAATTTTTAATATTTGCATCTTTATCCTTCCCACACATGGAAAAAAATACATGCACATTAATATTCAGATAAAAGAGGTAGCTTAACCAAGTGGTGTCAAATGGTTGTCATGTTTTTTGTGGGGGTTTTTTTTGCTTATACTATTAGTAATGAAACAACTGTTTTGTAATATTTTCTCATTTTCTTCTTTTTTTTGACATGTCAATTTTATTCTCCTTTTGCAGTTATTGGCCTGGTACCTGAAAAGTATCCCCTGAATGTACAACCTGGTATAGAACCCAACTCTGTTGGTTACATGACTGAAAATGGAAAGTAAGCAGGGGTTGGAAATGAAATATAAACCTGTTTGACCGAAATTCCAGCGACTGCAATTATCCCTTTGTTTAATTCAAAGAGGAAAAAATAGTTTGGGAATCAAAAATCATTTTGGTTCAGCTTGCTTGTAATGTTTTTACTGTAATCAAATCTTTTAACTTCAATTAAATATTATCATTAACAAATCTCTGAGTTCTAATTTTATCACAATTTTGCTTGCACATTTTACTCAACTGTACTGTAACACTTTAACATTTGTTTGGTTTTGATCTTCAATTTATTTTGGGCCTGTCTTGAATAAGTTCCTTTAAAAAGAAAAAAAACGAAAGAAACAATATATTTTCAGTTTGAGATGTCTTGTTTAATCCTTATACTTGACATAAATAACTTCAGATCTCCCAAATAATCTCTTTTTAGATGAAAGATAGGGCTGTAAAAAAGGAATCTCAATTTCATTTCTATTTGAAGTAAATGAAGTTTAATTGTACTGCCCCAACCACTTTCAACTTATACACTGACATTAACTTCTATTCTGATCACTTAGAATCTACCTGAACCATGGACGAGGGATGCGTGATGCAACGCAGCAAGGCCCAGCTTGTGAAATGGGAGACAAGATTGGAGTTGGAATTCGTGCCATCGATGAACACGCAAGGCCAGAGAGGCGAGGGCGTCAAGTGTTTTTCACCAAAAATGGCCAGGAGGTACACCATAGTTTTGAGCTTTTCACAGAGCAAACTTCTCATCCATTCCGATAATTAATATCTGTAGCTCTGTTTGATGCGTTCTTTTCTTTTTCTATCGCCACGTTATAGAAGCAAGCAATTGATAAGTTTGAGTTGATTTTTTTCTAAGCTGCTATTTGAAACAATATTTTCTTCATTGTTTAAGATCTGATTTCGATCATTTTTTTAACCTCTTTCTTCAATACTTTTCTCAGGTGAAAGCTTTAGATCTAAGTCCCAGATTTGGTCCTCTGTATCCTGCGGTTGGAATGCAGTCTGAAGGAGAAGAGGTATCCCTAAGGCTGGATGCTGTTTGGAATCCAGATGACGTTACGCAAATGCTGGTGGACTGTGGAGAAGAAGACTGGCTCAGACTAGAAGACATCCGTCTAAATGGAAATGTATTTCATGAATTTTTTTCTTAGAAATTTGCAAATGTAGATGCACATGCTGGAAAGAAGTCTCAACAAATGTTTCAAAACCCTTTACATGAATATTTTGCATGTCTCTTAGAAAGAAAAAATATGATTGCCTTGAAAGTCGGGTCCATTGTACCCTGTTTCTTAATTAAAATAAAATTAATTAATGATAGTCATCATAATAATAACAGTGAAATCATTGCGGTTAAAGTTCCATAAATTGATTTTTTGATTTAATCTAAATAATCAACCAAAAAGATTTCAATGTCAATCTATCAGGCAACAACTTTATATTAACCAAAAAATGGAAATAATAAGCTAAGACTAACATTTCCTTTCAACCAATATGGTACGAAACTTAGGTTAAAACATCAGGAATCATAAATACTTTAGATTATTCAACTTTTCAAGATTATCAAGGCTTTTTGAAGCTTCGCAACATGCGAATATTAAGGTTATGGTAATAAAAGCACGATTTGGATTTTCTCAATTTTGAAAACTGCCTTAAAGATGAGACAGATTGGAATGCATTGTGTAATTTCAATGTATACTCTGCAGAAATATTTTATAGATATTACAGGTCGTTTTAATGTTTATGTTACATCATTTGAATTTGATCTTTAAACGTAGTGAGAAAAGGTGATTATTAGTGTTATGCTATTGGCTCTCCTTGTCAGAGTTTGTATGATATCTGTTCTACCCTCAGATGTTAGAGTACACAGGAAGGGGCCATTCTATTCACGATGTGGGTCTAGCTCAGGCCAAGCATCCTCTGAATACAACAAACCATTACTTTGAGTTTGAGATCATGGACCAGGGGGAGAAGGGCTTTGTTGCGATTGGCCTTGCAAGGAGGGTGCGTTTGTTCGTTCTATTGCAGAAATTTATACAAGCACTTTTATTTTGTTACAGCTTCTGAACATCAACTGTTTATTCTGTTAGGTTGTTAGTCTTTAACCTGTTTGTAACGCAAGGCTTAACTGTTTTATAAATTGGCAGCTTCCAAGCTATAACTGAACATTATGAGACATATTTTTGTTGTTTGTAATTTGTCTTTACCTTTAGCCTTCAATATAGTAAACAATATAATCATAAATCTGTAAAAGAATTAGGTAACATTTAGACCCTGCCTTTCCCTTTTTCACTCAGGATTGCACTGAATCAAAGACTGAACTCTAGCTGTCAATAGATATAGATTAAAAAACATTAAAATGTATCTTTCGCATTATTAATTTAATTTTCTTTTAAAGAAAAATATCAATATAAAAAAAAATTTGTTGCACCAAAATATTTTAATCCTTTTTTTTCTAGATCGCTTTTGTATGTCCAGTACATTAAAGAGAAGTATGTTGTATCTAGTACGTCAAATTGATATTTGATAGCCTCCATCTATTAGAGTACAGTAGGGTTATGGTGCTCTCAGCATAGTACAATTATGTCATAACTAACATAAGTCATACATTATGAAATGCAAAAGAAATTACTTTTTAATTTTACTTTTCGTATAAGCACTGATGATTTACTTGGAGGTAGTATTCTCAGATCTTAAGTCAGACTTAATGGGCAATGAAAGATAATCTTTTTTTTAGTCTTGTTAAACAATGAAGGTAGAGTCTCTGCCTATCTGTAAGTGTTTTTACTTTTTAAAAACTTTTTATATTTCCATTTTTTTTTGTGTGATTTTAAACATATTTTTTGAGTATCAAAAAGTCTTTTTGTATCATGTAAGCTTTATGAATCATCCCTTCATTTAAAAAAGTATTGCTTTTCTGAGCTCAGTCTTGAAGTGAAACTAAAATCCTTACTACCATGGGTATGACTTTCCATTTATTCTCAAGGGCTCTTAGCCAGCGAGACTATAAAAATTTCTTTGTTCTTCAAACTTATTCATGAACAATCTTATTTCTTTTTTTTTTTGTCAGAACTATCCTGCAAGACGCCACCCTGGTTGGAACCATGGCTCTATAGCATACCACGCAGGTAAGAAAATTGTCTGTTTATTTGTTGCATCTTTCTAGATTTGAACCAGGAATTGTTTATAAGCACTGGTTTTAGTATCTGGGTTACAATGAGAGCTTGTTATCCTGAAATGGTGTAGAATATTTCTGCTCATATCATATTCAGTAAATTTTTATGCCTCAGTACCTTAATATTCTTCCACACCATTTCCATGCGGGCTAGAAATGGAGATTCTGTTTCCAACAAAACTTGTTTTTGGCGTTTTTTTTTTTTTTGTGCAAATGGGTTTTAACTCATAAATTTCCAGCCATTTACATTTTTAATTGTGACCGATTCCCAGTGTAAGGAAGATAACTCTAATTTTTTAATACTTCCGTCATAAAAATCTTTAATAACATCTTAACAAAAAGAGATAAAAATGTATTTAAAAGATACTATATTTTGCAGAAATGGATAAGCTTTTGATTGATATACAATATGTAGCTGAAATTACTGTCTGAATAAAAAAAAGTGATAAAAGTAGAAAACTTAAAAATTTGTATTTTATGTTGTGTTTTTGCCACTGCTTACTTATTTCTTTAATTGTTAAAGACATTTTCATGAAATTGGGCAAAATGCATCTTATCACAAAGATGGGCTTCGCAAATCAGGCATCCAAAAACAGTCTCAGGGTGCCTGCCAGAGGCAAATCTTATGTTCTTTGATCGGCAAATATAACGTTGCTTCTTGAAATGTCATCTGCTGTGATAGATTTGAAAGAGGTTTTGGCTCCTGTAGAGTGGGAAGCTAGGATCGTGAAAGAGTCAGGAATGTACAGTTTGAGGAAATGAGTGAGATGTGCAGAGGCAAAAACGATCAAGATTTAGGCCTGTTCATGTTCTGAGAGTGAATGAAGAGTAGAGGACAAGGAAAAGGGTTTTTAGGTTCAGAATCTGGATCTAGATCTATATGTACAATGTCGGCACTCCTCTTCTTCCTATTTGCTTCCCTGTTCAAATTCAACATCACCCTCCTCATTTATATTGCCATCCTCTTGAGCAAATTGACTACTCAAGCCATTAAGGAATTTAACGCCATTTTAAAAAATTTTGCAGCTTTGAAACCAGTCAACTGATTTGTATATGGTAAAAAAATTGCAGCTTTGAAACCAGTCAACCGATTCGTATGTGGTAAAAAGGAAACAAAATTATAACTTTATTGAAAGATGATGAACTCTTCTTTGCAAAAGTTAAAAGATGATAAATAGGCGTTAATCGGCATTGTAAAAGTGTATGCTGACCGAAGTTGTTACGGGGCATCAGCGTCTGATCCAGTACAGTACCATGTTGGACGATCACGGGTGCTGCAGTAAAGTAAAAGTTAATCAGAGAATCATACTGTCCTAAAGAAAATCTATGATGAAATTTCAAGTCTGTCTAGGAATGAAGAGATGCTCATTCTCAAATATGCAGATATTTTGCTGAGAATGTCATTACAATTCACTTACTTGTTTTTACCAATTTTTTATACATATGTATCTATTTTGAACAATTTTAATTTTTTTTTAATCTATTTTTTTTGTTTTTGTTTTGTTTCTTTATCATTTATTTCCTTCTTTTCTTGGCTTTGATAAGGACTACTATGGGTTTTTTTTTCTTGTGTGTTTAGATGATGGGAAGCTGTTTCATGGGTCAGGAATGGGAATGCATTTTGGACCCAAATGCTCAAGAGGTAAGAAAGGCAGTTGTCTGTCCAAATTTTATTTTATACCAGCTTATTATATTTTAACTAGCCCATGTCCTTGAAATCAGACTTATGCGCCAGTATATCAAGTAAAAATTCCTTGTTTAGTCTAATTCTAATTTCACATAAGAGAGGATCCAGCCAATTTCAAACTAACAAGCTTTACTTAAACTGTCAATCATAGGGAACAGGCTCACATAGTCTTGTCGTCTTTTTTTCTCAACACTCTCTCTGTCTCTGTCTGTCTGTCTGTCTGTCTGTCTCTCTCTCTCTCTCTCTCTCTCTCTCTCTCTCTCTCTCTCTCTCTCTCTCTCTCTCTCTCTCTCTCTCTTTCTTGCTCTCTTCTATCTCTCTCTCACTCTGACTTAAACATTTGTACGTTAAATCTATAGTTGTACAATTTCTTTTTTGTCCCGTAGTTATAAAATTGTGTGCTATTTCCTTTTAGACCGGTTCTCTTACTTATTCTCTCTCGAAAGAAAAAAATTGAGAACATTCTCACTGTATATTGGTATTAGAATTATGTAAAACATCATATGCCGAGGATTCTGACTTTGCAAGGTGCATGTTCAGATAGAATAAATGGTCATTATCATATGCCTAAAATAGTCCACAATCACTTCTAAAAGGTGTGAAACAGAAGTCTGATAGGAAAATATACAAATAAAAAAGGCAGGAAATCTTTATAACCATAGAATGGGTGGGGAAAAAAATGAGGATATGTGCAAGCTAGTGTATCACAGTAAACCATCAATTTGAGAATTTGTTTATCCTTCATGTAAGTCTGCATTTATGGAAATGATCTTATTAACTCTCAGCCAGGCTGAGCATTTAATCATATATGGCACTATGCAATCAAGAGAGGTTTTAATTTACTTTCCACAGTTACTTAGTGTAGCCAGTGTTCTAGTTTTGTTTCAATGCAAATTCATAAGGAAACGGAATTCTTTCAGATATTTTGGACATTACATGCTCAGTGGCTGCAACCATTGTTCTTTCCTCCTCGCCTTCCCCTGAACTTCAATTTTTTTTTCCTCTTGGGAAATAAATGAGGCTTGATGGGGATTGATGGCCATCTTGAGTTTCTTTCTTTTTTTCCCTGTGTAAAGATTTCAATCGTCAAAATATTGATAGGCTTGAGTCATGGTTTTTGCCTAAGTTTTATCATTAAGTTGTAATTTTTAAAAACATCACGTCACAGGCTTTAATGTAGGACAAAGCTTAAAAAGTGAGATTGGGTTTACATTTTATTTTTTTCAGGTGATATTATGGGATGCGGCTTCAATGCAGGACAAAGCTTAATGATTCTTTAAAATTAAGATTGGATTTACATTTTTATTTTTTTCAGGTGATATTATGGGATGCGGCATCTACTTTCCTTTGGATTATGATGATGAAGCTGAAAATCCAGATGAAGATGGCGATGGAGAAATTGGAGGGCCTGATGAAGAAATTCTCGATGACCCAATCAACAATTTGCTGTGGGACTCTGATGATGAGGATCACCCACTGATGTGGCCTCCGATGCCTCGTCACCACCGTAGGGAAAAAGGAAAAAAAGTAAAGGTATGATAAGCACTCAATGCCTTATTCTGCTTTCAAGCTAAGCTAAGACAGTGAGGGCTTTCAAAAATAAGTAAAAACACAGATTTGATAAAAAGTAAAGGTTTTTGAGTTATTAAGTAATTGAAATACATAAGTACGTTTTTGTTTCAAGATTTTAACGATCCATGTAGGAAAAATCATGCTTTATTGTTTTTCTTTACATTATTTTGTACGATCATAATACAAATATCATTGAAAGTTCAATTGTTACCAAAGCAGTTTGATGTTAAAGTAAAGTGAGTCCCGAACTTGATCCGAGCATAAGGTCCAGATTAGCTGTTTATTAATTTAAAAAAATCAATGAGCATTACTTGCTTGTTTACTTTTTTTGCAATATTAATCATTAATTTAAAAAAAGCCTGAAAGATTTTTTGTTTTCTCTGAATGGCTGCAAATTCAGGGCAATTTTCTTTCATATTGATGGGCTGCTTAGGAAACCAATTCTCTTTTTGAAAACTTCAAAGGTAAAGAAATAAAAAACTACAGCATCAAATTATAACTTCCATTGTCTCACAGAGATTAATAATTGTCCAAAAGTTCCAAGGCAAATAAATGAGATAATACCAAGGTTAAAAAAATACAGCTCTACCACACATCAGTTACATGCGTCACTGGTCGAAAAGTTGCACACCCCATGAAGTGATCAAGTGATTGTAATATTTTAATTTAAAATCTGGATCAACTTAATGCTAACACATTGAGATATTTGCTTTTAGTGAGTTAAATTGATTTGCTTTTTCCATGACATTTCAGGTTTTTTTTAAGAGGAATGGAAAGCTGATTGGTCTTCGTGTGGTCAATGTGCCAAAAGGTGGATTCTTCCCCACTATTGGGATGACAAGCTGCAATGAAAAAGTCAGAGTAGATTTACATCCTTTATCTGGATAGATAATAAGACATTTGGGGACATTGCTATCACTTATTCACTGCGATCATTCATAACAAAGTAGAAAAGTTTCAGTAACCAAGTATTTTGATGAATGATTTTATAGTTCAGGCAGAAGGATCATATAGAAATTCAAATAAAAAGGTTCTATGGAGGTGAGAAATCCAAGGACCAGAAATTTATATCCTCAGAATCTTTTTTTTTATTAACCCGACAAGAAAGGCATCAATTGTTAATTTTATCAGTTTTTATATACTTTATTGCAACAACAGTATCATGAAGAGTTCTCATAATACTGTTTGTGTACGACATCTGCCACACCCTTTTTGCACTGTGTGGGCGGTTATTTTTTTTACATTTGTGAACAGTATCTATTTCAAGTTTATCTGCCCTCAAAGCTTTCCAACTAAATAACGGTTAGAGCTATGCTGACATGTCAGGGGCTGAACTTGACAGTTTGAAATGCATATTAGTTCTTGTTATTGCCAAACAAAATTGGTTTTTACAAGAGCTAGACTAGTAAATATTCCTGGCCTTATCTTTTTAATTGGCTTTACTTCTGTGATCTAACAACTTAATGAGGCAGCACTCTGTCTTATGTTTCGGTGCTTCACTAATTCTTAATGAAGGTCTTATTGATGTCAGCATGCTCAAGTTCGAGGAGATATCTGTAAGTCAGTGTGTGCACTTGAAGTAGTGTTGAAATGTTGACTGGTCTTAAATTATGACTAGATTCAAACTTGTTTTAGATTTTTTGACATCTTTGTGAACTTAAATGTTGATAGATAAAATATTGACTGGTGTTTGAACTTGCTGACAAGAAATTTATTGTGGAGAATCTCATCAATTTGTGCAGTCTTTGTGGAGAGCAGAAAGAATTTATAAAGCATTTTACTGTATGCATGCTAGTAATAATAAACTAGAAATCATTTGAAGGTATTGAGTCAAAACACACTTCTCTTTTATAAAAGAATATGCTGATAACTTTAATACTATCATTATAAGATGAAATTTTAGTTGTGCATATTTCATGCCATACCTGTCTTTGGGTTTGAAATGTCACCATTTTAAGACGATATTTTAACAGTGCATTATTTAAGTCAGGAAGCAATTTTGGGTGGGTGAACTGCTTCTAGAGAAAGAAGGGAGAGAGGCAGCACAAAATAAGTTGACCTGTCATTTCTTGTCTGTTATAATATTTTTTTTTCTACAAGTTTTATCATACTGGCTTAAGCATGATTTTGTGAAAATTGCCTTTCAGGGCCTCACCGGGTATGTAAGGCATTTTAAGAAATTGCCTTTTTCTTCATTTGCCCACAATGGAGAAAGCTTTAGCCTCTTTGAAAGTTTTTGTCGCATAACATATCCATCCGGTTTTAAATTGGCAATAGTTTTGTAAAGAATTATTATGTCCTTAAACAAATTATTCTCAGAATACTCTTTCTCAAACCATACTTATTTTCTGATAATCTGCTTCATTGGATGTTATAGTGTTATTTTTAACACAATTTTTTTTTACATATTTTTTAAAAATCAGCACTTAATTTGTATGTTATGTCATCTTTGTCACCATCATTTTGTGTTCTGATTGTGCTAAAAAAAAAGAAAGAAAATTGCAATACAGAATATGTCAGATGTCTTATAGATCCAGCATGTTTTCTGTAATCTTGTAGAGTCGCTAAATGTAGGTTTCTGTTTTCTTCCATGGTATGGGTCGGTACAGCTTGTACATATAGATTAGCAGTCATAGTGAGAAGCTGTTGCAGGTATTTTTTTTCTTTTTAATACAAAATTATTATCCTCATCTGAAAAGCAAGTACTCTGGGTCATATAGGAACAGTTCACTCAAAAGTTCACCAAGCAAATAATATATTGTTTGTTGTTTTGTTGTTTTTTTTTTTTGTTTTTTTTTTTTGGGGGGAAGGGGGGTTGGGGGGGTGTGGATGCTGTTTATAGGAGGTATTTCTGATAAGCCACTTCAATCTTGATAAATTTTATGAGTTTTCGAAATAGATTTGTAAGTTTTATTTTGTCATCTTTATTAAAATCACAGTGTAAACCTTGATCATAGATTTGTTGCATCATTGTACATAAAAGCAAAATTTGTATGAGTTTGGCTTTGTTTTTACATCATTTTTTTTAACTTGGTTTACAACGATTGTCTGAGTAATAAATGAGTCTTTCATCACACTTTGATCGAATAAAAACTAATGAAAGAATATATGTTGATTTGATTTTTTGCCCTGACTTCATCTAAATAGCCAGATCAGAGACTTAGCATTCAAGTAACAAAGTAAGTGGCCGTTTTTTGTTCTTTTGATAAAAAATCCTTTTGTCATGTGATCATGATCAGTTTCAGATTGGTATTGCTGGTGTGTGCATTACAATATCAAAGCAATTAATATCTTTTTATTTTGGTAAATTTTGTGGTGAGATCATCTGTTACGTTCAACTACTGAATTTGACTAATGAAAGTTGTGTCATCAAGATTTTATTTTACAAAACGGCTGTCACATTTTATTGAAAGAAAGTGTTAGATTCTGGATTTTGCTTTATAAAGTACTTAATGGTTTTTTGGGAGGAGGGGAGAAAGATTGGGAAAGATGAGACATTTGATTTCATTGATGTTTCTAATCTTTGAATGTTTAAAAAAAAATGACATTTAGTTTCTAATTTTTATGAATATTGCCATCTCTGACAGAAATTGCTCTTTCACAAAAGTAGGGATTGTAAGATACAGTTTTGCATTACCCCAAAAGTTATGAGAAAATATGTGGTCATATGTCAAACAGGTTTTTTTGTCCATACTGATGATAATAACATAATTTCTTGTAGTGAATGCTGTACAAAGAGAGCAAAGAGTATAAAGTAGAAAACATTTTTTCAGATGTTTTGATATACTGTGATAATAGTTGCCACATAAATGCTTTAACTTTGTACATTTTTTTTTTAAGTGTTAAAGAAGGAAGCAATTTTGTTACTCTTAGATTTTTTGTGAAATTCTAAAATTTCTAAGAGATCCAACATGTATGAATGAATAAAATTTGAGAGGGGGGGGGGGGGAGTGCGGCTTCAATTTTCACATACCTATGATCTTCTTTGAGATGTTATTTCTATCGCCTGTCTTGAACTTTATCCTGTTACCATGTCCAAATCTGTCCAAAGATATGTGTGATGGGCATTTTGTCACAGGTTGAACATAAAAAGCCCATATATTAAATAATTTTCATTTTCTTGTTAATGTAATTTTAGAATTATACCTTAGAGGTAAATATGCAGTCTTTCTTAAGGCATATGGACAAGAACTCTATTAATTGATATGAGGTTCATTTGATTTCACAATCCTAGGTGTTTAAGTCAGCTAGCTTGCCACCCGTAGCATATAGGCCTGCACTATTTGTGTAGTATGATGATGTTTTTTTCTTCTTCCCCCAGAAACAGTCTGTGAAGGAATCAAGTTTAATTTAACTACAAATGAAGGTGTTTTGGTGTTGAGTTTTTTTTTTCTGAATATTTGCTTTCAATATCTTTTGAAATTCTAATTTCAAAGTTCTAAAAGCGAAATGAAAACCTTAAATTTTCTTACCTTTCGTTGTTTAGGAATTGATGTATTACGTGTTTTTAGGAATTATTTCCATTTATTAATATGCAGGCAATACAATTTGAGTTATCTTTTCCTCATAATTTAAATTGTTCATAAATTGATTTCATAGTCTTGGGATTGTTAATTGCTGATTAATCTCCAACATGTATTTCAAATTACCATAGATTGTTTGGAAAGGTTCAAAATTCAATGTTTAAATTGTTTTTCCTGTCCACAGGGTTGTGTTTTGAAATATTTTCTGAGGGTAATTATTTAATTTCCTGTTGTGCCATCCTTTTATTTCTTGTATGAATATTCTGTTTCCTGAAATGTATGAGTTTTTTATGACTTTGTTTCAGAAGGAAAATTTTGACAGAGAAAGAGGGAAATAGGGGAAAAAGAAAAATAAGGTTCTCTCAATTGTTAGAAAGAAAAAGAACTGTGTGTTTTCAAAAACCAGAAAGTTTTGTCTGATGAAATCCTTACTTTTTTATTCAAGTTATATCACCTTAAACAGCCATTTAAAATCTGGTGATATTAAATGCAGCAGGATGTTTTTCGTAATGGCTTTTTTATTTATTTTTTCTTAATCTAAGAAAACTGAGTGGTTATAAAGATTGTGGCTAGGCTGTAAATGATTTGATTTTGCAACTTTTCAGTAAAAAGATCTGTATATAATTTAGATCAAATATAAGTGCTGGCCGATTAAGTACCTTTTGACATTGTTTTAGCCTGATTAAAGCATGAAAAAAAAAAAAAAAAACAGTTTATCTTTTTTAGATGAAGTCATGAAGAAAGGCACTGATGCTCATTTCAATTTCTCCTGTCAACTGTAAGAATGATGGAAAAGACAGGGAAGTCATTTTATCTTACACTGTAGCTTGTTTTAAAATAAAATTACAATGTTATAATTCTGCATAATATGGCATCACATTGTTTGTAAAGAAATGCAATGTTCTATATTGCTAATTATATAGAAAAAGAAGTATTGGCTTGAAAGTCTGATTTGTGTCAAAAAATTTTTTTCCTGGATTTGAAAGAAATGTATTGTATTTTCTTCTTTGTTCATCAGCAGTTGCCCCTTAAACCGGTGAGGCAGCATGTGATTCTAATTATTTATTTGTGTAAATCTACGTTAAATTTGATTTGCTTTGATATTATCCTTTCCAGTCCATATTTGATATTTGATCTTATTCTTTTTCTTGTCAAATCGCATGTGGATTGTAAATTATATCAAATTTGTAAAACAAAAGACTGATTTGAATATTTCATTAACTAATTTCCTGAGAAGTAGAAGATTTTTGTCGATTTCTAAGCATCTTTTTTGGGTTTTTTTTTTAAGATCATTTTATTTGAACATTATTCTATTCCTTGAAAAATTAAGACATTTAGATGTTTATGGTTTCTTGTGAGTTAATTTTAAAACATTAATCTTTCATTTTAGCCTTTTTTTGTTAAATGAAAATATTGTTATGCTTGTGACACTTTTACTCTATTACATAGATGTATTGAATTGAGATATAAAAAAAAATTATGCTTTAAATAAAAAAAAAAAGATGTTATAAAATATTTAAAGTTATTTACAATTGTTGTGTAATCATTTCATTTGACCATTGTCTTTCATTTTTTAATTTTATTTTAACTCTTTCTCTATCACTATTTTCAACCTATCCTATTCAGTTAACGTTGAAATGAGTAACACTTAGGTTCTAATTTTGGCATTTTAAGTACAACAAATTTGAATTGGAATATTTAATTCAAATACACTTTTTGAAAAGATTAGGCTGTGTAGATGTTACAATTACAAAAGTCCAGTATTATTTAGTTCTTAGAACAAAAATTGGCAAGGCAAGATTTCATGCACTGAAGAAGTAATATTTAAGTTATCACTCAACGCTTTACTTACAATTCAGTGAAGGATAGGCTATCTGAGCCTAAACTTTTTAAAGAGAACAAGGAGTGCTGACCAACTACAAAATTACTAGGTTTTGCAAGATAAAAATGTTTATGCGAAAGGGTTTTGTTTCTAAAAGATTTTACCATTAATTATGCAATCAAAATAATAAGTTGCATATATGTAGTTTAAAACATCTAAAATACCTAAAAATATTTCTTTTTTCAAATTGATTGTATGGTAAGTATGATATTATAATCCCTATAATCACACAGCTATTTGCCAGTCAAAAAAAAGCTTATGACTGAGCATTAAAAGTACAATGGCAAAAAATTATAGCTAAGAAACATTTTCGTCATGCTCGGACTGTATTGGGGCAGAAGAAGATGGAAAAGAAGAGGAGGGTCTGACACAGTGAGTTATTAAAACGTAAAAGTAGAAAAAAGAGAAGAAAAAGAGCTGCTTATCAAAAGTGAATTCTTGAGTTAGGTTGTGGTAATGGTGGTGGAGGCTGTGGTGATAATGATAATAGAAGTAGTGATTGTACATGTGGTAGTAGTAGTAGTAGCAGGAGGTGTGATCGTGATGGTGTAAATGGTTATAGCATTATGATCATTATGGTGTAGGTGGTTATAGCAGTAGTAGTTGTAGTGGTAACAGTAGGGTTAGAGCTTTAGGTAGTGCTCAGAAGTGCTTAGGAATAGGCTTTGATTAGTTTGATTGAAAATTTGGGACTGGAATTCGACTTATAGATGCGTCCGCATCCGTTGCCTTAATACTTAGGGAGCGTGACACCACCTTCATCCCTAAAAAGAGAGGTTCATGACAAAGGTAGATTCAACTGCTAGTTGTAGGGGAAGGAAGAGTCGTCGTCGTAGTTGTAGTAGTAGTAGTAGTAGTAGTAGTAGTAGTAGTGGGAGAAGGAGGAGCAGCATCAACAGCAGAAGTAGTAGTAGCAGCAGCAACAGCAGCAGTAAAATATGGTAGTAGTAGTAGTAGTAGTAGTAGTAGTAGTAGTAGTAGTAAGAGTAGTAGTAGTGGTAGTAGTAGTAGTAGTTTTAGTAGTAGTAGTAGTAGTAGTGGTAGTAGTGATAGTAGTATTAGTTGTAGTAGTAGTAGTAGTAGTAGTAGTAGTAGTAGTAGTAGTAGTAGTAGTAGTAGTAGTAGTAGTAGTAGTAGTAGTAGTAGCTGCGACAAAAGTAGTAGTGTTTAGTAAATGAAAAGGAAGGAGGTGGGGAGAGAGAGAATTGAATTGAATGAGGTTTATTTGTTGGGTCACCTGCCCATTACAAATATGAAATATGAATACAAAATGAACAATGCCATCAAATTTTTACAAAAGAGAAACAACCTATTCCATACTATCATCTTGCACTCACTCCGACTCCAACAGTTCTTTTCTTCTCGAAAATACATAAGTCAAAGATTTTACTACCGAAATAAAGTTGTTCGCTTTGAAGATGGACAATGTATTTTTGTTACGTTTTGACATAGATTTTGAGGGTATAGTATTAAGGTGCATATCTTCATAGATTGGGCAAGGAATAAAATATGAACCTCATTTTTTTTCTTCTATTGCACAAAATGGACAATCCAATAATGTTTTGTTAGGACTGGATACGTATCGATGGCAATTTATTTGGGAGACACCAAGCCTCAATTCAATGAGTGCATTTCATAGAGATCTCCCAAAACGCTCATGTTGGATTTGGGACTTAAAAGAACTATAAAACAACATGTGTTGATTATTACATATTTCAATATGCCAATGCTGCTTGCAGCAATCAATTAAACGTTCTTTCATTTGTCTGACAAAGAATTTTTCACTTTCAACTTCTTTACACATCCATACGATGCCAAATCCATATGTACAAATCAAGTCTCGTACATCACTCACCCAATTATTATGTCCTTTTTCACTTAGCATAATTTTATAAAGCATCTCATAGGCTTGGCGACAAATTTTGCCTTTGGACATTTGCAGTAGACGAAACCAATACTTCAAAACACGGATTTTGTGACAAATGTACAATGGGTATCTACCCGTGTCACCGTAAACAACATAATTTTGACAGTGTAATAATACATAAAAAAATCTCTTAAGACCAAAAGTATGCACTCTCTCAATTCCTGTAATGTCTTGCACTCCCCATAATCCACAACCATAAGAGAGCATGGGGAGGACCTTTGAGTCGAAAAGTTTAAGGAAAAGGTCAAGTGTGCAGCCATTTATGGTGTCAAGTGAATTCAGAAGTTCTATACATGATTTTTTTGGGCTTTCATTATGAAAGATGTTGTACAAAACTCAATTTAGTAGAAAAATTCGATCCCTAAATACTTATATGTGTTAACGACATTCAAATTATTTGTTCCATAATGCCAAGGTTCATACGAGTATTTACTAAGATGGCCACCCTTCCCTAAATACAACAATTTGTGTCTTATCCAAGTTGACCTCCAGTGCCAGCCTTTCTGATAGCATCTTTATGAGATTTAATTTGTTCTGTAAACCACGAATAGTGTCTGATACGAGTATTGGGTCATCAGCGAAAAATAAGAGGTGGATTGTTTTTAGACCTGGCATAAACTGAACTCCGTGCTTAGCATGAGCATTAATAAACTTTGAAACTTCTGCGATAAATATTGTAAATAATTTGGGACTTAGAAGGCAACCCTGTTCAAGACCAATAGGACATTGGAAATAGTTTGACGTTTCACCATTACTTCCTATAGCTGCCAGAACAGTAGTATACAAGACTTTGATTGCGTTTAAAAAGGTCCCAGTGATTCCTTTGCATTTTAGGGTTTTGAAAAGTGCTTGTCTATTAGTAGAATCAAAGATTTTCTATAATCAATAAATGCCACATACAACTTTTAATTCTTTGAAAATTGTTTTTGAACCATGGCGTAAAGGGGAAAAAAAATATGATCTACAGTAGAATAACTTTCTCTAAATCCAGCTTGTTCCTCTGGGAGCAAGCCAAGGAAATCTGTAAACAAAGTAAGTCTTTGATTTAAAATATTTGTATAAACTTTTGACAGAAGAGAAGTAAGGGAAATGAGTCTGGAGTTATCACACACATTGATGTCACTCTTCTTGTAAATAGGTATAATAATGGCTTTACCCCATTAATAAGGAAAAGATCCCCGATCAAAATTACTTTGAAAAACTCGAGCCAAAAAAGCGTGAGAACATTGTGGCCATTGGATATAATTTCATTCAAAATATCATCTGGACCTGGTGGCTTATTGTTTTTCAGTGATTTGATACTTTGTCTAACTTTGTCCTCTGAAATGGGGTAACTGAGGATCTTATCAAACGCAATATTTTTATAATATACTCATCATCAGAAGGCTCACAGCAGATAAGGGGAACTGGTTTCTGGCTTGAAATATATTGACAAAATAACTGTTCCATTCATTTATATCTATAGAACTTGTGGTGCGTCTGTTTGGATTGAGAGACCGGACTTCCTTCCAAAATAAGGTTGGATTATTTAGGCTTTTCAATAAGGTTGACATTTTATGAGAGGAGTATGCTTCCTTCTTTTCTTTCAACCGTTTTTTTATTTATACGATTTCCTATTTTGAATATACTTTGCTTTCCTGACAGCGGATCTCCAGTTCCGATAACGGCCTAGGCTTCTTTAAGCTTTTTTTTCTTGTAGGTATAGCACTCATGATCATACCAACTCGACCTAAATTTTGACTTTCCAGTTTTCAACGTTGAAGCCTTTCTCATAACTTGAGCAGCATCTTTCAATATATTACAAAGAGACATAAAACATGATTCTGTATCAAGATGAACATTTCTTTTAGAAAATTTACATTGTTCTTTACTTCTTCAGAGTTCAACTTTTTTTTTCAAAAAAATTCATTTGCTTTCTCGTTACTCCAAACAAAACGTTCAATGCTTATTTCGCTAATAGGAGCAGAGTTTACAGCATTATCTCGAATATTTAGTGATAGTCTAACGGGCATATGCCAAGATTCGATACGTGATTGTCCAGACATATCAATATTATTGCATAGAAGATCCGCAGAGACAATAAAATAATCGATAATACTAATAGATGCCTTGCATTTCATAAAAGAAGGATGAAGAGTTAAGATTTTCTACATATTTGGATGCCGTTACGCACTCCATTAAGAACTGTACACAAGAAGTCCTAGCGTTAAGGTGGCCACATAGTGTAAAGCTATATTGCGAATGTTTTGTCTGTTATTCAGTAATACATTGTTCGAGTATGTGAATATCATTATCATAATTATTCTACGGCATTATAGGATGGGGATGAATAAGGAGGAATATAAGCAGAAACAAAAATGATGTCCTCATTTTCCTCCACACACGTGTTTCGTAGTTTTAAGGCTATAATATTGCCAAAGTCATGTTTGATTATTTCACAAAAATTCTTTAAAGACTTCTTTACAAACACAACTGCACCACGAGAGCAACGTCCGTGGGCTGAGAGCTTTAAAGCTGGAGAAGAATACCTGATAAATGATGGTAACAAATCATCTGATAATACATCGGTGTCTATAAAAGTCCCAAGGAGACAAACTATATCAAAATCCTCAAGGTTCTTGAAGAAGGAATTATCGTAAAGTTTGGACAAAAGTCCTTCAACATTATAACTTATTACATTCAAATTTGACAGGCAGCCCGCGTTGTCCTATGGACAACGTCTCTCTGCCCGTTAAGATCCGCCGTTCTGTTACACGGGATGTTCCTGTGGACTCGGTTGGTACTGGTCCGAGGCGACCATTTGTATAGTACGCTCTCTTGCCAGTTTTTCTTAGTTTCTTTAACTCTTGTCTCTGCTTTATAGTTAAATCATTTGACACTCCAAGGTTTATTATTGTTAGGTCTGCGCGGGACTTCAGGACGCTAAGCTTGTCCTCAAACTGGAGGAAACGGACAATAATTAGTCTTGGTTTGTTATTGACTGGTCTGCCTAAACGATACACCCGCTGGATATCCTCGTTACACCACTTCTTACATTTCACACTTTTGTTAAAAATGTCTGTTACTTTCTTCTTCATGTTCGTGTGATTTTCGTTTTTGTCCTCTGGGACGCCATGTGGAATAATGTTTTCTCTCCGGCTGTGCCAATGAGTCTTCTATGTCTATACGACCCTGAAGCGCGCCGATGGCGTCACTGATTGCTTCTATATCCAGGTGGATTACTTGTTGTGTATGTTCCAATTCCTCCACCTGGTCTTTTAGTTGAGAGACGCTGTCTCTCAATTCTGAAATTGACGTCTCCTCTAACTTAAGGTTTGCTATAGCTTTTGACACTCCCAATGTGAGGTCCTCGAACTTTTTATTTATTACGTCATGTAGTGACGTGGTTTGTCCCTCGAAGGAGTGTCCTGGATTGGCCTCGACGTCATTAGCTAATACCAGAGTGTTAATGTGGGGCTGGATCGTACACTTCACGGTAATGAAACCTATGTTTGAAGTCCAAAGTGCCAAAGGAAAAACAAACAGGCAACAACTGGGGTTCGACCAAAAGTCATGTTTGCACTCACTGTAGCCTTCATTACAACGTCCTGTGCTGTGCCCACCGAACCGGCCGATCGCCCTTCTCCACTGTTCAACTGTCACCATGGTGATCTGTATACACACATACTTAGTGGATCTATATGAGCACTGGTATCCGGAGGGAATTTATTAAAACTTAAATCTCAGATATCTTCAAATTTCACAATAATAAGTCCAATAGATGAACGACTCTTTTACGGTTATGCTGATATACGATTCGACACCGTAGCACTGAAACTGCCGCTGTGATTCGGTGAAATGCTCAGAGCTCACAAAAACGTGTTTTCTCCACAGAGAGAGAGAGAAAGAGAGAGAGAGAGAGAGAGAGAGAGAGAGAGAGAGAGAGAGAGAGAGAGAGAGAGAGAGAGAGAGAGAAAGACCGTCAGGGAGAAGAGAAAAGGTAGAGGGAGGCATATTTAAGTTAGAGGAAGAGGAAACTTCCTATATGCGGTTATTCCTCAAAATGGGTGACATTAGAACCTTTTTACAATTTTGTATAACTATAAGTTCACCTTGTTAAATTCCTGTGTGGTAATTATGAAGCCTAATCTTTTTTTTCAGAGGTTAGGCACATATGTTATCTATTATTATTTTACAAAACATCATTTACATTTTCATTATAGTGCGTGAAAAGAGAAATTTTACATTCCTTGAACTGTTCATTGCTTTTCAAACTCTAATTAAAAATAAGAGAAAACGAGTTTGTCTGTCAGCTTAGACATACTGGCTGGCAAAAATGCAATACATTGTATCTGGCACACCAGAGGCGGGTTGCTTGAAGTTGAATGTTGTTGTTAAAACGAAACTAGGCCTACATTTTGTTCATCTAGATCTAGATTTAGACGTACTCTTTTTAAACTAGAGTAGAATCTAGTTCTTGTCTTTTATTTTTCTAGATGTAGATTGAAAGAAGAAACAAAACAAAACCATAGAACCTTCGTTTGATTGATATTTCATGTAATAATTGTAAACTTCTAGATCTATGCCAATTTGCCACAGAATAGTTCAGAGAAGGTAAATATTCAGGGTTTGGACATTCGTTTGAAGAAATCTATGACTGACTTGACCTTCTATCTATCCTGAGTCGTATCTCTAGATCTAGATAAACTATTAGCCTGTTACTAGAATCTAGATCTAGTGGTAGATAGTGTATATATATATATATATATATATATATATATATATATATATATATATATATATATATATATATATATATATATATAGATATATATATATTTAGATATATATATATTATGACCTCTCAGTGAACAGTTTATTTATCCTGTCCATATGCAATCTAAGCTTTTTCTAGCTGATTGAACCATATTTGAAACCGGTGCGAAAGTATGCTTGTGCAAGAAGGCTCGGCAAATATCATAGTGAGCAATTTCATTCCTGGCAATTGAAATTTGTTTATCTTTACAAGGAAAGTGTGAAACGCTGAGTTTGAAAGACCTCACATACATGGTTTGTAAAAAAAAATGATCAATTATCTAATAAATTTAACATTTTAGATTTTAAGTAACTGATATAAATTCTAATGCAAAATTTGCCCCAAAAGAATTGATGACACGGTGTGATTATCTTCACAATTTTCCTAAAGTTGGGATGGCGGAGGCATACTTGGGAAGAGACATCGAGAAATTTTACTTTTTTCAATTTTTTTTTTTTTGCTTTCACAAAGAATGATCTTGAAGACCCAACCTCTGTTTAACAATGAAATTTTCAAATGACTTTATAAAATAAATGTTCTTATATAATCTTAAGCCCTTCATTTTGGTATTTAAAGACAAACTCACTCATTTGGAATCAAATTGTCATATGCTATACATATCTTTTTTTTTTCTTTAATTACAGAAAAACAAATTACAATGGATTCATCATTGCCAAGTCCTGATCCTCAGAGTGAAGAGTTAGAGGTAAAAATATGGAGGGTAGTCTGAGTGAGAGTGAGAGTAAATAGAATCTGTAATTGCTGGTATTATATATGATCATCTATTATTTTGATCTGCATAGTATTCTGATTCCTTCACAAAATACTGAAATATTGAAAAAAAGGAGGAAACATGTTTTCCTCAGAGTTTCAGCTTGAAAGCAAATTTGTATTAGGGTACCAATTTTTGATGGTTACAAATGGTTATCTTTCCATTAATAGCAATTCCTTATAAATTTTAAATAATTCTTCATTGATAAAATATTTGAGCCAGTTTATGAGAGTATATGTTGAGTTAAAAAATTATTTTATGTACATACCATTCCAGTTGGTTGCATTTTTTTAACTAAATTTCTTTGTGGTTTGCAGATAAAGATTCAAGAGTTGTTCACAGCTAACCGTAAGATAGATCTACTTCATGCAAATGTTGGGCATCTGGAGCAGGAAAATGAATGTTTGAAGAAAACTATTGAAGAGGGAACCAGGTTACTAGAAGAGGCCAAGAAAAGTGATGGAAAATCTAAAAATGATGAATTGCTCCGACAAATGGTAAGTGGGCTTTTAACTCTGAACTTTATTGGAACAATTTATGCATCAATATTATAGAACCATGTAATAAACTATGTAGTTGCAGCCCAGCATTCATTGACCTTTGAGGAGTGGAAGATATTTTTTCTAATTTTTGATTTGAGATACAGATTCAACATATACTCTCTTGTGGTATTTGATTTTAGGCAATTTCATTAGTTTCTATGTTTCAGTTTCAATCTATCTATCCCCTTTTTCCTACGGTATAAATTTCTTATTTTCATGAGCCGCAAATTCATAGTTGTGCAAAGGTTATGGAGTACTGTTTATAATAATTTTTTGTCTGTTGATCGATTGATAAATATGAATTCAGCATTTATAAGAGGTGATATTTTTCTTTATTCCTACTTAAGAGACAGCTCTTTAAATCAACCTCTGAGCAATTTAGTATGGCTCAAACATGCTCTCTCATTTTATTAATAGGTTTTCATAATTTCTATTTTATCATATTGATGAATACCTGAATGTTAATCTGCACACGGCATCACAGTCAGCCCAAAAACTGAGTCTTGTTGAGTCAAACTCTAGTCATTGATGAATTTTTTAATTTATTTTTTGTCCTTTTTCTGATGCTATACTTTTAGGCAGAAAATTACTCATTCTCTTCAAATGTTAACAACTTTAACTGAAAACTTGAAAGACAATTTTTAATTTTATTAATTATTATTATTTTTTTAATTGCTTTTGTACTATTGCAAACAACAATGTCCCTCTAGTTTCTTAATATTTTTAAAGTTACCATTTGAGTACTTGCATAGTGAGGTATCAATAAAAATTTTTGACATACCAGCAATCAACCTCTGAAATTGTCAGCTGAAGTCAGCCTCTATCCAACGAAGAAACTCTTAACATTCATTGATTATGGAATGCTATTTTTTTTCGATAATAGATCGAAGACTTAAAACTAGATCTAAAAGAATCTCAAGAGTTAGAGAAAGCCTTGAAGGAAGAAAATGTGAGACTGGAGAAACGACTGCAGCAAGTTTTGGAGAATTCAGTAGCCAACATAACCACTTCGGACTCAGAATTTGATGCTGAGGAAATTTTTTCTCTAAATGCAAAGCTGTCGCAACTTGGAGAAGAAAAGGTAGAAATTTATTTTAATATAATTTTTCTATTTTTTGTAACATATTTTGTTCCAGTTATTAACCAGCTATGAATTTTTCAACTTCTATTTAAAAAAATTACTTTTTATTTAACTAAAGGATTTTTCCTGGTACCTACTATGACAAATTTGATAGTGCATAATTCTTCTTGTTGTCAGTAAATAAGTCATGCATGTTTTATCTAGTCCATAAAGATCATCCTTAGTGTATCAAGAGCAGCAATGTGATTGAGCAAGGCTGAGGCTTAATAAAGATCACAAGGGATCATTTATCAACAGCAATGGTGGTGTGTGTCTTGATCGAGTATCCTCATAAAAGCTCAGAATAATATTTTTTTCTCCTCTCCTCTTCAATCTTTTCTTTCTTTGTCCATGAAAAGGCAAAACTACAAGCTGAGCTTCAAGCAATGTCAGAAAATTTGCAGCAGCAGACAGATGAAAAGACGAGATTGCGTCAAGAAATTTTGGAGAAGGAAGAGGAGCTTGAGTGTATGGAAAGCCAGTTCTCTACCCAATGTGACATAAGTGAGGTATTGCAAAAATGTTTATCATTTGTTGAGCATAAGACTGTGTTTTTACATTTTGAGTTGTGGGAACGAGTAAAATAGAATTTTATGACCTGTAAGAGAGTGAAGAAAAGACGAATGATCATGAGATTTTTTAGAAAGAAGTGGAGCTTTTGTGTATGGAAAGCGACTTCTTTATTAAATGGGATATTAGTGAGATTTATAAACATGATCCTTAAAAGAGATGTTCAAGTTTTTTCCTATGGAGTCCTTGATACAAATATAAATTGAACTTTATTACCTTTAAAAGAACAAATAAAGCATTTCTATGGTCAGAAATGTTCCATTTTAAATATTTAGGTACAGGATCATGAAGTATCGAAGTTCTTTTGTTAAAGGCCTCCAACTCTACACAACTTTAACCAGTTGGTGCCTGAATTGCTCAGGACAAGTCACAAATATGGTCAGAGTTAGATAGTTTCATTTTGTCACCTTCAAGTCCCACATGTTATGACTTTCTGGATAGGTTATTTTATTTTGCATGAAAACCCACATTATAGCTGACTTCTTTCACATGCACACTAGGTATACAAAATACATGATATTTACTGCCGACTATTGACACTACTCAAGCCAAATTTTATAAAATCACTTCCTTACTTTCTTCACTAAGATAATTTGAGTGAAATATGAAATTGTAATTGGTATCATTACTATAGATTTAGGACACGGATATGGTCTAACTGAGAGCCCTATGCTCGTAATCCTAGCATAAAAGATTGAAAACTATTGTAGTTATTGAACTCTGAAAAACACAAATGTTTTCCCTCATGGTCTTAAAGTTGGTACTAAGTTTCTTTAGAGGATAGGAAGGAGAGAATCTTAGGTCTTTAAATGTTTCATTGGTATTTATCTAACATCTCGTTGCCCAGTGCACATGAGTCTGGTTTAACTTATCTATCGAGTAAATTCAACTATGCAATTGGTACAGTGAACGCATCTTACATCCATTGGTGTAATTCCTTTTTATTGATCTTAGCGTTTGCGTGATGAAAATCAGCAACTTAAGGAGCAGCTTGAATCAGAAGAGGGCCAAGTTAATGTGGCCAAGAAGGGGAATTCATTATTTTCAGAGGTAGGTTTCAAGTTGAGTAAGTATTCTAAGTTGTCAGCCATGATTGGATGTTCCTATTTTTCATTATGTGCTGTGGAGAATTAACCCCTTTTGTTTTCTTTTGCGTGTTAACAGTTGATACATAATCATTGCAGGTTTCAAGAAAAATAAAATGCCTAAAGCAGCCACAGACTAAGTGTTTTAAGCCTTAAAAGTAATTTAGATGTTTTTGTATTTTACTGTGAAAAAGTGAAACTTCTTGTAAAAACCAACATCTTTCAAGTAACAAGGCCTAGGCCTTGATGATATAGTTCTTTACACTTACCGTTTGATAGGAAACAAATCACTGCTGTCAAGCAGAAGATATACATGTCGTATGAAAAATAAATTTGAAATGTTTAAGAGAATTTTTACCATAATAGCATATGAAATGAGGTTGTAAAGTCTTTGATCCATGAAGAAAAAGACTTTCCTATAGATTATTACAGACATAATATTGATTGGGACAAATAAACTTTTGTCAGTTTATTTTCTCAGTGCGTTTATTGAATTTGGGATCAAGCTACAATAATATTTAAGTTTCGTAAATGTTTTTTTTTTTTTGCATTTTCTCAATCTTTTATACATTTACAAGTTATCTGCAACAAAATTTTTTTTTTCTGCAAATGAGATTTGCAATCAGAAGCTTTCAAGTTCACAGTGTGTTTAGTCATTGAACATCTTTTCCATTGACTGTCAATTTAGACAACCAGATCCTCTATCTCTTTTTATGTGGCCATGATTTTAGTTCATCGTATACATATGGTCTCCTGCTTTTGAGCATTTCATACAAAATCTTCCTTTGAAACACTGAGTATCTATATATTTCTTAAGGCTTACCAATTTTTCATAGGGTCTTTTGAAATGAATCCTGCCTTGAATTTTTATACTAGAAGTAAAAAAAGCAACACACAAGTTTATTCTGTTGTATCTTCAGTTTGTCTTGTGCCCAAAAGAAAAGGGTCTCAACCTCTTTTCAGTTATAGAGATTGTATAAATCAACTCGCGAAAGAAGTGAGTTTCCAATCATTTGATACATACTGTCTCATCTTAACTCACTCCAAGTAAAGGAATATTGTTAGGTCAACTTTTTGAACCCTTTTCAGTAATCTGGCCTTTTGAAAACTTAAATTGGCATCAAACAAGGAGACTTGCTATCTTGCAAATTTTCATTATACCCAACTACAGGTAGATGACAGACGCGTGGCTGCTGAGACCAAAGTTGTTCAAATCCATGAGCAGATGAAATCCTTAGAAGAGATGCTGACACGTGAACAGAAAGAAAACAAACGCCTCAAGGTGATGTTGACCATAGTTACTCCAGCTTCTAAAGTTTCAACTCTTTGGTGATATGTACATGTTGATCAATAAAAATTTTTTATTAAATATAATGAAAATCAAAGATCACCTATCTTGAAATTCACTTGTTTGATTTTGTCAAGTAAAACTGTGAAACTGGCATGTTTTTCTTTTTTTCAATTTCAGATCTATTCTTATACCTCAATCTTAACGTAAATGGACAATTTGAGATTTACCAATATTATTCTTATCTTGTTTTTCATAGAAACACAGCTTTTGTTACTTTGAAATTTTTTTATAAATTTAAAAATTTGAGATTTTTTTTTCAGGTCTGCTCATTCATGCTGACTTTGTTAAAACCTTTCTAGCTTTGATTTTTTTTTTCTGTTTTGTGCAGATGGCTCATACATTTTACATCAGAGGATTTTTTTTTTTTGAATCTTCATTCTGACAAACCTTTCATGCTTAATTCTTTGTCAGTCAAATAGTAAAATTATTACAAGTGTGCTATATGAAGTCCACATATGTTTGCTTCTTTATGTAGTGCATATGAATATATATACTTGGTAGTGAAATGCTAATATTGTGATTAAAAAAAATAATTGATATATGGCACTATTGACAGACATATAATTAGTGTATGGAAACAAACGCAAGCAGGATTTTCATTTCATGCTTTGTTTCTCACTTTATTTCTCTCTAGACACAAATTACATTCCTGCGCCATAATTCTAAGAAAGGGTTTGACGAAGACGCAGTTAAAGGATTGCAGGTTCAGGTGGTGCAAGCTAAGAAAACTATTGCTGATTTGACAGAGAAACTCGGCAAGCTAGAATTGTCGCAAAAGGTATTTTAACTATGTGGCTGAAATAAAAGATTCTGGTTGGAGAAAAAAAAAATTCCAATATTCCATAAATCCCACATTCAAAAAAGTTAAGATTTTATATCAAACTTTCTCTATCAATTTTGAAAGTGTAAATTTTTCTCTTCAAAATTACATACATAAAATGTTACACAAGTTCAGCCATTGGAAAGAACATGTTTGCAATTGCTGCTCAGATATAACAAAAAAATAGTAATATTTTGTACTGATTCTGACCTTAAGATTTTTACATACATTTGGATGAGGTAAATTAGAGCTTTTTTAGTGTGAGGTAAAATTAACATCAATATATTAGTTATGCTAATCCTGTCATTAGGAAAGTTTTAAATGTTTTTATCTTTATTCATTATTATGTAAAACCCTGTTTTCACAGCAAAACTCTGTCACCGAGTATCGCAAGACTGTTGCAGCTGAAGGGACTGATGACGATAAACGTTACATTACTTTCTTGGAGGGCTTGATTCGCACTAAAACGTACGTGTTATGCTGCTCTTACTTACAGAAACTTTTATCATTCGAATGTTAAGACTCCATACATTGCTAGTGATTGCTATATACATTTCTATTTAGATATTTAGATGGCAACATTTTTTTCAGCAATATTTTAACCAGAAATAATTTGTCGCTCTTAATTTTTTAAAAATTTGAATGTATAAAAAAATGTCTTCAGCTCTACAATATGCAGCAACAGATGTCTTTTATTGGTCAAGTGATTTCTTTAACTATTTAATTTTCTTTTTAAGCTTAAGCTGTTTTCTAAAGAAAGTGTCTGTCTTTTCTTTCACTCTTGATTTGCCACAATTTTCTCCAAAAGATTGACTTTGGAGAATATTTTTTAAAGAAAGATTTTTAAACTTTTTTTTTTGCTTTGGTACTACTTTTAGTCATGCAGACCTTTTGCACTGGTGATCCCATTTTCCTTTGATTGTATGCACGCCTGTAACATTTGATTTGCAGTCTTTCATAATATTTGATTGGATATATTATTCGAATTTCAAATTAAGATATGACAAGCAGTCACCCTCACTCCAAGTAAGGAATTCTTACATACAGGAAACACTTTATACCAGTCTAGAATTAGAGATGAAGCTATACATAGCTACCAACCAGTATGTATAATACGTACTTAGTCTGTGTTTGGGCTTCCGAGTATGTCTGTCCGTGTCAGTGCTAAAAAGTACGTACTTGGCAGTATCCCACTAATTGGAAGTAAAAATATATGCTTGGTGGACCGCTCATAGGTTGCAGAAATGATGTAGCTTATTTGTTAAAATTTTGATGTGAGAAAGTTATATTAAGTTTACAATAACATATAAGTAACAGGTAAGCTTGTAAACGTTTAATTCAGCTTTTGTTGAAGTCAATATTGATAACTGTACTTATTGGGCTACATCACCCACTAGGTTTGCATCGACGAATTTTATTTATTTCGCTAAAATTTGTATTTACCTTTTCAAAAGCTGGCAGCTATGCTATAGTGTGGAAAAATAGGGATAGAGTACAAGAGAAATTGCCACAGAGCTAGCTATAGCAAGGCTCTAGATAGTAAAATAATATAGCTTAAAAGTGAATGGTATAGATGCAATTAGACGTGTGTAGAAAATCAATGAGAAGGCTCTATGGGATCACTGTTTCAGCTCACCAGATCCTTGTAATTTCAAGTTTGCTGAACAATCCTATCAATATATTCAGATGTTATATTTTTATCCTAAATTTTTTCCCCCCTTTCTGTTTATGAGAGCAGTAAGGAAATGAGTGAGCTACGGTTACAGGCCCACTCCAGCCATCAGCAGAGTATCCGCACTGATGTGTACCTGACAGAGGCCAACAATGAACTGCAAGTGCTGCGCCATGAGGTCACACAACTGAAGCAACGCAACTCTCACCTCTCTATGACCCTTCAAGATTTGAAGCACAAATACGGAGAGGACAGCCCAGGTTCAAAAACAAAGTCTTTTTGATTTTGTTAAGAAAAAGTCATGAATTTAGTTATTATCCAAATGACAGAAAACTCGGATATTTCCTATAAATCTATGAGGTCTGCAATGCTCAAGTGGTACAAAAGAATATAAAATATAACTTTATTACATTTTTTATATTCAGGAGGCACAAAAGACATAAGTTTGCTTTGCTAATTTAACTTTGTAGTACTCTTAAGGGCCACACTATTTTGAAGAATGGGGCATATGATTTTACATTCAAGTCATCTTTAACCTTTGTTATACTTAGCTACGACTATACAAAATCTATACCTCCTGCTGCTTTGAGCCAGTGCTTTTATAAAATCAATTAAATTTATTTGTTTCTAAACCATTTCATGTAAGTTAAATATAAAAATTTGAGAAACTGTTGTTTGAAAGTAGAGAACATTTCTTTTTCTTACCATTTCAAAATAGCTAAAATTCAATACATGCTCATGTATCTACTCAGAGGATACTGATAATTTCATGGAATTTTTGTCGATGTGAAAATAAAAAATTGCATTGTTTTAACTATCAACATCTTAAAATTTGATTGGCAACTTGCAACTCATCTGGACTGAGTATCAGACATTTGGAGGTCAGTTAGTGAACAGCCCTCAGATTGCAACTTTAGCTACCCACAACCTGACAAGGGGCATTAACTCTCCCTCTCTCTTGAAGGCATAACAACACACCAGCATTTTTGTCTCATTATCCTCTCGCTCCAATGACATTTTGCCATTACATTTTCTCCTTATGAAATATTTATAGCCTATATTTTATCTGTTTTATGTTGAAAAAAAAATCAGATAATAATAAATCTTATTTTACTTACAATTGCATAGCTCAGGCTCACTTGATGTTTTTTTTATTTTTTTTCTCTTACACAGATCTGTGGAGTCCAGATAGAAGAAGGCAAAGCAGAAAAGTCAATAGCAGCTCGACACCTGTTGCAACAACTGTTCCTCCCCAGACAAAGGCCACCTCCGATTTGAAAGAAAACATTCCTACAGACAGCTCCTCTAAATCTTGTGGAGATGCTTCGTCTGATTTTGCACATGACCGAAAGCAGAATGTTCGACTGAGAGACCTTATCAATACAACTGGCATGGACAAGAGCAGCCGCAAAGAAGGAACTGGCAAGTCCGTAGGAGTTCAGCTGTCAGAGGAGGTGAAGGTTATGTCATCTGATGGGAATCAAAGCATCGCAGAACTAAGGGAGGACGGTAACACTGGAAAGCTGAGGCGAACAAAGGGAAAAGGGACGGGGAAGTTTGTTAGTGTCAATTATCAGGAGATGCCTTCAGATAATCCTGGTGAATGCAAGCAACAGTGATAATATTATTTGTTTCTTTTAATTTTTTTGATTTAATATTATTATTAATAAGTAATTCTGTTTATAAATAAACACAAGTCACGCCTTTGAGCCTTTTGCTTTTACTCTTCTTTTTTTTTTCAGTTGGAAAATGTAAAGTACTGTCTGTTTAATTTAAATCAGCTGATATTGTTTTTATTAAATCAGAATTGAAGTTTTCAAAATAGTCAGTAAAGATTGCTTTTACCAAATGATCATGTATTACCATGAGGGTAGTACAAATGGGCATGATGAACAATGTTATTATTGTAGAGTTGGATCTTAGCTGAGCATCTCATGTCAGTTTTCTTGGGTTTTTTTTTTTTGTTTTTTTTTTTGAATTTTTTAAAATTAAGCAAATATGATCCTGTTTAAAAAAAGCTGTAATTTTTTTTTTGCCTTTTGTGTTACACTTACAAGTAATAAAGTGGGCAGTCTATAATATTAAGCAATTATCAAACCTACTTCAAAAAATTTGTTTAAAAAAAAAAGAATTGTCACTCCCAGATTTCTGTCCTTTCTGAATGTGTATGACATTTAAATGTAAATTTAAAAAAATCTTGCTGGGCTTTCCCTACAAGTCACAAATGATTACAATTCCTCTCGATAATCATAAACATAGGCAGTTCACCTCTTTCAGTTCATGTCAAAACAATGCATAATTGGCCTCCTCTCCATGATTTTTTATATTACATTTGCAGTTATTCTTCTGCACTTTAGTACATATGTCAGGTACTGGTTTTGCTTGCAAGCCCATTGAATTGCCACTGTTCTAAAATCAAATGTCTGTGTACTTCATGGATATACTTACATAATCTGCATATATTAAACCCTAATGACGTGTAATCTATTCATGTCTTCACTCAAAATGAAACAAATACAGTACACCTCAAATCCAATGAACTGGTATTCAAGGAACACTTGCATTCACTTAAAAGAAAAAAATCCACGTTTTTTTCCCTCCTTTGACTCTCAATGTCTCATAAAATATCTCGCATCAACCAAACTAATCTCAGACTCAACCTCGGGTTCAATGAACCATAAGTGTAGGCAAAACCCACTGTCGAATGCTTTTCTACGTAGAAATGTAGTTGAAATACAGTCAAAAGGTCTGCTGTCGGCTGACAAAAAATACTTGCAGTGTATATATGGGCAGACAGTGTGTAGGCTTCTTTATGCCATGTAACTCTTGGGTTAGAATAAATCAGAGTATTGACATGCAGGGAGAATATGATGGAAAGAGATGTGGAAGAGGGCAGGGTTGGCAGCTGATGCATCGGGAGAACATGATACATAAGGATCACAGAGCCAAAGCGGCGGTAACTTGGGCTGTGAAAAGGAAGAGTAAAGTGTAAGTATAAACACATGGTTAGGTGATATAAAAGAAAAACAACAAAGGAGACAATGTTGTAATTTGACAGGTTGGTTGTAGTGCCTTATGACATGGCTCCAATGAACCTTGCATTCAAGAAACTTAAAAATGACAACTAGTTTGTAATCAAAGGCGCACTGTATGAGGTTCACTGTTGCCTGTAATACTATAGATTAAAACTCATGGCATCTCGAATGTCTTGAGTAACACAGTTTTAAAGTGCTTAGAATTATTGAAGAGGCTACCCAATCATTTCTTTTAAATCGTGGATTTGAGCTCAGAATAAAGATTTTAAGGATCAGTAAATTGGTGACGTTTTAAATTAATCAATACATGTAACTTGCAGATAATTAGAACAATGTGCTTTTGCTAAACTTTTTTTTTTCATTAATTGATATGAAGAAACATAGTGAAATATCATCATTGATTAATATAGGCATTAACAGACAACAAGTCAAATACATACATGTACTGAGTAGAGCAGAGCACACACACACACACATTGAACCTAATATAAAATTCTTCAAGACATCCACCTTTCTGAGGTGGAAAATCTGCATATTAAGAGTATTTGCAGTACTACATGTATCTTCATGAAGTTTACAATTTGGTAATGATTGGAACCCTCCCCTCAGCTTCTTGAGATATTGTTACTTAATTGCATGAGAGAAAAAAAAAATAGGAACTGAGGAAAGGTGCCAAGGGTTAGCAAAGCAATTCATGTATAATTTAATCTTCAAATGTTTTCCTGATTGTATCATGTATCAAAATACTCAAAAATAAATGTGCTTTTAGAGAAGCTAAAAACCTGATTTGGCTTGTTAAAGGTTTTCAGTACTATCTACATGTAGTTCTTACCAGTTAAAACTTAACTTAAAAACACAATTGCTGTCAAGCACATCTGAGGCTTTGATGGCCCAGTTGAAATGAATGTCACAAATAGGGCAAGCATTCTCTCTCAACAACAGCCAGATTTTGTCTACAGGTAATTTTTTAAATTTTTTGATGATATAAACCTGCTGATTCTTTCTTCATTTTTTGTTTTCCATTCAGTTGATTACTCATCTCTAATGAAATGTTTGCCAAGGATAATGGCAATATTGCAGTGATGAATGATGGATTACTTTTGGAATGTACTGATGATTATTTACCCTACAATTCTTAAAATTATATTGAACACCAATAAAATAAAGCACCATTCCTCGAGTTTTAATTTTTCATTTGTAATGCAAATTCCAAACTGCAAAGAAAATCTCCTTCCTTTTTTCCAGCTAGTATAAGTTATAACTCTTATTCAGAGATCAAAGCTGATGTTACCTTAATTTTTATTCATAGTTGTTGATGCTTATATCTAACATTCATCAAACATTTTAGTAATTTTTATTTTTACACAGCCTAGGGTATGGTACATGCTTTACAATTACAAGCTGGTGGATCAGAGAAAACTCCGTTGTATTGCTTTCTACAAATAAAGTGGTTCAAAATACACTTCAGTATAAAATATCGGTGTTCCAATTGGTGTGCCATGCTAAGCTTTGAGAGCATCCTGTATAGAGGAAACAGGGAGAAATAATCAAATATGTGGAGGAAAAGATGATACATATATGTAAATTAAAACCATCATATTTTCAACGGTTTTTTTTTTTTTTTGGGTAGGGGGGGGGGAAGGGTTGGTCACTGGTCGAAAAGATATTTAAATATAGCTATCCAAATAAATAACTATTTAGGCGTTTAAACCTTTCTGTGCAATAAAGAAACTTAATTATCAACACAAAAAAACGTTTTGTTTATTTTTATTTTTAATCTTATTACAAGACATACCTTGGGACCTGTACTGAAAATGTGTATTACTTGCACATGTACTTCTGCAAGTCCTTATCAGGACAAAAAAAAATATTCAGTCGGGGTTTAAACTTTTCTGCACACCTCAGTTTTAAGACAGGTGTAACAGCCATGAGAAAATTTTTTGTAAACAGTAAAAAAAATGGTTTATCTGTTTCCATTAGATAAAATAATCGGCCGAACAGCGGATTTATTACATACCAGCCTACTTTAATATTAGAGTGGAAAAAGCTTAAGTCTAATAGTCACTTAATAAGATGTTTCTGTATTTTTCAAATCTTTTTTAAGACCCTTTTAAACGTTTATAAGAAGGCTCTGAATTCCCTAAAAAAGTCCATGCTAGAATTCTTACTTTAGCTTTGCATTTATATAAATCTATAATTTACGTTTCAAATTATATATAAATGGATTTGCTTCGATTGGCTAAAAATATATACTTAAGCCTTATGGCTTCAGATGCATACATTGTATGTATATCGTTTTCTTCTTTCAATTCCATACGAACATTTAAATATTTGTATTATGTTAATGACAAAAAAAGTAAAATTACCACACTACTACTTCTTCTACTACTACTACTACTACTACTACTACTACTACTACTACTACTACTACTACTACTACTACTACTACTACTACTACTACTACTACTACTACTACTACTGCTACTGCTACTGCTACTGCTACTGCTACTGCTACTACTACTACTACTACTACTACTGCTCTCGTGTTACAATAACGCCGTATCCAGAAAGATGTAGTGCTACATAATTATTACATGATAAGAACCGTAATTTTTTTTGTTCTTGCTGTTTTTTTTTTTTTTTTTTTTTTTGGGGGGGGGGGGGGGGGGGTGTTAACATGTTTTTTAGGCTTAAGAGGACTTGAGGTTTGTTTAATATATCTCGCCCAGCAAAAGACGTGATCTTAATAGTGATATTGTTTCTTCTTTTCTTTTGAACTGCACTTTGCTACTGAAAAAAAAAAAAGCAAAATTTAAAATAAGAAAAAAAAGAACAAAAAAAAAAAAAAAAAAAAAAAAAAAAATCAAACAAACCGAAGGACAGGCTAGAAACAAATAATCTGTTCTACCATAAAACAAGGCTTACCCGGTAAGTACAAACGATACTGCTTGCTGAAAATAGTTCAGCTGGGTACAAAGATGTTTTAATAATGACACAAAGTAGAGACACTCAAAGAGGGGTGGGGGAAGCAGGGGAGGCAAAAAATAACATCACATGGGGTTGTTGAGGTACTTAGAACACGTGAAAAAGTTTTCTATTTCATCATGCCCAGTCCCAAATTGATGAACTAAATGATATCTCTGCCCTCATCAAGACGATTAAATCAGCTTTCCTCAAAATGCGCCTCCTGAAAGCGGGGAAACTATTCCACAGACGAGTTATCTTGATGAGAAAATCAAAGAAAAAGACAAAATTGAATAAACTTATCCTCTTCAGTGGACTTTGATTGGGAACCTAAAATGGAGAACTTTGTTGGAAAGACTTTAAATCTATAAAAGGTAGGCTCTATGTTTACTTCTTAGTCGTGTTGTTTTTTTTTTCTTTTAACAATAATTATTTCACGATTTGTCTCTTTATTACTTTCTTCAATCTTAATCTCTAACTATAAGATCATTCAAAGTCCTATTGCGTGTAATCGTTTAATTTATTTAACTTATGTAATTGGAAACTCAAATTCTTTTAATTTTTGTTTTCATTTTGTCCCTCAAACATTCAACTTGGCTTATAATTGTTTACTCGATCTTATGATATTACTACCTGTGCTTGCTTTACGTAAAATACTTTTTTTTTCCCTTCATGTGATCTCAAAATTAGTTTTTTTTTTTTTTTTTCTGAACAAAGCACTTCGGAGTTAAACCTAGCAATTGCAGTTTTTTCAGTGTAATCCTGTAGGCCTACAAGGACATGTATACATACAAAAGACAGTCAGCGCGTTTAGGTGTTGCGACAACGCATTTCTAGTTGCCTAAGTGGCTGTGTAATTCGGCCGTGACAGAGCAGAGTTATTCCGTCGCCGTCCCGTTTTCCACGGCGAAACGACGGGTCTAAAATTTGTCCACTATTGCGGGCCCTCCACTACGCAGATCTATCGTCAAGCCATACGATCAGGCGTAGCTTGACGATAGATCCCCATTGTGTGGGGCGAAATCGTATTCAGATTCATCTGAATCCGATGGACAGATCCGAGCCGCTGAGATATCAAGCAGTGCTTGATATTTTCAGATTGGTCGTCAGTCAGCTTAGGCGGGACGAAAAAAAGTGGAGTAAAAATTGTTGAATTTTGCAAATCTGACTTCAGAATCGAATTCTCCGTCGAATTTCCATGTAGAATGATACTAAATAACAAGGGCTTACGCATTTAATATTGTGGTTTTTATTTTAATTCTGCTCGCCGCGATTCCTTTTTCACCTAGTACAAGTAGTGGGGCGGGATAGGTCCTGGGCTCTTGTTGGGGATGTGATTAGGTCAAGGTTACCGCCAGTCACCATTTCAAGCAAAGTATGGTAGGTCTCGTCATCCATTCACATATAATTATGGAAATCTGATGGATATGTTCTTAACTCTGACAGTAAATTTATGTGAGTGTGTTTATCTCTATCAAAAAGCCATTCCTTCACCCATTCTGCTCTTCTCTTCTTCTTCTTCTTCTTCTTCACATTCAACTTGTTGAGACAAAGTGCTAGAACCGCAAGTTCAACTTTACGCTTAGAAGGCATTGTGGCATTTGGGGAGGGGATCTAAATAGCTCAGTACAACTTCTCGATCCCTAGGCTTTGTGGGCCTTGTGCCTGCACGGTGAAGGCCTGATGGTCGATCTGACTAATGTGGAGACACATTATCGTCTGTCCGTTTGAATCAGTTCAAACATCAGATGGCTTGATCGTATGGCTTGACGATAGATCTGCGTAGTGGAGGGCCCGCATATGAATTGTCTTATACCTGTTGGAGTGGCACCGTTTTTCAAATTAGAGTAAACCCGTGACGCACCTGTGAGTCACCCGTCGTTTTGCTGGCCGTTTTATTTTAGTGTTGCACTTAAATTTGGACAGCGCATACGTTTTTTTCTTTTTCTTCTTTATCTTTCAGCAAACGAACATGATGGAAGTGGATTTAACAGAGGGGGTTAGAAAACTACAAATACTTTATGAAAAAGGAGACTAATTATTCAAATAGGGTGTTGATTACCCCCCCCCCCTCCCCCCCCCAAAAAAAAAAAAAAATGAAAGGGAGTTGCAGAAAAGTTGGAACTGGTGTGCATTGAAATGGATTCTATGAACTCAGCATCTTCGCTTCCTGTAAGAACGTCTCCTTTTTAAACAATATAATATGGTTAATATCTGCGCCGACATGTTTTGAATGAACAGAAGTCAGCGCAACACATCACAGCGCCGCTGGAGCGGGCACGGGACGGGTACCGGATGTAAACATTTTGTCACCCAGCGCCTCGCAGTTTTGGTTCCAACCCATTTTTTGCGCGGGACGGCGACGCGTTTACTCTGAGCTCCCGCGGACTCTGCTAGGGCCTTTGGGAAAAGCAATGGAAGCAGTCATCGATTTCCGTACATCGTGGAATCTAGTGCTATTATTAGAACATCTTTGGCCAGGTAAGATACTTTTTATAGATCGAATCAATACTTTGGGGGAGGGGCTCGGTAACCAATCTGATAAGCTAACGCTGAATATAATTTGTTTAGCTTTTTTCGAGAGTTCAATTTTCCAGGGGTAACATCGAGAATATTAAGAAATAAAACCAAACTAACCATATCATTGTAAACCTTATATTTTTTCATTTCAACACGTTCTTTAGTGTTTCACTTTTGACTGTTCTGTGGAAAACTACAATATTGTTTCGTATTTTAATTATTATTCGAGTGCTACAAGTCTAACTTCAAGCTATGGTAAAAAGAGAATGCAGTAGTCTCCATGGTTCTTGACTTGTATCATGCAGGTAATTGTACATAAAGACTTTGAGTCCATTCAAAACGTGGTAACATCGCAGTGTTTATTAGATCATTGCCTCCATTTTAATATGCAGTGAAAATCTGGCCAGTATTACTGATATTAGAGCTGCCTTACATTCACTGAGGTTTCTGTATCCCATCTTCTCATTCTCTCTACCATCTACCGAGCAATTTTGATACAAGTTTTCAAAAAGATGGAAACAAAAATAGGTTAGTGCCAGATATAAAACGTTCAGCCATTGTTATCATCGCTATCATCATACGGCCATTTTTATTTATAATCACTATTATCGTCATCGCTATTATTAGGCCCATTATCATCATCTTTCCATCACCTTCATTATGTTTATCATCATCATCATCATCATCGTCAACACCATGAAGTCCCACATCACCATACGCGCAATCCTCATCACTACTACATGTACCATGTTTACCACCACCACCACCATCGTCATCATCATCAACACCATCCTCAATATATTGTCAAAATGTAAAGATCAATGCTTGACAGAGCATGAGAAATAACAGCAACGCAAAAATAACTGATGCATGAAAGTTTTATTCGAATCAAAGAAAAATGTCTATAAAAATTCACTAAAATGGAAATATGATGAACATCTTTACACGAAAAGCAATGTCCTATACCATTTTGCGTGTGGTTGATTCATACATTTCATCATTAAATTTTCAAACAGAATATATAAATAAATGAAACATTAGTCCTTTTGCATTATGAATCAGCTAGATGAAAACACAAAAATTATCACACATAATTATAATTCGCTTGGCAAGTTATTCATCACTTGGTTGCGCTATTAGTTGAAATATACGGCTAAAAAGTTTTGAGCCTTTGAAACAGTTGTAAATTGAGAATACATAAAGTTTCAGGTTATGATTTCTGTCTCTGTCTGTCTCTCCCTCTTGGTCTCTCTCTCTCTCTCTCTCTCTCTCTCTCTCTCTCTCCCTCTCTCTCTCTCTTCCTCTCGGTCTCTCTCTCTACCTCTCTCTTTCTCTCTTCCCTCCCTCTCTCTTTCTCTCTTCCCTCCTCCCCCTCCTCTCTCTCTCTCTCTTTCCCTGATAAACCTCTCATTTTATGTCTTTTCTCAGACCACCAAGAAGCCGTGCGCAGAAAGGAAAACGACCAAGGTAAAACTTTCAGCCTAAAAAACGATCTGTTGAAAAAGGACGGTATTCCAACTTTCAGTTGAGACATTATCATGGTTCTTAATCATCGAAGTTATTTTATTTCTTGCCTTTCTTGATGACTATTACAGTGAAATTAATATCAGCTCCAATAGTATTGTTGGGGCACAAATCTATCTCCCTAACGTGCTTGTATTTCATGGAGGGGAAAAATGTTTCATGACGAAATCATTGAAAAATTATCTGTGCAATAATTTAGCATCATGCCATGCGCGAAGAAGGCCCAAATTTACACTAATTGTCTTTCATTTTTGCTATTTTAATGTCTCTAACTATTAAGAATCAAGTCTTTAAAACCTGAGTTTGGCCTTCCTAACAAATGGGCATTCAAGATGATTTGCTTGCAGATCGATCTCTTTTCATAAGTAATAATGATTAAGAATTTAATCATATTAACATCAATTAAAATCCAGGTTTACAAAGAGGATCTTTATTCTGATTCGTAAATCTGACTAAACTCCTAATTGTTTGAATAGGTTGTGATGCTTATTATACCACCATGAATTTGTTAGTTAGGTTGAAGTGGACAAGATGAAATTGTACTCTTTCTTTTTTAACCACCGACAGGTAATCACGAATGCCAGATTTTAGGATGCGATGATGAGGCAGTCGAAAGTGCAATGTCACATGAGAAATGCGTGAAAAACAAAGGGCACCCATCGTTTATTCCAGCGAACGAGTTTTCCATGAACCACTTACCCGAAAAGTATCGAACGAGGAAAGTTTTTCAATACATAAAAAATATTTTGACCAGAACAGCGAGGGTGAATGTCAGGTACACCAGCCACGAACGACCAGACGGCTACACGTTCGCCAAATGCAGAGGTACGAAGATTCCTCACACAGGTTCCGGCTATGTCTTCTCCGTCCTCCCTGGTTGTCTTGCGTGCCGATGTCCTGAATGTCTCAACAGCACCCGGCCCCAAAAAACCTGGTGGGAGGTCAAGGTTCAAACGGCCTGTCATGTCGTTTTCAACACAGAGGAAGCAACGGCAACAGAAGTTAATTTGTTCTACAACGATGATTCACAGAAAGGAATGAAGACACTCTGGGGTCTTGAAGTTTCGAGGAAAAACCCCGAGGAAGACTGGTGCGAACTGGTGTGCGCAACACACGACGCAGATCTTGCAAGATATCTTCAAACCCTTGCGGAAAACGTGGACCAGCTTGTGGGAATCTTCTCTAGAGAGGAGAAGGACTCCGAGCGCGACCTCTGCGTGGTTGTGTCTCACCCTCACGGACAGCCCAAGATGGTCACGGTTGGGAAAAGGCTGGAGTGGCTGAAAAGCTACAATAGTGGGATTTCACGTTTTTCGAGCACTTACAGCGCAGACACCTGTCCTGGAAGCAGCGGCGCTCCAGTTATCGTGCCGTCGCAAAACTTCTCACCTTCCACTCACCTGTGGTCCTGGGTTCTTCCACACAGTGCTGGGACGGTGCAAAGGGGCATCAACACAAGTGGCGCAGGGAATGGATGGATTTAGCCATGTGTCGCCCTATCGTGCAATTTGAACAATGGAATGAACCAAAGGTGTAAATAAAAACTCTACGAAATTATGAATCTTTTATCACATTAAAGAAACCCAAAAACAATTATATTTGTTTCATTAGCTTTGTCGTTTGATAATATCATCAATCTTCAATGAATTCACTTAGTATCGGTATATTTGATGTTGACAACACATTTGAATTTTCCCATATGAGCCTGTTCGGACTTTCATGTGGCTTTTGCAGAGTAAGAGAATCACTACTATAATTATATACTACGCAGTTAGATAGAAAGATAAAGAGAGAGAAAGAAGAGAGAGAGAGAGAGAGAGAGAGAGAGAGAGAGAGAGAGAGAGAGAGAGAGAGAGAGAGAGAGAGAGACAGACAGACAGACAGACAGACAGACAGACAGACAGACAGACAGACAGAGAGAGAGAGAGAGAGAGAGAGAGAGAGAGAGAGAGAGAGAGAGGGGGGGGGGAATTTTTATTTGATTCGAATGTAAAAAGCAACATTGTTCTAGAATTCGACGGTTGACAACCAAAGGAAATAAAAATGCTTCTGGTGCGCTATGACAAATGAATTCTCAGAAAGTCTCTAGAATATCAAAAGATATTCATGATATATCTCTATTTTTATTGTTTTGATAAATTACACCACTTAGATAATAATTATGGTCATACACTTTCGTTAAAACTAAAGGGGATATCTCTCTCTCTCTCTCTCTCTCTCTCTCTCTCTCTCTCTCTCTCTCTGTCTCTGTCTCTGTCTCTTTCTCTTTCTTTCATTCTTCCTTCCTGACTTCATATGTATGTATTTGTGTCTATCTCATTTACTTCCATAAGTGCCAAAATAACTAAAATATCAGATGATAGTAAGAGTAATATAATGCATTTAAAAAAAAAACCCTTTGCTTTGATTAAAAAAAAAATAATTATATTATGACAAAATGATGCATATACTACTGCTACTACTACTACTACTACTACTACTACTACTACTACTACTACTACTACTACTACTACTACTACTACTACTACTACTACTACTACTACTACTACTACTACTACTACTACTACTACTACTACTACTACTACTACTACTACTACTACTACTACTACTACTACTACTACTACTACTACTACTACTACTACTACTACTACTACTACTACTGCTGCTGCTGCTGCTGCTGCTGCTACTACTACTACCACCACCACCATATTTGTAAAATTTGCAGTAGTTTGTGGAAAGTTGAGAAATTTCCGGCTGCGAATTACCACGATGACAGATAACAATAATAATAATAATAATAATAATAATAATAATAATAATAATAATAATAATAATAATAATAATAATAATAATAATAATAATAATAATAATAATAATAATAATAATAATAATAATAATAATAATAATAATAATAATAATAATAATAATAATAACAATAATAATAATAATAATAATAATAATAATAATAATAATTTGATAATTATGATGATAATGATGGTGAAGGTGATGAAGATGATGATAATGATGATTGCGACAATGAAATACATAATGGCTATTAGATTGATCGGGTTTTGGAGAATATGGTACTTAAAAACAGTAGGAAAAATTAAAGAGTATTATTTCTATAACTATATTTATTAAAACAACAAACAATGTAAATTTCGAAATTATTGATTAAAATAAAATATTATACTAACAATGTTATATCTGGTGGGTAATACGGTTTGTGGCATACTTAGGAGGGATTAAAATGCTATTGACTCTAATGCTATTCAATACGTTTGATTGATGTATGAAAAAAAAAAAATTTCAATCTATATGAAATGTGACCAATGCTTTGAAGTGGTAAATTATTGTTTCTTGTTTTCTTTTCATCAAAAATACGAAAAAAGATAAAGAAATATTAGCACAATATCATAGCGACATTGTTACTAGGATATATCAAGAGTATATATAAATTAAAAAAAAATGGTTTCTGTATTTAAACTTCACTCTTTTGTTCGTCTCATAAAACTAGCAAACGGAAATAAAAATGTAGGCTTGATTTAAAGAACAAAAATAAAATTCTGCTTCAGAAAGAATACAATTTTAAGTTTTTTAACCTTAATTACTTCACCATTTACATATCAAACATCACGCAGCTTAACTAAATCGTTCACCTCATGCACTGATTCAGTGTCAAATTATAACCTGCTACGGTGCAAAGTTAAGTTTGCAAAGAAGGACCTTTCATGTGATCAAAAATAGAAGTTAAAATCTTTAAAAAACAAATCCGCTCTGGAGGTATGAACATTAATTTTTTTTAATTAGGAAAAGTGTCTCCTACACAATTGACTCAATATCTTCTGACTTATTAAAAAATCACCCTCTGCTCGATAGCACAGATTATTTCAAATAGGCATCTAGCTTGGTAATGGTGAAACTGAAAGAATGAAAAAAACAAAAAAAAAACAAAAAACAAAAAACCAAAACATTTACAGTAACAATAAACAAACCCCCCCCCCCCTCTCTCTCTCTCTCTCTCTCTCTCTCTCTCTCTCTCTCTCTCTCTCTTTGTTTCTCTTAATCACCGCTTTCTGTTTTTAAGATTCTTATTACATCATTCTTTTCCTTCTTCCGCGTCTTTTTCTATCCACTTGAAATTTCTAAATCGTAATTTTTCCTATTATTGTTTATTTCCAGTTTTCTCTGTGCTTGATTTCTATTTCATAAATTATTTTTCTTGGCTAACCCCTTTTTTAAATGCTATCCTTTTAATTAGTCTCTGCCCTTAAAAAACAACAACAAACAAATCCCCCCCCCCCCCCCCCCCCCCCCCCCCCCCCCCCCCTGAAAAAAAAAAAAAAAACCAACAACAAAAAACAAAGAAACAAACAAAACAAAAACAAAAACAACAAAGCACATATTTTTTTTTTTTGCTCTTCATTCTTCTATCTTTTTTCTCTTTCTCTATTTTTTTTTCTTCACTTCCTTTAACTCTCTCTCTCTCTCTCTCTCTCTCTCTCTCTCTCTCTCTCTCTCTCTCTCTCTCTCTCTGTGTCTCTCTCTCTCTCAACAAGTAAGCTAACATCAGTGTACGTTCTTTTTTCTGTACTCTCTGTTTTTAAAGACGTTTATCAAACGAAGAAGGAAGCCCAAACTCACTATTTCTAAAAACTATTAAAGGTTATTTCACCATCTGTGTTCCCATGTTTTTTCCATCGTGGCCGCGTTGGTGTAAAAATTAGTTTCACTTTCGATATCTCTCAATAAGCCATCTAAGTTGTGTGAGTATTCAGGTGCGTGTTGAAACGTGTTTCGCTGTTGCTATGACATCAGATATTCCTTTCAGCCATAAAGACACGATCGATTATATCAATGAGAAACGAGATTTGATGGCACAAGATGTGACCATAGTAGAATTAATGGCGGTGACAGCTATTATAAGATTCGTGAACAGGAGTAGGACTTGTAATAACGGCGGCCGCAGCAGTAGGAAGACGTTATCATAATACAACGATAGTTACTGTAGTAGTAGTAGTAGTAGTAGTAGTAGTAGTAGTAGTAGTAGTAGTAGTAGTAGTAGTAGTAGTAGTGGTAGTAGTAGTAGTAGTAGTAGTAGTAGTAGTAGTAGTAGTAGTAGTAGTAGTAGTAGCAGCAGCAGCAGCATCAGCAACAGCAGCAGCAGCAGTAGTAGTAGTAGTAGTAGTAGTAGTAGTAGTAGTAGTAGTAGTAGTAGTAGTAGTAGTAGCAGCAGCAGCAGCAGCAGTAGTTGTAGTAGTAGCAGCAGCAGCAGCAGCAGCAGCAGCAGTAGTAGTAGTAGTAGTAGTAGTAGTAGTAGTAGTAGCAGCAGCAGCAGCAGCAGCAGTAGTAGTAGTAGTAGCAGCAGCAGCAGCAGTAGTAGTAGTAGTAGCAGCAGCAGCAGCAGCAGCAGTAGTAGTAGTAGTAGTAGCAGTAGTAGTAGTAGTAGTAGTAGTAGTAGTAGTAGTAGTAGCAGGTAGTAGCAGTAGTAGTAGTAGTAGTAGCAGTAGTAGTAGCAGTAGTAGTAGTAGTAGTAGTAGTAGTAGTAGTAGTAGTAGTAGTAGTAGTAGTAGTAGTAGTAGTAGTAGTAGTAGTAGTAGTAGTAGCAGTCGTTGCAACAGTAGTGGTGGTGGAAAATGGCTAGTCGCCGTCATCGTCGTGATTTCGGAAATACCGGAACAGTTAATTTTGTACTTTTCTAATATACATTTAAAGAACCAGTAAACATAGACGAGAGTGGCGCTTTAACTCAAAGTACAGTAGTCCTGAATAACTATCTCTGTTACGTTTGTTTTTAGTTTATTTGACTCCCATCAAAGTCTTTAAAAAGTACTTTGCAAAGCTGGAAGCCTGTTATTAAAAAAAAAAAAAAAAAATTACTTTATTATTATCTGAAAGTTAATTCATCTTTACCTATACCGAACTTATGATTTTTTTTTTATTTGAATCGTTGTGCACATTTAGGTTAGACCGTTACTTTGTTTCTCATGAAATTATTTTTGTCTGAATTAAGATTTTCCCTTTCCGTTTGATGGGATAACGCCATTTTACGAAATTCTACTACAATAAGTTGATCTGCAAAAATGTTCTAATAATAGCTATTTTTAGAACATCTTTGGTTGAGTCGTTCCTCACAATTGAGTAATAATTATTTTTGGAACCACAGATTCAAAGCTCTTGTGCCTGTGAGTGAGCATATACGTTTTGAGATAAAAATCCGGAAAAAAAAAAAATGTCAGCCATACGCGCCACAGAAAGATGCTGTAAAAAAAAAAAAAAGGAGAAGCCTTTTTTGATAATTACACAGTTTAACATCCAATCCACTATAAACAAAGCTTGACCATTTCCTATACGCATGCGCTGTAATGTGGTAACCAATCTAAACAATCATAAATATTTTCTTATAAACTGTCTAAGGGATATTTCATGCTTTGGTTCGGCGACAACAGAACCGGTGTTTCCATGCATGTGGCTTAGAAAAAAAAAATTGTCAACATGCGATCAAGCAAAAAGGGTTTTTAAATTTTTTTTTATACCCCTTGACCAAGGTAAAATCTAAATATTTGTAATTTAACTGATTTGTCTTTTGGATGGTTGCATTTCTCTGACTCTGTAGTCCTATTTAGATATAGGTCTAGATCTATATGTGTTACAATCTGATAGTGTCTGACCGAGATCAAACATGTTGCATATAACCTTAAACCGTATTTCAGAATATAGTCTTTCTATGTGGCCTTTTCTCAATAGATAGAAAATCAGCATGATACAGATCTAGGTCTTTAAGAGTTTGCACGTTTTTTTTTCTTTTTTTCCCCCCTTGCTCTCTGTTAGATCTTTGCAGAAACTTTTCACGTGGAAAGTATGTGGATATGCAACTGAATAAATCTAGAAAAGATCCAGAAAACACCTTAATGACTAATCCCCCTGAAATCGAAGTCATTAAAACAATACCCCCCCCCCCCCCAATAATTCTAGCGTGGAATTTAGTTTGAATTGACAATACAGCAGATCTCGATCTGCCCGAGATTCTAAGTTTTAGATTTGTAATCATACCATAATTTATCTATAAAAAATGAAGTTAGATCCAAAATTTAGACACATGTTATTGCTGTTAGGCATGTTATGATCTATTGATGGAACATATGAACAGAAAGTTCTTAACGACTAGGCTATACATAGTTTTGAATCTCTGCCCGATTATTTCAATGAAATGTAAATCATAGGCTTACACAATATCTCATGTGACCAACTAAAAAATTTGAGTAGTCCCTATTCTTTTGTCTCCAACTACTGCATCATCTTACCAGAATTAGATGCTTCATGCTCACACAAATATCTACACGAAAACTGGGTATTGAATGAAGTTAAGCAAAGTAATTACTTGAGGAATTAGATAAATTATAAAACACTTTTCAATGTGTTAGAACCAGTAGCTAAAATAAGCAGCCATTTAATAAAAATTGAAAATTTAAGCCTATTGGCTTTAACATCTGATGAGAAACAGCTATTTTAAGACGCCAAAAACGTCTCTCTCTCTCTCTCTCTCTCTCTCTCTCTCTCTCTCTCTCTCTCTCTCTCTCTCGCTCTCTCTTTCTTTCTATGAAATTTCATCTCATAATATTACCCACTGAAATTATAGGCACATGGCTGAGAAAGATCAAAATATAAGTTGTAAAGAAAAGAAAAATCCAAGCCTTGTTTTAGGGCAAAAGCAAAATTTTTCATCATATCTTTTAAAAGCTAGTTCAAGGTTAAAATGAAAGAATGTTTTAGAAACGATGCATCTTAATCACCTACATCATGCTCTATTTAGTCTGTTACAATATTTAGTTGCAAAGTCTTAGTAAAAACTACAAAGTATTATTCAAGCACTTCCATCCAAAGAAAAATCAAAAGAAAGAGAAGGTAAACATTTATTGTGCTTTAAACTATTTATTATAAGTTGTAGTAATTATAAAGTGAATGAAAGTTTCTGTACTTTCAGTGTGATCAACTGATTGAAATTTGAAATCAATTATGGTCAATTTACTCAGCAAAAATGTCCGTAAAATTTGAATTAGGTACCTATTGAATTTATAAAGGAGATAACTCCTACCATTATTTAAACTAGGTCAAGTTTGACCAGTAAAATGTCTCTGTTATATACTATTGTGGGTGTTTTTTAATTTTTTGCCACTTCAAAAAACATTCATTTTTAGTGATCGGCTGTGAAACCAGGAGAAATGCAGCAGCCGAATAATAACAGTGAGGCAGTTAAGAGATGTATGGTCGGCTCTGATGCTCCACTTTCCAGCCATATACGCTATCAACCACATCCACCGTATGCCTCAGGAAAGGCCAAGCCAAGACCAAGGCCATATTCTGGTGAATATTTTATTTTTATGAAACATCATATATTCAATCTCTAGCTCTCATAATATGTCACTGGTTGCTAAATATATAATAGGTCTTGGGACCATACTGAATGATTTAATTAGTCTTTTGTTGAAGTTGTTTCATGAAAAAGTGCAATTATTTTTTTTAACTTTTCAAAAAATATATACACTCCATAAGTGAAATCATCACTATTCCTTGAATAAATGCTACTGTTGTGATGAGTCAAAATAGAGAAAAACCTTTTTCTAAGTTAAAATTTTCAATGCCTAATTCAAAAGCGCTGGGTGCAAGAGATACATTTTTCTCCAAATGATTTAAATCTTGAAGAAGTCTCAGAGAATCTTTCAGGCAGCACAATAAGCCCTTTCAAACAATCTAGTTTTTAAAATCTTAAGCCTGGAATAATTTAAGGGAAGCTGAACTTAGACTTAGGCAAGTTTCAGCAATAAGCAAAATTACAGAAAGTGTTGAATTGAAACATAATTTTAAAATATTGTTTCATTTGTCAAATTTTTTAATATTTTGATTCCCCTTTCAGCCCCTCAAAGGAGACAGACTTCAAGTTATACTGTACCTTGGCATTCACCAGCTTATGTTGAACCAAAAAACCAAACTCGATTTTATAATGTGTCCTTAATAAATCACAGACCCATTGAATCAGATGTCAGTCGACATGCCCCATATGCTGGTGAGTATATCTTTTTGGTGGTATTGATTTTTCTATGAAATGGCATTAGATTTAGACGTTTCTCAAATATCTGGACATTGCATGACCAATGTATAATGACTAAGAATAGTGATTTCAAGTTTGGAGTAAAAAATTACAGAATGTAAAGTATGTGTAGTATTGGTCATAAAATCTATTTATCATGATTATTGAAAAGAAAATTTATAGATTGTATATATTGTTTCGATCAGATACTAAATGGCAAGCATGAACACCCAGTCTTCTTTGCATTGGACTAAAGTCTTATTTATAGGTAGTATTAAGTATGAACTAAGATGAGTAAAATTAAATGAAAAACAACATGATCAATAATTTGTGTCAATTTATACTCAGACCTTTTGGTTAAAATGAATTCTTTTGAATCAGGATTTATGGTCTCTAAACATTGTAGTGATGAAAGATTGATACTTATGTCTTTTTAGATAAGGCTTAAGCAAAACTTGCTGCATGAATCAGAATTTGTAAGTTTTGGTATAAATGTCTCTGCATCACCTGCAGCTCGTAAAATGGAAGCTTATGTGAACTCAACTCTTGGATACCCTCGGGTGGAAAATGGCAACAGTGTACCCATTCCCTCATATGATCCTCTCAATGATCCTCATCTTGTGGAATATTTTGAGAGAAGGTTCGGTTCAATTCAGCTTGAAACTTTAAGAAGAGAGGTATGTGTTATATGTAAGATTTTTGTGGAAGTTATAGATCAGATTTAAGAAAAAACAATTTTGTGACCATAAAAATATGTTCCATCTGATGTCTTGAAATATTTGAAATGATTATAAAAATTACTCTTGATGCAGGAGAAATCTTTTCTTTTTTTTTTTTAATCTAATAAAACTTCTGTAAGTAAGGCTTTCTCTTAAAAATTCTTTGACAAAATGTTCTAAAAAATTGTAATTGGCAAGGATCTTTAAGCCAAAAAATCTTTGTTAGATCGTCATCATTTAATAAAGATATTAACTTGGATATTAATTGAAAGAAAATCTGAATTCCCTGTTCTGTTTCAAAATCTGTTCCTGAACTCTGTCAATATTTTATTATTCTACGGAAATCAGAGGCTGCAGCGTTTGAGCCGACCCAGCAGTGCTGGCAGCATTTACAGCCAAAACGGTCTCCTCTCCAAGCGCAGGCGCCTGGCGATGGAGGGAAAGGGCTCCAATGTTTTGTACAAAGTTGCTGTTACAACTGGGGATCTAAAAAATTGTGGCACTGATGCGAAGGTCAGTTTTTGACCCTAATTGGCTCATTTTTTTGCTGCGTAAACACTCCTATGATGTAATCCTGATATACTATCATGCAGGCATAGTAAAAACTTGTTGAAAAAAACTGTTAGTATTTATAAGGAGTTAAAAGTCATGGAAAAAAAATAAAACCAAACAAAACATGGTGCTTTATTGGAATACTTCCTGCAAACTACATGCCAGTCAACATTTATGACTTATTCAACTCACAGTGGAGCTTTACTATACAGGGTTAACAGGAAATTGACAATACAGCACTCCAGTGTAATGACACAATCTTCCTTAGCATCTAGTAAGATACTCATTTTACTACTAAACAGGATCAGGAAATGTATTTTAATGACATTTTCACACCATATCTTGTACAGTCAGGATTCAAACTAAAAATGTTTAGAGCCAAAAGCCATTGTCCACATGTGCCCACAACATCACTTGCTATCTATAGTTTGAGAGGAAGAATAATTATGATGATGATGATTTATGAATGGAAGCATAATTTTTGAAGACAAAATAACATGATGAAGGTTATGTAAATCTTGACAGGCAGAAACGTTTAGTAACTGACTGGGTTACAACATACTCAAGTTGATAAAACACATGTAGATGGACATGATACACAATATTGTGGTTCACATGGCACATCACTTAACACCCCCTTCTTTTAGTATTTCACTTTCCCATGGTTGGAAGAAGAAAATATAGTAGCTAATGTATAGTAATTGGAACATTCAAAACAAATTAATTAATCTTAGTAAGACATTGATCTCAGTGTTTTTTAATATGATAGAAAGAGAGGGGAAAGAATGAAAACTATTGAGATTACTCAACATTGTAGAAATCATTAGCTATCACTATGAAATTATAATAGTGTCCATTTTATTGATTTGGTAACTGCTACGATTACTGTAAATATATGAATGATAATACAAAGGGTAAGGACTTAATTCACACAGAAATACAGAGAAATAATATCTGCAGAAAAGCATGTGCATGTACTTGTACATTATTATTCTCTGAAACTAAATGGAAAAATGAAAAAACATAAAAAAGGTTAAGAGAAACATGTGTAGTGAGGAGAATAAAATATAATCAACTTATGAATAGGGATATACTGGTACTAGGAGCCAATGCATTGTGATCAAGAGGGTAATATTGTTTCTAGTAAACAAAGCATTTGCAAACTGTTTTTTTTTATTTTTACATTTTGGTTTTGATTTTCGTGGCATTGATTTTGAAATCTCATTATTTTAGAGTAGTTTGGTAGGCCTATACTAAAAATATAAAATTTAAAATTTTGAGAGCACAAAACATAACAGCATGTCAATGCCCATTTTTTTTTCCATTTTAGGCCTTGACCTCGATCTAAACGCTTTTATGTATAAAGAATGTATTTTTAGTTTTGTTGCTGTCCAAACTTAATTTAAAAAAAAACTGCAGTGACAGCACATTCCAAAAATTAATTTCTTAATTCAATTATTTTCCTTCTCTATTTCTAGGTGTTCATCAAGTTGAAAGGTGCTAGAGGAAAACTGTCAAAGACCATGTATAAAGAATCTATTTTTAGTTTTGTTGCTGTCCAAACTTAATTTCACAAAAACTGCAGTGACAGCATATTCCAAAAATTTCTTAATTAAATTATTTTCCTTATTTATTTCTAGGTGTTCATCAAGTTGAAAGGTGCTAGAGGAAAACTGCCAAAGACCAGACTGACCAAGAAAGCAGGCTCTGTAAAGTCAGGGAAGAAAGTGGCTTTCCGTTTTGCAAAAGGTTCCACCCATGTTTTTAAAATCTGGGGACCCAACATTGGAAACCTTAAATCCATGGTGATAGAGGTGATTTAATTATGGAATGTTATCTAAATATTTTTTTTTCAATTTAAAATTTATTTACACATCCCTCAAATACAGAAATCATAGGTGACTGCTATTATCTTTATTGATGCGAAGTTTAAATTTAAATGCACAGTTACTAATGCTATGGCAGAATTGCCAATAACACAATTGTATCTACTCCCGTTTTTTCAATGCCTTTGGTGAAAGGCTTAATATGCATTGATGTTATACACTAAAGGAATCTCGGTATTATAATCTTTTACCATATCCTTTGGATATTGTCTCGTGGGAAATGGCAAAATTGCAATCGCAAATTTTGCTTGTTTAAAAATGTGTCATCTCATTTGGCAAAGAAATGTTGATGTCAAATACCCTTAATTTTTTTTTCATTTTACATTAATAAAATTAAACGTAATAAGATCTTATTCTATCTATTAAGTGTATAAGATACAAAACAGTCACCAACTTGAAGTCAAGGACAATGAACTTAGAAAAAAAAGTTGTTTTTAACATAGAAAACTTTTCATCTTTTATTTTGGCTTCTTCAGTGCAGAAAATTTATTGAGTATATAAGTTTGAATGAAACATTCCTGTAATATTGCGAAAGCAAAATTATCTGTCATCTCGTCATTGTGATTGCCATTCAGGATCCCATGACCTCCCCTGTGTTGGCAGTGGAGTTTATCTCATGTTTTTTCTTTGGCAGTAAATTTTGTAACTTGTCATTTTTAATTGGCAATTTAATTATGCAAAAGGTCACTGTCAAACAATTTTGAAACTGTTATGAACAGTTTTCCCCTGGGCCATAGCATCCCCCAATGTGCAGTTTTACCTCTGAAAATTGAATCACCGAATGTTGTATAGTTTGCTTTAAATGCTTTATTAGTTGGTATTTCCTCATCTCTGCATGTGGTTTCCACTAAGAAGTAATTACTCTCAAGGCTTCATATGAAAGTAGGCTTTTTAAAGATGGGCACATTTTGGATCTTGAGTTGGCAGCAAAAATATTTCAAATTTTTTAAAATGTGTTTCGACTGGGTTTTTAGCTTTGGGTCAACACAGTTGAATGCTAAGAGAGATTTTTGGAAGGTATCTAGTGCATTTTGTTACCATACTCTCTCACATTTTGTCTCCTTTAATCCGTTAATTGGTTCACAGAAGTTGTAGTAGGTTGCTTCCTTCTTTTAAAAAGCCAGCTGTAGTAACATACATAATTATGCATTTTGTCTTTTGTATCTGTAAGATCATTTTCTTAGTGCACCCAAAGATAACTCATATCTTTAAATCTTTGTATTTTCTGTTTGCGTCATTATTCCCAACAGCATGATACAAAACTTGTTAAAGTACTCATATTGTAAAATATTTGGAAATTAAAATTTTTTTTTTTATTTCAATTGCATTATGAAATGAGTTAACAAATTAAAAAAAAAAATTTTCTCCTATTTCATCAAGACATCTGCATTGAAAAAAGAGGAGGCCTGGTTTCTGCAAGAGGTTGAAGTCATCAACACAAAGTCAGGAAAATCATGGCACTTCTTTGTCAACCAGTGGTTCTCACTTTATCACAATGACTGCCAAACCATGAGAGAACTGTGGCCAGCGCAGGCCTCTAAAACAGGTTGGTGTGCATGTGATGCTTTGTAATTTCACCAATAAAAACTTCTTCATTTATTTTTCCCTTGTGCAAAACTTAATATTTGATACAACATTCAAAAAATTCACAAGTGTAAATATATAGAGCTTAGTTGCAAACCTCTACGCAACTGCCAAGTTATATAAAGACATAGACAGCATTATTGGCTGTTTAGTATTATTGCATTGAGCTTATCCCATACCATCAGTGGATATAACTGGGTGCTTAAAATTTTCTGTGGTGGTGGCAACTTTCTTTGAATTAAAAAAAAATGCCAATGGCCAAGGAAAGCACAAGTCTTATCTTGCCCTTTATTTTTTAAATGGAATGTTAAGTTCAAGCTTCATTAACATTCTTGCTAAAAAAGAGAGTGAAAGGTTTAAAAAAACTAAAAGAATTTTTACACATCTGAACTGTCTTCAATGAGTTTTATCCATGGTGATTTTTCTGCTTTATTAGTTACTGCTTTTATTGTATGCAAGAAAAAAAATTAATTATGGAGCTGTAGATATGTAAATGCTGAGACAAATTCAACCTTTGTTTCAATAATCAATCTATTTATCTTTGTCGATGATGCTCTTCTTAGCTGAAACTCCACTAAAGCTCTTTGACTCTCAAATCTTGAAATCAACGTTTGTAATGATTCTTACTTTATCAAATAAACTAATCGGTCCTCATTCACTTCCATCCTCAGAGTATGAAGTAGTCACAGTTACAGGAGAAAGACGCGGGGCTGGGACAAATGCCAAAGTATTCATGACATTATTTGGCAAATCAGGAAGTTCAGGAAAAGTTCATCTCACTAACACAACCAAATCCATGTTTGATGCCGGATCCTCAGACACTTTTCGTTTCAAGTCTAACTGTGTGGGGCCAATGACTAAGCTGAGGATAGAGCATGACAACACTGGCCTTGGGGCAGGGTGGTATCTTGAGAGGGTGAGGCTTGGTATTGTGAAACATATGGGCTTACTGTTAATAATAAAAGCATCATATAAAGTTGTTATGAACTTTTGCATGGAGACTACACTGCAACTATCAGCCATTATCTTCTCACAATCACTGTTTACTTGCCTCACCTCATAGTCTTCACCACAGACTTTCTCTTTCTCTCTAACATTGTGAAGCTGCTAGACTGTCAGTCAGATGAATAAAGTGAATGATTATCTGTGACATCTCTACCTCACAGCAGACACCTTTTTATGAGACTTCAATTTTCTTTTAATTTTTTTTTTTACCATATAGGATTAAGAGAGCCATACAGGATGTCATTTAGAACTACCATCCTACTACATGAAGTTTTATAAATAATTTTCTAAAAAATTATGCTAATCTTTTTCATGGGACATTTAAGACAGAATATATAATAATGAAAATGATGAGATTTTTAATTTGTTTTCACAATGTAATAAATGCTTTATTTCAGGTAGTTGTAACTGACCTGAAAAACCCCCAGTGGAAATATTTCTTCCCTTGTGGACAATGGCTGGCTAAGGATGAGGGAGATGGTGAGATCTGCCGTGACCTTATTGGAAACAGAGATCCTCTGGCCATCCGCAAATGTAAGTAGGATTCAAAGCTATGTCAGCCTGGGTAAATGCATTCAGCTATTCCCCCACCCCCTTCCAGCTTTAAAAAACACCTGGAATGCTTGTTTTCCATTTGCAAGCGAAAATTTCTTTTCATTAATAAACGAAACCTTTTTCAAAGATTTTTCTATTTGTGGATATTAGCCATTTCAGAAAAAGCTTCTTTCTTTGTCATTCTTTTTGCTCAACTTGTAGCTGTTTTGTGTACTGTGTAATGCAAAGACTTACCTTAAAATCTCCTCTACCTCCCCCGCCTCCATATCCCCCCCCCCCCCCCCTCGAAAAAAAAAGAATAAAAGCAACTATTTGGAATGCCTTATAAAAAAAAAGCAAACACCCCAAAAACTGAGCATGTGAAGCAAAAAAATCAAAAGATATACAATTTCACTCTTTTAAGAAAATTCAACTCATTTTATTTACAGTAACCAAGTACAAAGTGACAGTGTTCACTGGAGACAAGAGTGGGGCAGGCACAGATGCCAATGTATCCATCACAATGTTTGGAGAATTCGGAGAATCAGGAGACAAGAAGCTCACTAAAAGTGGTACCAACTGTTTTGAAAGGAGCAAGTGAGTTAAATTATTTTCTATATAAAATGTAAAGCAAATAAGTATTTAATTACTAATTACGCTACAATTTCAGCCCATATCTATTTCCCTTTAAGCATTTTTAAAATTGAACCATATTAAACTGATTTTTGCTTTTAATCTCCTTTATGTCAGAACAGTTTGTAACTCACTTGAACTTGAATTTCTCTGGAAATTTTGCTCTTTTTGCATAATGAAAAATTGTGTGTCAATTTTGCAAAATGGATCTATGAGCAGCCAAAACATATGCAGAAGAAAAAAAAAAAACGAATCAATAAATAAAAACTGCAAGAAAGTGAAATCAAATCTTTCTTGGGTTGGGCAATAATTGCTGTGATGCATCAAAAGTTATCAATACTTCTAGTAGCCCTTGAATTGAACATAACTAGTTTGACTTCATCGTAGATTCTGAGATATACCCCCTCATATTCAAATTGTTTTAATACTATAAAGAAAACACTGCATATCATGTTTCCCCTTTCAGGAAAGATGAGTTCTTACTGCAGGTTCCTAAGCTTGGACGCCTCGAGAGAGTACGGATAGGGCACGATAACTCTGGCTTTGGCCCTGGCTGGTACCTTGACAAGGTCAGTCTTTTAGGCTTCTCTCTTCATTGCCTTTTTTGTTGTTTTTCTTCGTTTATGTCTTTACTGTCACCGTCATTGATGTGTTGACTATATATATACTTTATATAGTATAGTAGTATTTCATGTTATCATTGCCGTACCTTTTTTTCCTGCAATGTCTCTTATTTTTAAAAAATGATTTCCATTGTTTTTGCTGATATTTAGCATTTGTATTATATCTTGATTTTCATTTCTTGTGATGATGATAGTTACTTTCATACTTGTTTACATTCATAATGGTCAAGACTGAATGACGCACTCGTTAAAACATTGGCTATGAAATCTTCAGGGATATCTTATGAAAAGTTGGACTACACCTTCATCTGTGCCTCATGAGAGTCTTGCCTGTTCACTTTAAAGATCCATCCTCTCTGAGACAATGAACATTGTAAAATGCTATCTAAGCCCCATCTTCCCTGAGATAATGGACATTGTAAATGCTAACTAAGCTCCATCTTCTCTGAGATAATGAACATTGTCAAATGTTATTCAAGCCCCATCTTCTCTGAGACAATGAACATTGTAAAATGCTATCTAAGCCTATCTTGTCTGAGATAATGAACATTGTAAAATGTTATCTAAGCTTATCTTCTCTGAGACAATGAACATTGTCAAATGTTATTCAAGCCCCATCTTCTCTGAGACAATGAACATTGTCAAATGTTATTCAAGCCCCATCTTCTCTGATGACAATGAACATTGTAAAATGCTATCTAAGCCTATCTTGTCTGAGATAATGAACATTGTAAAATGTTATCTAAGCTTATCTTCTCTGAGACAATGAACATTGTCAAATGTTATTCAAGTCCCATCTTCTCTGAGACAATGAACATTGTCAAATGTTATTCAAGCCCCATCTTCTCTGAGACAATGAACATTGTAAAATGCTATGTAAGCCCCATCTTCTATGAGATAATGAACATGTAAAATGCTATCTAAGCCACATCTTCTTTGATACAATGAACCTTTTAAAATAATATCTATATGAAAAATTCTGAGCCAGTGGTTCACTGTGTTACGATGGTGTCAATCAAAAAAATACACTGATATGAAAGTTATTAAATATTCTCATGTAAAAAAAGCTATCTATTGAATTTTAATCTTAATGACTTAGAATTTTCCTTAACTGGAAATACCAGAAAGCAGTCCTCAAAACAAATAAATGTTACATGAGGAGGGTTAAAAAAAAAGGGAAAGGGATATTATTACGACTAGCTTTGTCTCCCTTAGAAGACATAAATCAACTATAAAGCATCAGACAATGCCTACGCGTATGGCTTGTGCAAAACTACTGATTTACTTGATATTAGTGATGTTGTTTTGGTTTCGAATTAATGAAGTTACAGCTCGCATTGTAATTTAATTGACATTTCTTATATAGATCCCCCCTCTCACAAAAATGAAAAAAACAACAACACCCGTCTCCTCTCAACACCCCAATATGGATGTATTACTGTTTTTATTTATTTTTTTTTTGCACAATATGACGGCAGATCCTTAAATGGTACATTTACCCCGTAAGTACTGAGCACATTCTCTAGGGTAGGAATTTTTTTTTTGCCGTAAGTTCAGTCTAGTGGCAGTGCTAAAGCTATGTCAACAGGTAGGTATAGTTGGCATGAGAAAAAAAAGAGTTACTGTTGTAAACCATGCAGAAGAGAGATATGATATTTATTGAAGATAGCAATAACTTTCCACTTTACTTTACCACCCTTCCCCCCCCCCCCCCATGAAAAAAAAAAAAAAAGAAAAAAGCTCATTAATTGGCTCTATTGGCTAGTTCGCCCCAATCACTAGGTGTAGAAACCTCTTTCCATAATTTTACCTCCTTTTGTTTATTGCAGTAACTTCCAGAAAGTTCAGAATATGACAATGTAAGGTTTTATGATCCCTACCCTCCCTATTACATCCTTTTCTTTCTTTTTTTTCCCCTCTCTCTCGC
>JAWDGP010001469.1:442500-455000 GCA_033675545.1 Elysia crispata
GGAAGGCTTCGCCAGCATTTCTTGACCAACATGCAGCTTGAAATCAGCGAATGGAAACAAACAAAACATGCGCGTACATGATGATTTTTATCGCCTCGTTTAAATTTTTATCATATAAAATAACATGCACAATACATAGACCACAATTCACTTGCCTGTAGATACACTGTCTTTCGGCAATTCATAGCCACCCTTTTAATTCAACCATATTATTTAACTTTTGTTCAAAGAGCATTGAACCATTTTCCAAAATCAGGCCAATGCACGTTCAGCACACAGCAAAAAATGCCAAAGGCGAACAGTTTTCGTGTATTGTAATTTTTAATTTTCTAAAAAAAAACAACACTATAGTATATACAGAAAAATGTTATCATCGTTTCATCACGCAAGAAAATTTAAAATCTGCCTCGTAACTTTGTGTCTTCTTGCTACCACACCGATGCATATTTGAATCACTAAAAGCGTGGTTATTGGGAGGCTTTATTTCTTAGGACAATCCAGCCCTTGGAAATAATTGTCCACAACTGGGACATACCAATGTATTCAGCTCCATAGTAACATTCCAGTAAGCTCAATGTTGCCACATATTACTTTGCTTGAAAAAAAAAACAACACCTCAAACAACATCAAAACCAATGATGGTGAAAGGCAATCTATGATGCATTCACAATGAATCTAATTTATCCTTCTATCCATTGGATTGTGACCAATTCGTGTTTCGCGAAAAAAAAAAATGGAGAATAAAAATTTTAGAAGCTTGAAAGACAGAGTTTATTAAATAAAAAAAAAAAAGAAAATTTGATATTATGCCAACATCTATTAGCGCACCATATCTTTGCTCAGTGAAATGTTAGCTTATTTCAAAGCATTTAGTGGGCCTGCCACGGCGTACATGTTCAAGATTATAGCAAACATTTTGTTTATAAATAAACATATAAAACACAACACAGAAAACACAGATCTAGAAACAACACAACATGCAACAGTTGGCCAGACTCAGAGCAAAAAGTAATAAAAAAAAAAACAAAAACAAAAAAAACAACCAAAAACAAAAACTCATTAAAAAACTATAATTTTGCTTTATCTTTCAAAGCTGTCAAACTGAAGTTATCGTACGTGTTCCTTGAGCACAATGTTTTATGGGCAAGTGAAATATTCTAAATGATAACAAAAATAATGTTATAAACGTGCTTAAACATTGCTCGGATTCTTTACCTTAAAAAACGAGTTTCGTGTTTTTGACTTATGAGACTCATCTCATCAGGGTTACGTTTAAATCAGTTATGTGTAGAAAAGAATATATAGATAGATAGATAGATAGATCGAAAGAGAGAGACTGATGGAATAAATACATAGATAGATAAATTGACAGATAGATCGATAGATAGATAGAGAGAGAGGGAGAGAGAGAGAGAGAGAAAGAGATAAATAGATAGAGAGAAAGGTAGATATAAATTATATTAGCTGCTCCTGTTATCAAGTTTTGGCAGCTTGACCTCGGTGCTGTTTTGTGGGTGATTCTCTTTGTAAAGCTTCACTAGTCTCTTTCCTTAGTTCTACCTTGTCTTTTTTTTATTTTTCATTTTTTTTAATGTGTAATGCAAGATCAAACAAAACTTGCGAGGCCATTAAACCCGTTTTTCTATCCAGATGCAGATTTCTGAGTAAACATTATCTCCTGCATTGATTTCTCATTGCAATAATTTACTTCATAAAGATGTATGTGTGTGTTTTTTTGTGTTTTTTTTTTAATAAGAGAAAGGGAATGGGTTTTAAGAATTGGAATGATGATGAAACACACGAATAAGATGTCTGTTAAAGGAAAAAAATAATTATAAACTTGCAAAACCCGCTAGTTTTTTTTTTTTCGTAATATGGTAACTTCTTTTATGCTTTAAGTTTTTATTATCATCATCATCATCATTTTTATTATTATTATTATTATTATTATTATTATTATTATTATTATTATTATTATTATTGTTGTTGTTGTTGTTGTTGTTGTTGTTGTTGTTGTTGTTGTTGTTGTTGTTGTTGTTGTTGTTGTTGTTGTTGTTGTTGTTGTTGTTGTTGTTGTTGTTATTATTGTTGCTGCTGTTGTTGTTCGTATTGTTCACAACCTTTTATCAACCATTGTTTGTTAGGGTAATCAACTTACTATATGTAAAGCATTTTCTTTAATTAATTTTCCAATAACGTAATAGCTAGAACAATAAAAAAAAAGTGCAAAAAATCTCTCTTACGTGCTTATATAGTTCCTATAGAATCTACGTTAGGTATATTGCCGCACAGCACATCGCATTAGAATCTTGTGTAATTTTCAGGTGAATTGAAGCGAAACACAACCAAGGCCACTTGAAGTTGGCGTCTTTATTATTTTTAGCCGTCAAATTTTCTGGCAAGTGTTGCCTAGCAATGCTGTACTTTTTCTTGAAAAAAAAAAAAAAGGTGTATTTGCCTTCTCTCAGGTTTTCAGACTATAAATAGTACTGTCTTAGCACTAAGCTTAACGAAGCTTTTGGAATCTAACACAGTGGCTTTTCGGCTGCCTGAGCCAAGTTGCTGGGTTTATAGTCTGTTTTTATCTTGGTAGCGTCTCTTGAAGCGAGCAAGTTGGGTTAAGCTGCACGTGTATTACTAACATAGGAGCATTGCTGGATTTGAAACAAGTCGTAACTTTATTTACCACTATAGTAGCGGATGCTGAACGCGAGACAAGTTGTTGTTTTATCTTTCTCAATAATGGCAGGTCCCTTAACACAAGGCAGATTGAAGGTTTATCTATCTCAATAATGGCAGGTCCCTTAACACAAGGCAGATTGAAGGTTTATCTATCTCAATAATGGCAGGTCCCTTAACACAAGGCAGATTGAAGGTTTATCTATCTCAATAATGGCAGGTCCCTTAACACAAGGCAGATTGAAGGTTTATCTATCTCAATAATGGCAGGTCCCTTAACACAAGGCAGATTGAAGGTTTATCTATCTCAATAATGGCAGGTCCCTTAACACAAGGCAGATTGAAGGTTTATCTATCTCAATAATGGCAGGTCCCTTAACACAAGGCAGATTGAAGGTTTATCTTTCTCAATAATGGCAGGTCCCTTAACACAAGGCAGATTGAAGGTTTATCTTTCTCAATAATGGCAGGTTCCTTAACACAAGGCAGATTGAAGGTTTATCTTTCTCAATAATGGCAGGTTCCTTAACACAAGGCATATTGAAGGTTTATCTATCTTAATAATGGCAGGTTCTTTAACACACAAAGCAAAATGAAGGTTAACCTATCGCTTTAATGGCAGGTTGCTTAACACAAGGCAGATTGAAGGTTAACCTATCTCTTTAATGGCAGGTTGCTCAACACAAGGCAAAGTTAAGGTTTATCTATCTCTTTAATAGCAGGTTGCTCAACACAAGGCAAAATTAAGGTTTATCTATTTCTTTAATGGCAGATTGCTTACGGCTGATCATTTAACTAAAAGACAGTACAGTGGGGTTTTTTTTCATAAAAATCCTAATTTGTATAAAACCAGAACGGCAGATCGTTGAAGCCAAAACCGAATTTTTTTTTATATCATTAAAAAAAAAAGTTTATTTAACGCTAATTTGGCAGTTTGCCAAACTCAAAACCTAAGTTGAATGTTTTATTTTATGGAAAATCCATGTTTATTTAACGCTATAGTTGCAAATCGATGATCTCCAAACCTTGGTGGGTTGTTTGGTTTTATTATAAATTCAAGTTTATACAACACCTTTACGACAGATTGTTTACCTCGAGGCACTTTGCAGGTTTATTGTATGCCATTGCGGCATATCATGACAAAAATAATTGATACAATAACAACAATGTAATAACTTGAGTAAAAATCATACCTCGCGTAGAAAACACATTATTTTGCTTCATGTATCACAAGTATGCCAACATGTTTAATAACATTATGTGCATGAAAAACAGGTAAAGACAAAAAAAAAAAAAAAAAAAAAAAAGAAGAAAGTTGAACTTGAAATCAAACAAAGTGTTTGCTTGCAATAGTTCCTTTTTTTTTTTTTTTTTTTTTAAATAACACGAAAAAGTGAAACAAATTAATGGTGATAGGATAATTTTATATTATATGTATATACATTAATTTTTAGATGTATTTTTAGGTTCACATTAACATTCATACATCACCTCAATCAATAAACAGACTTGTTCCACTCATACATACACGTGTTGTACATATATAGATGTAAGACATATAAGCATACGTGTAATTTGAACGCTTGAAATAAAGTGTCGACATATTTTCCTTTCAAAATAGTTAATGTGCTTTTGAAGCAATTTTGCAATTGGTATATAATTATAAAGCACGCTTTCATCTTGATATAACCAGAAATACTTGAAATTCATCGTATTGGATAAGTTTTTACTTCTGACATATATGTGAAAAAAAAAAAAAACAACCATCAAAGTATTCACTGTAAAGTAATCGATTATAACACCTACACTGAACGCGAAACCTGTCTCTGCCTCTCTCTGTCTGTCTGTCTGTCTGTCTGTCTCTTTCTCTCTCTCTCTGTCTCTTTCTCTCTCTGTCTCTTTCTCTTTCTCTCTCTGTCTCTGTCTCTGTCTCTTTCTCTCTGTCTCTGTCTCTTTCTCTCTCTCTGTCTCTGTCTCTCTCACTGTCTCTGTCTGTCTATTTGTCTCTCTCTCTCTCTCTCACTCTCTCTCTCTCTCTTCTCTTCTTATTTGTTATTTTTCCTTCTCTCTTCGTCTCTCACACGTCAAATCTTCGTTGCAATGATATTGTTTTTTTTTAAACTGTCTAAAATTGTTATGATTGTACATTCGTTGTGCACACAACATGGAAATCTACAAGTCTCTCCATCTTTGGGACAGACTTTGCCAAACTTTCGTTTTTTCGTTTCTTTTGATCATCTTCGTCAAGAGATCTCCGTCCAGTGTTTCATTACACAACATACAATGTTGAGTGGTAGACACGGGATTCAAGTACCAGTGACTTTCCATAGTTCACTTTATCCTCTAGAATCGACACGGCATACACCGTACTTTATTGCTTATAAATCTTGCAATACTGATTAACGTTTTTTTTTACCTAATGCAAACCAGATTTTTTTTTCGTTTCCTTTGCAACTTGAAGATTGTATGTGCACACTTCAGCAAAACAACTCTGCGACTCGAACATTCGTGTATGCATTAATTTTCTGTCCAACTTTTCGTAGACCTTTGGACGGAAGGGTAAAACGAAACAGAATTTAGTTGTAAAGAGAGGGTCGTTGTGTTCTGTGCGGTATCGGAGCCAGATAGTTTAAGGCACTCTGCCAGCTCATGGTTTAGGGGATAGTCACTCCGCACTCGTACCATTGCGGCGAGGGTTTGATCAGGTTGAGTTTAGTGCGTACCAATTGTTCTCCGAAGTATCGCCTCGAGTAGCCTGGGTGAGGGAAGAAAGAGGAAAGGGGTCAATATACGTAGCCTGTTTAAAGCTTAGACAAGTTTTATTCATCCGTCAAAAAAAATTTTTTTTTCGTGCACCCAAGTATTGAATTCTGTGAGTTGTATCTCTATTAAACGGAATATTAATATTTTTTTCCGAACATGGAAAGAAAAGCCCCCTCCCAAAAAAAAAAAAACAAAACAAAAAAAAAACAAACAAAAAACAAACAAAAAAAAAAAAAAAACAAAAAAAAAAAAAAAACCAAAAACTAAAAAACCAAAACAAACAAAACCAACCAACCAAACAAACAAAGCCACAGCAAACAAAAAATCTAAACAAAAACAAAATAACAAACATATCTAAACCCAAAAAAAATCAGCAAACTAAATTAAAAAGTAAACCAAAACCCAGGAAAATAGCAGATAGATAGATAGATAGATAGATAGATAGATAGATAGATAGAGAGAGAGAGAGAGAGAGAGAGAGAGAGAGAGAGAGAGAGAGAGAGAGAGAGAGAGAGAGAGAGAGAGAGAGAGAGAGAGAGAGAGAGAGAGAGAGAGAGAGTGAGAGAGATAGAGAGAGAGAGAGAGAGAGAGAGAGAGAGAGAGAGAGAGAGAGAGAGAGAGAGAGAGAGAGAGAGAGAGAGAGAGAGAGAGAGAGAGAGAGAGAGAGAGAATATGAACACCAACAGCTGCAAAAAAAAAAAAAATGCTCAACAGAAGTTGTTAAAGCTGGAAGAGTAGAAGGTTTGATAGAGCACTTCGTTGATCAATTCACTTTACACAGAGTTCAGCACCTTGGGTAAAATGAGTTAAGGTTTTCTTTTCGTTTTTCACCACAGCTCATGTTTTGCGAAGGTGAAGTTAGTCATTAGTCTCGCTAGACCACATTATGGCATCATCTGAAAGTTTATCCAGGACTGAATACCGTTCCACTTCACAATTCACTCGTACCTTCCTCCTACGCCACGCTGTGCCGGTCATGTGCATCACAGATGTTTTGAGGCAAAAAAAAAAGTTTTTTTTCCAATAGAGGGTTAAGCAACATAACGACAACAACAACAACAACAACAACAGCAGCAGCAGCAACAACAACAAAACAACAGCAGCAACAGCAACAATCACACCGAAAACACCAATGTAGGTAAAATACACTCACGGTTTTCCACCCCCTGAAGAAAAGTAAAGAGAGTCACCAGCAAAGAACTCACACAGAGGGCGTTGCTCAGGGTTTTTACTATGCCAGCTTAGCTAACCACAAAATCATAAGTCTGGGTCTACTTTGAGGTGTGACTAAATCTGAAAAACTCTGAAAATGTCTACACCCTGTTTCCTTTAAACATAGTGAAGAGGGGGATGGATGGAGACTCGTCTGCTGAGATCATCAGCAGAGTAATGACCCTTTGATGGCAGTTCCCACTTCCCACCCCCGCTCTCCAGAAAGAGCGGAAAGGGAAACCTGCTAGCAGCGTTTTTATGATGCCAGTTGGCATTTTCGTAGAAAGAAAAAAAAAGAAAGAAGAAAGTCTGCTATTCAAAGGTACCGATTTTTCTGAACTCATTTTTCGTGTGTTGGAATGTTGCCCGGTGTAAGATTGTCCGCGGAATAAAGGAATTGTACTAATATGTGAGTGACAATAACACAAACAACTGCATACCTTTGCTACCTGATACTCCAAGCAAAACCTCCCAGCCTTTTTTTTTTCCCGTTTCTGAGGCCACGGAGGAAGGAAATATTTGCTCTACTTGTACTTCTACAATGCTTTATTGATGGGGAAAAAAGTCATACATAAGGTTGATAGAATGGTGTATCGTAAAGCAGTGTTTTGGAAGTATTGTTACAGTAAAACCTGGGTTCAATTAAACATTTGAGCAAAAGAAAATTACAGAATACAAAATGTTTATAATTGGTTATGTTTATTTTAATGCCTATCACGCTATCACTATCAGCTGATGGAGTCCTAAGTCCGCGTTGGATTTTCTTAGAACCTATGGAGTATGGAATAACGTTGAGACAAAATCACATTCCCTTCTCAAGCCTCCGCCAGTTAAACATGAACGAGGAAAGTGCGTGTTATATACACTAAGCATCAGTGTCTTCATTTTACAATTTCTGCATCAGAGATTAATACACATGTGGAATAAACTGCATCCATTATGTCACCCATCAGAGTCAGGTTCTTGTGTCAGTTTGATGTTCCTGTGCTTGTCTCATTCTTGTGGAAAAGCAGTAATATACATTGTCCTTCTCCTGCCTCTTCTTCTTGTTCTTGTTCTTTTCTTGTTGTTGTTGTTGTTGTTGTTGTTGTTGTTGTTCTCTTCTTCTTCTTCTTCTTCTTCTTCTCTTCTTCTTCTTCTTCTTCTTCTCTCTCTCTCTCTCTCTCTCTCTCTCTCTCCCTCCCTCCCTCTCTCTCTTCTCTTTATCTTTTTCTTTTCGCTTCCTCGCTGCTTATGAATTCGAAATCTTATAAACTAACCGCAAAAAACAACAACAAAAACCAGCAGGTTTTCAGCTGTTCAGATCCTATATTAACTAATTATCTAGTTGGTTTTTTTTTTAAACAGATATGCAATGTTTATGAATTTTTTATCTCTTTCACGCATCGAAATGTAAGCTAGATCCGCGATAGGCATCTGTGGTTTACCTTGTTTTTACTTTATTTTACTTACTTTTTTTGTTTGCTTCGTTTTATTTAAACCTTCAAATGAGAAGGGAAAACGTCGAATGAGAAATTCCAGATACGAGGGCTCTTTCATAATTAACCGAAAAATGCCTGTAAAATCCGCGTTTTTTATGCTATCAACAAAATTCTTGCACGTGTTCATACCTTGACTCGTCCTTCATTTCTCTACGTAACAGCCAAGTCTGTCAACACACTTTTGCCAACGCCGCACCATGGAATAGATACCCTCTCGGAAGAAACTTCCGTCAAGGTTTTGTAGCCATTTCCGCACATGGTCAACAAGCTCTTCATCGTCATCAAAGCGCTTTCCTGCCAGCTCACGTTTCAGTGGCCCAAAGAGGTGATAATCAGATGGTGCGAGGTCTGGACTGTGTGGTGGGTGTGGCAAAATCTCCCATCCATATTTCTCTAGCCAACCTTGCGTCACTCGTGCTGTGTGGGGTGTAGCGTTGTCGTGTTGCAAAATGACCCTGTTGGTCAACTGCCCTGGGCGCTTTCTGCGAATGGCCTCCCTAAGCTTGTCAAGAGTTTGGCAGTACCTTGCAGCATTGATTGTTTCTCCAGGTTGTAAGGTTTCGAACAGAAGAACACCACGACTGTCCCAGAAAACAGTTCCCATTATTTTCTTTGCTGACCGCATGACTTTGAATTTCTTCGTGACAGGTGAGGATGGATGTTTCCATGTCATCGAATCTTGCTTTGTTTCTGGGGTGCAATGGTGCAACCAAGTCTCATCACCGGTGACTATGCTGTCAAGAAAAGTCACATCGTACCCTAGAAAGTCTCCGCCGGCGTTGGCAGTATGCCCGTGAACCCTGCGTGAGCTCTTGCTTCTTCTCAAAAGTTCCCTGCAGATGTCCAATCTTTGTTCTTTATGATTGTCTGTCAATTGCTTAGGAACCCATCTTGCGCTGACTTTTCTGTAGCCAAGTTCATCAAATACAATTCTATGGGCAGAAGTTTCCGAAATTTCAAGACTGCTTGCGATTTCATGAAGTTTCAACCTCCTGTCTTGACGAATAAGCTCATCAACTCGCTTCACATTGTCTTCTGACGTCGCAGTTATCGAACGCCCTCTCCCTTCCCTGTCTGTCAAGTCGGAATGGCCGGCTTCAAACAAATTACACCAGTGATAGACTTGTGTACGGCTTATAACATGCTCACCATATACACTCTGAAGTTCTTTATGAATTTCGGTAGGATTCCGACTTTTGGCGTTCAAAAAACGTATGACAGCTCTGATTTCCTCCTTTGACCAAGTTTCAAGGTGGGCCGCCATCTTTAAAATCGTCTAGACATTCATTGTGCAAAATGATGCACTTCATAATTTCTGGCAATATCCGTAAGGAAATAAGGAATATCATGTCGTTTACAGAATTAAAAAAGCTCCACTGGTTGCTGAGCAATGGGCATTTTTCGGTTATTTCTGAAAGAGCCCTCGTAGATAAATATGTATATGTGTCTGCACAAGTGATTCTTAAAGACATTCAAAACGTGACAGACAAACGAAAGTTTTCAGTCTTAACTTGATATAAGTGAATAATAGTTATTCCCAGTTCCCACACATCACATATAACTAAATTCATATTTCAGAACTTAACTCTGTAATAGTTGACTCCGTACTGATAAGTGTAACTGTGTAATGGAAGAGTGAGGTAATAATGGTTATAGGAACAGTCGAAACAAATCCCAACAGGTATTATAGTAGCATTTGTCACGCATATCAGGCAGAGATTCAACGAACTAATGAGATCTATAGAGTTTTAAGTAGTGCTCAGCAGTGGTTAGGAAACGGCCTTGTGTTGAGATAGACCGAAACATGCTTGCTTGTGCGGGATTCGAATCTTCATTTAAAAGCCTGTTCTCAACCACTGCTGAGCAGTACGCAACACTCTAGCGCTTTATATCTCTTAGTTAGATGTTTTTTAGTGTTTTGCCTCCTCTAAATCTAAGAGAGAGAGAGAGAGAGAGAGAGAGAGAGAGAGAGAGAGAGAGAGAGAGAGGAGGGGAGAGAGAGAGAGGGAGGGAGAGAGAGGGGTTGGGATGGAGGGAGGGAGAGAGAGAAGGAGAGAGATGCAGGGAGGGAGAGAGAGAAAGAGAAAGACAAATAGATAGATAGATAGAGAGATAGATAGATAGAGAGAGAGAGAGAGAGAGAGAGAGAGAGAGGGAGGGAGGGAGAGAGAGAGGGGTTGGGATGGAGGGAGGGAGAGAGAGAAAAAGAAAGAGAGAGAAGGAGAGAGATGCAGGGAGGGAGAGAGAGAAAGAGAAAGACAAATAGATAGATAGATAGATAGATAGATAGATAGATAGATAGATAGAGAGAGAGAGAGAGAGAGAGAGAGAGAGAGAGAGAGAGAGAGAGAGAGAGAGAGAGAGAGAGAGAGAGAGAGAGAGAGAATTTTTTGTGAAAGCAACTTCTAAATAACCTGAGACAGGTTTACTTACGAATGTTCAGGGCGGAAAGTTTCATGAGTAAAAAGAGTAAGTAGTACATTTGACGGAAGAGAAAAAAAGAGAGATGAATTGAAAAATAATAGAAGTGATAGTGAAAGAGATAAAAAAGGAAAAGAGAGGGGGAAGAAATGATATAAGTGAAAAAAAAAAAGAGAAAATGAGAGAAAATGACAGTGATGCTCAAAGGAATGTAGAGAGAAATGTAGAGATAGATAGGGAGATAGAGATAGGTAGATAGATAGAGAGAGAGTTAGAGAGAGTGAGAGAGAGAGAGTGATAGAGAGAGAGAGAGAGAGAGAGAGAGAGAGAGAGAGAGAGAGAGAGAGAGAGAGAGAGAGAGAGAGAGAGAGAGAGAGAGAGAGAGAGAGACCAAGTTGCCATCTGTCTCGAAGGCATCATCAATCAGACAAAAAAAAAATTAGTGAAATCGAGATTATAAAACTGATCAAATCGAGAGACAGAGTTAAATATCTGTCGAGCATCCACCAAGAACTAAGGGGGGGGGAAATCTCAGAAGAAAAGAAATAAATCAACTCTTGTGAAACAATGGATAAACCGGAGTTTTTTTGCGCCGTTTTGTTTTTTCTCGCATACTGATTTAGACACATAATTATAGATTTGATCATTACGCGTCTACGAGGAAAGCGCTGTATAATAATATTATTGCTCTTCCTCTATTCGTGAGCTCCATCTTTGTAGAGAAACTATCTATGCTCAAATGATCCGAGACATGTTTCAAGATGCTCCTGTGATTTATGCATATGGCTATAATGAAAAAAAAAACGCGGCTTTTTTAAAATTGGTTTCCTCAGAGCCAAGCAATGTAAAATAATTCATCTATAAGAATTGTTGCCAAACTGAAGAACCATCAGGTTGGAAGAACTTCCTGTTCAGAATTTATTATGAAGCGATTTTGTGCGCTGTTTAACTGCAAACTTTATAATTAAGACGACTAATTTTTTTCCGCGTGTTTTGTACTTCTAAGAGAATCGTGCTTTAGGCTATCTTGGGAACACACACGATCTGGATTTATGTCGGGAAAAAAAAAGGTTCTATTTTGGTGGGGTTGGGATGAGAATGCGCACAGGTTCTCACATTTTGACTTGTGCTAGGAACACGAAGATATAATCAAATCTATACAGTTCCAAACGAGAAACAGACAACGTCAAAGATAATTCGATAAGAATGATTAGCTGGTTTTGTACAGTCCCAAATCTGTTTAAAATCGTTTTTTGAAAATCACTGTATTATTATTATTATTATTATTATTATTATTATTATTATTATTATTATTATTATTATTATTATTATTATAGGTTTTAAGTGAAAGCGCAGCAATGCATTACCGCAAGACAATGCATTATTTAGGCACTTTTTTTGCGGGAGTTCCCAGTCTTCTAATCAACTTGGAAAACAAAGAACTTGCTGATCTGCGCAAATCAAACAAATCTTTGCCTCTACAGTTTTACTTGCTTTCGTTTTACTCGACGCTAGGGTGTATGTGTATATTTTGTGCCAAGAGGGATCAAACCATTTTAACGATATTATTACACTAGGTATTTTAGTCAGCCGCACAGTTTTATTGATCCTTTGTCTTTGAACGTACTTTGTAAAGCGTTCCACAAAATCTGATCTTTCCCTTGTTTATTTCATCGTTGCTTATAGACATTGTTCTGAGTTATGGGGGCCATGGGGGAGAAAACGTGAAACGCGTGCCCAGTTCTAACAGAGAGAGAGAAGAAACAAACAAACGTGATGTCACTTACCCTTGACAACACTTAGTTACTGATTCTAAGTAATTTATTGTCTATACTCTTGTAATAGCTAGATTGTTCCAAGTGAACTCAAAAGCATTAACGATTTAGATCAATCCTGCTCTTATTTTTCGGCTTTTTTGTGCTGGGAGTAAAACATAATTTAATG
>JAWDGP010001470.1:0-130000 GCA_033675545.1 Elysia crispata
GCGGTTATTCTGTGTAGGCTAATTAATCAACTTATCTCTCTTTACCCGATTATTCGGTATAGCGAACCACCTTATCTCCCCTTACACGATTATTGCGTTCTCCCCTTACACGGTTATTCCGTGTAGGCTAATCAATCAACTTATCTCTCTTTACCGGAGTATAGCGAACCATCTTATCTCCCCTTCTACAATTATGGCGTTCTCCCCTAACACGGTTATTCCGTGTAGGCTAATCAATCAACTTATCTCTCTTTACCGGAGTATAGCGAACCATCTTATCTCCCCTTCTACAATTATGGCGTTCTCCCCTAACACGGTTACTCCGTGTAGGCTAATCAATCAACTTATCTCTCTTTACCGGAGTATAGCGAACCATCTTATCTCCCCTTCTACAATTATGGCGTTCTCCCCTAACACGGTTATTCCGTGTAGGCTAATCAATCAAATTATCTCTCTTTACCCGATTATTCGGTATAGCGAACCACCTTATCCCCCCTTACACGATTATTGCTTTCTCCCCTTACACGGTTATTCCGTGTAGGCTAATTAATCAACGTATCTCTCATCATTTATTAAATGTAATAAATTAACTGTTCTCTCTTTACCCTGGTACTCTGTGTAACCAACCAACTTATCTCTCCTTAGTTACAGGGTTATTCCGTGTAATCAATTACATGTACCTTATCTCTCTTTACCCGGTTATTCTGTGTAAAGCAACCAGCTGATCTACACTTGGTACAGTTATTCCGTGGCATCAATTAACGTATCTTCCCTTACCCGGTTATTCCGTGTGACATGTAATCAAACAACTTATCTCCCCTTAGTTACGCGGTAATTCCGTGCAATCCATTATCTTATCTCTCCTTACCCTTTCACAGCGCGGGAAGCAGCCACCAACAAAGTCGTTTACAAAGAACCTGAATCCAGAGAAGACATCCATGGACATGCGCAGAAACCGAGACCAAAGTCAGTCACTCCCGCCATGATCAGAAGTATGCATAGGTTCAAAGGTGAAAAACAAGTACAAGGGTAAGTATTGAAGCAGATAGTCCTGCCTGTAGTACTTTCTTGTTTTCTTTATTTTTTTCCTCAAATTGTGTACCTCTCTTTCTCTCTCCACCTCTATTTCCATCTTTCTCTCTCTCTCTCTCTTTCTCTGATCTGTTGTTGAAAACAACATCAATTTGTTGCTTTAATGCAAATATAGTATCCAATTACATGCAGCTGACACGTCGTTTAAAATTGTAAAAAAAAATCTCTCGATTCTCGAAATAAAAACAAACTGAAGAAACAATTTTTCTTGATTTTGGTTCATTTCGAGGTCTAGCCTCTCTTTACAACACGTGAAATAAAATCAGCCATATGTATTTACTCTATGAACCCCCTGTTTTCCTTCTGTCCTTGTAACTAATGTAAGCCAAACTCTCAGAGATTATATGATTTACTATAAATGATAGGGCATCCCAGTTTAAATGGTATCGGTACCCACAATTAATTAAAAAAATGGAGGGAAAAAATTTTGTCCGGAAAATACAACTTTAAAATAAGATATCTATACGCACTGTTATAATGCGCTTTCTAACTCCAAAGTACATAAAGTAATTGAAAGATTTTCAATGCAAGTTATAACCAACATCTATACCTTTCTTCCTTCATTATGGAGTAGCTGTTTAAAAATTCAGCTCATTCTAGCAAACATTTAAGATCTTTCGCTGTCAATCATTAGTTACTCACTTTTTTTCCCTCAAATTCTGAAAGACATAACTGCTTACTAGTACCAGCTCAGATTAAAAAAATCAAGGTTTTGTTGGTCTGAAAGCGAAGGGTCTACGATCTGATAAGGCCGAGAGCACACTAGGGCCTTCATATAACGGACAGCCCGTGACAGTCAGTCATCACTTGTTAGGACAGTCAACTTCCGTTTGCTATAGCAGACGCGAACCGTCCCCAGAAGCCAGCAAGATCTGTGCCATTATGTGTTCAACTTCACCTAGCAGTTAATTTAAACCCTGCTTTTGTTTTTGTTTTTTCTTTAATTGTACGGTATCGTTTTCTTTATCTCCACAGACCAGACCTGCAAGAGACTGTGAAGCGACTCAGCGCTTGTGAACCTGGGAAAATCCCGGACTGTAAGAGAATTGCGCCGCCTGATGCCTCGCGCCATGTGGGAATAATGAACACTTTGAGCTGGAAAGGAAGGGACCTGTTCCAGAGAGAGGGCGTGAACACCGCAGGGCTGGAGGCTCTTGTGTTACATATGAATGGGAGATAGGAAGGGAGGGGGGAGGGGGAGAGAGAGAGAGAGAGAGAGAGAGAGAGAGAGAGAGAGAGAGAGAGAGAGAGAGAGAGAGAGAGAGAGGGCGTGAACACCGCAGGGCTGGAGGCTCTTGTGTTACATATGAATGGGAGATAGGGAGGGAGGGGGGAGTGGGAGAGACAGAGAGAGAGAGAGAGAGAGAGGGCGTGAACACCGCAGGGCTGGAGGCTCTTGTGTTACATATGAATGGGAGATAGGGAGAGAGGGGAGAGAGAGAGAGAGAGAGAGAGAGAGAGAGAGAGAGAGAGAGAGAGAGAGAGAGAGAGAGAGAGAGAGAGAGAGAGAGAGAGAGAGAGAGAGAGAGAGAATACTATAAAGAGAATGAGTTGTTTTCAGATTTATGCAAAAAACATTGAATTTGAAGTACTGTACATTGTATTTTATAAAGGTTCATCGACAGGTTTTTGAAAATCAAAATATCTTTCTTAACTCAATTGTTAGCACTGAATATGCTCAAATGCACAGCACTGTTTGTGTAACTGCAAACACTCTAGATCCACAAAGTACTTGTTAGCATCTAAGTGTAGTACTTAGAACCTTTGAATACCTGTTAAAGCCTGAATGCAGTACCATGAAACCTTGAGTACTTGTTAGCGCTTATATGTGTGTATGTAGAAGCTTTAAGTAATTGTTAGTGCCTACATGCAATTCACCACAGGTAAGTCAAACTGGAACCAGTGAATCTTCTATCAATGTTCCTGTATAAAATCTTCAGTTTTCGGTGCACTTGTTTATAGTTATATATATGTACATCACAAAACATATATTATGGTACAACAATATGCATGGGTTACATCCTCTATAAAATATGAATCAATTGTAGAATTACACGTACATGAACTATTTAACTTAAATTCTATGCAAGTGAGTAAGATGCAGATGATTTAAAATAATACAAACTATAATATGTAGCTTCAGATGGCTCCGTTTGATTTTGTTGCCAAAATTTAAGATGATATCAAATGAATGTACGCAGTTCAGCAAGGCTCCGTTTCTTTTTCTTTCAGTTTCAGATGATTTAAAATAAATATACACTGTACTTAGTGTTGCAACGCTGCATTTCTTTTTCTTTCAGTCTCAGATGGTTTAAAATAAATATAGACTGTACTTAGTATAGCAAGGCTCCATTTGTTGGTGTTGTCAATGTTTATCATTTTTGTGGCCAAGTTTTCCCATTTCCTATCACCAGGGAAACTTGGATCATTTTAGTTTTGATGGCACTGGATCAATCTCAGCATTTGAAAAAAAAAATGAATTCAAATAAAATTTAAATTGTTTGCCAAATAGACTATTCAATTTTCATTCATATAAATTATACCAAAACTAGTTTTCTTTATTAATATGTTTGGGATGTTAACCAAAGTAACATCTGCAGTCGTCATTGACAGGATGTTAACCAAAGTAACATCTGCAGTCGTCATTGACAGGATGTTAACCAAAGTAACATCTGCAGTCGTCATTGACAGGATGATATGACAAAATCACATACAATTTATGAAATGTTTTCCATATTTTATTTTCACTCACCACATTAAATACAGAGTTCAAAATTTGAACATTCAATATTACCTTAATGTGAGAAATCTGAAAGACAATAAAGAATAAAATTAGAGAAAAAAAAAATCAACTTAAACTATGTGATTTTATATCATTGTGTTTGATGACAAGGAAAATGGTGGAAGGCAGAAATTCAATTAATACCAGACTGCCAAGCTGTTTCAAATGTTTGGATATCATTAGTTATAAGTCTGCTGACTTTCAGTTCTACAACTTCAAGTTATTCTTATCCCTCTATCACACTTGCACCATTAAGAAAGGTAAAAGTTGAACGTTTACTTATGTTCTGAGACAGATCTAGCTTAATTTTTAGAATAGTTTTATAATAATTAGAAAACTAGAAAAGAAAAAAAAATTCTCAGTTTACATTCTCGAAATTTCGCAGATACCTAATCTTAACTACTTTCTGACAGTTATTATAAATGTTTTAGTTATGATTCCTTTCTATACAGAATCACTTTGAGGCTTACATAATAGTCTTGTTGACATAACTCCAATTCTACTCAACAATATTTGAGAAAACTGAAACATATGCATGAAGGTATGTTTCCTATGTCAGCTCAACATAGAGATTTTAAACACGTCCGTTGCTTAAAACCTGCTCTCCCCAGAATTACAGCTGACCCATCTAACTCATCCTCAAATTCAAAAGCAAACAAGGCATTCTGCCTAATCTGAAAAGATAAAACCTATCACAAATTCAACTGTTGTCAGCTGGTGTCATCCCAATTCTCCTCCTCCTCCTCCACCTGAGATTGTTCAAGTTTTCCATCCAAGTTCATACTGTTTTCAGAGTACGTGGACTGGCTAGTTGTGTCCGGAAATCTCTCCTCCTCTCTATCGCTCTCTTCTTCCAATTCGTCTTCTGAGGAGGAGTCTTGCAAGTTAACCAAAACATGGTTTCTATCTGGAGTCAGGGTGTAGAGTTGACGCTCAAGACTTTTTCTGGGTCAGGATTAAAGAAAAATTTTTTTAAAAAATGCTAAAATAAAAAAAAATCAGAAATGCTTTCTAAAGTCTAAGGATCCCAAGGATTTCATAGTCTTTCTCGCTGAGTCGAAGAATTTTGAAAGTTTGGTCGATTAAAAGATGGAGTTAAAAACAGATTTTGGTTAAAAAAAAAATAAAAGCTCTATGCATGCAAGAGAAGCTAAACATGATTCAATTTATCAAACAAATCTTTGATCCAGACGTAAACCACATTCTAAAAAATCCATTTTAAACATCTACATGCAGAAATGATTAAACTATTTTTCAAATAAAAAATATATTTGAAATTTCAATGAACAGTTATTATTACAGAAGCAAGCCAATAAAAGTAATCAACATCTTTTCAATTCATATCACATAAAAACTGATTTCCTTTCTCATCTCAACAAGAGATGACATAGCGCAGAGTTAATGTTTTGCTGCTGGAATTTTTTGCTCTAGTAAGACCAAGAAGCCATGGCTGGGTGAGGGAGACTGCACTTTATTTCCACATTGCCAGGCATTGAATTCAAACATTCTTACCTTCCAGGTAGATTTTTCAAGGATTAACTTCTCTAGGGAAAAAGAACAAAAAAATGCAGCGCTATCCACTCAATAAAAGACATAAGTCAAACCTTTAGATTTTCTTATTTCATTGAACAAATAACATTTCATCTGACTGTGTCAAGATCTAAGTCCGAACTGAGAATGTAAGCTCTTAGTCTCCTCAGTGCCTCTGTGGTGAGCTTTCCTCACAACCTCGGATGTAAACATTCGTCAAGGATTAGTCTTTATTACTGTCCATGATATAATAGTCCAAACGCCACAAAAACAGAAAAGGTGAGATAAGGGAAACAGACGAAGACCTTCTACATTAATCTTGTATCGGTACATTAAACTCTAAAGCAAAGTTGAAGCAAGACAACTGATCTCATATGATAAAGGAATTATCCTCACCTGACCGCCTCCAGGTCTGCCAGAGACTTCACGCTGCGGTACGCAGCAACGCGAGCAACACTGATAGGCAGCTTTTCACCGTAGGCGATGTCAGACTCCTCATTTCGAACCAGTTCTCTCAGACAGAAAGATACCTCCATATCCAGCTTCTCTTCCGCGGAAATATTGGTACTGACATAGGGATACTCTGCCTCTTCAATCTAAAGAATTTAAAAATAGCTTCTCATTTCAATAACAGTTTAACTAAAAAAATAACTACCTAAAAATCATTATTTATGGCCACTTAAGTGAACTGCTTTCTCTATAAAATCAAACCACAATTAACACAGAAACTTTCTCCCTCCTCTCTCTGTTTCTCTTTCTGCCCCTCTCACTCATTTCTCTTTTCTCTCTTCCTCTTTCCATCCCTTGCTCTCTTTCTTCACACCTTCTCCTTTCTCATGCTCTGCCTGTTTCTGTCTCTCAAAGTTCAATGCGACAAAATAAACCCACAGATAAGAGACACCAGTATTCTCATCTCAATGCTGGTGCCTCAGCATTTACGAAAGCTGGAAATAAAACTCTCAATTAGAACGAGGCAATAAATCAAAACTTAAAGTTTACTTGAAGGACTATTGTCCAACTTTGAACTGATATCAATCAACATAAGGGGTGCAAAATCAAGTCACAGAAAGAATATCATATCAAGCCTACAGAAAGATTCAAACTCTAGTCCTTTCCATCTGAAGCCTACAGCCTTGCCAGCAACAGTGAGCAGGAAACCACTGCAACCAGTTGGCACACAAATATATTGTCTGTGAAAGTTACTGGCATTGTAAGCTGATGCAAGAAAATTTCTCTGGAGATTTCAAAAACCGATTTGACATTTTGGCAATATTAACTGACATATCCAGATGCTATGTTCAGTATGTTTCGAATCAAATGTGTTAACCTTGTAAAGCACTGAGCAATTTTGTAACCCTGAACTTGTAAGCAAAAACGTTCACTGAAAATATTATCTGCTGTGATCTGGTGAATTTAAAATTAAAATGTCACAACTTTTTAGATCCATGAAAAATGTGTGTAAAGGATTGAATCTGTGAAGACCTAAACTACTAATATCATGAGAACCAGTGAAACTTCAGTTGATATAAGAACTGGTGGGAAAACATAAATCATTGTGAGTTTTGAAATAAGAACTGGTGGGAAAACATAAATCGTTATGAGTTTTGAAATAAGAAATGGTGGGAAAACATAAATCATTATGAGTTTTGAAACAAGAACTGGTGGGAAACCATAAATCATTATGAGTTTTGAAATAAGAACTTACAACATAAAACAAGAGCACACATACAGAAATAAAGACTCAAAAAAGATGCTTAAGTCTTATGCTTTCAACTGCCTGTAATTAGATAATTGCCCGCAGCAACAACAGACATTCTCACAGAAAAGAACCTGGACCCCATACCCACCAACTCATAGCATTCTTCAAACTCTGCACATGTGTCCCTGTGCTGTGAAGCTTGACGTGCAGACACATTCTGAGACAGAGGTTGAGCAATTGGTGCCCTCAGCGAGAACACAGCTGCTTGGCTGCAAGGACCTAGTCTTGCACTATCAGGGTCAGAGGTTATCTCACCCACACCTGTGTATTTCACTGTGTAGTTAAATCGGTAGGCGACATGTTCACACCTGAAGAGGAATATTTAACAAAAAAAATATAACATAAAATATAATATATATATATATATATATATATATATATATATATATATATATATATATATATATATATATATATATATATATATATCAGTTGTTAGCATCTCATTTGTAAAACTTTGGAACAGAAGCTGTGGTTTGTTTTTCACATTTGTAAACAGCCAGATGATGACATAAAGGAACATATTAGGTGGAGCTATCTGAGAGCAGAAAATGACCTTATAAATGACCTTTTAACTTTTTTCAGGGTCACACTCTTTCCCTCCTGTTAATTTAAAAAAATTCCACATGTAAAAGTTGAATTTGTAAAGATAGCATGCATAAGTCATATCTCCAGTCAAAGGTTAGATGTCTCATACAAAATTAAAGAGTATTTCAGTATACCTCGGTCATTTTTAGCAGTTCGTTGAATGCAAGGTTGGAGCCATGACATAAGGCACTACAAGGGAAGTAACCAATCTAAGTGAAATTACCACATAATTATCTCCCTTGTTTTCATCAACAAACCACATGTCTATAAAGCCACTCTTTACCCTTTCATCCATTGCCCAAGTTACCGCCACTTTGGCTCTTTGATCCTGTATCATGATCTCCCCATGCATTTGCTGCCAGGTCCTGCCCACTCGCACCTCTCTTTTTATTATCTTCTCCCTGTATATCAATACTTTGCTCTCCCCTATCCTTAGTATATTCTATGGCATAATGAGTGCCCAACACCTATACACTCCAAGCATTTCTTGAAAACCGACAGGGGACCTTTTGATTGAATTTCAACTACATAGTTTCTACGCAGAAAAGCATTCAATAGTGGATTTGCCAAAACTTGTAATTCCTTGAACCCGAGGACGGGGGTCTGAGATTAGTTCCTCTGATGCAAGGTACAAGTATTTTAACAGAGTCAAAGAAGGAAAAAAACCGGGGATTGTTCTTTGTTCATTGAATGCAAGGTGTTCTTTGAATGCAAGGTGTTCTTTGAATCCAAGTTCGTTGGATTCGAGGTGTATATGAGTCTTTGTCTAAAAAGGAGGAAACAGTCCTCAGGGATCTTAACACTCCCAATAGTGGCCTAACAAAGCCCGCATATCATATCATATCAATAGAACATCTTACCAGGAACTAAACTCTGACCGCGTCCACTCAAACTTGTGGTCCCAGTGCCGGAACTGGCTGGGGTCTCGATTCTTGAACAAAACGTTGAACTCTGAATTCGGAGTCGTTACAAAACACAATCTAGGTTTGAGACGACCGAACACATTCTTTGTGACCCGAACCAAGGTATCTGGATGTAGGTGTTCTATTCTGAAATTACAAAATGTGTCAAATTTACTTTTCCGCACTCACCTTTTTCTGTCTACAAAGCATGAAAAAAAATAAAAACAGCAACTTTTTAAATGCAAGATGAAAAAGTTCAATTTACTCGGATGTTTGGACAAGAAATAAAGGAGGATCCATCCAAATTTATAAGCAAGTTTAACTTATTGTCATGCATATTTGATAAATGGCAAACTCAAGTTTTGGGGTTTTTTGCTCATACAATTTTTGTACACTACATATTGATTCCTCCATTTTGCTTGAGCCCTAACAGATTTTGGTTTTAAACGTTCAAATTATTTAGAATAATATCATTAACAATACTTTATTTTATGGTGGAAAAAAAACCACTTTAATCTTGCATTTTTATTTGATAATCAAAAAGAAAGAAGCAGCATTACGTGGCTTTTAGGAGATACAAATAAGTAAAAACTATCTAAAACTTAAGGAAGGAAAACTCACACTTCTATTAAAGTAGCGGCTTCAAAACCTTGGATTCTCTTATCCATATCCTCTGCCGAGCCGCAGAACAGAGAGACATGCAAGGGATTTAATCGGCGCTGGATGTAATGATGCAGTTGTGGATGGATTTGCTTCCTCCTGGCATATAGCAAAGGTCGATCAATGTCCACCAATGCAGCTTTTCTCACACATGGAGCTGTAGGGAGCAGCTTGAGAAACCCACATTCTGCACAACCAAAATCTACAACCTGAGGACATTATGGATAATAAAAAAAATTGATGGAAGCGCAATTTAAAAAGTAACAACAAGGGTTTGCAAACAGTAAAATTGCACATTTGGTTACAAATAAAGAATATGGATCAGGGTGCCAAATAGCAATATGTTTAAATACTTTTCAAGATAGCTTCTCATCATATAGATTTACAAAGTGAGTTTTAAAATGCTTGGTCTACAACTATTTAATATATTATGTAAAAATAATAAAAATCAACCGATCTTCAGAATAAATAATAGGTTTATCTAAGATTATCTACATAAGCTAGATGTATAATAAAATAAATTAGAGGAAAGAGGAAAATTAGTAACGAAGAGAAGGACTTACGCTTTGTATCTTGTGTTCTACCAGCGTATTAAGCGCTAGCACATAGCGTTGAGTATATAGAGGTGGGAAGAAGTGAATTCCTGCTGATAACTCTTCAGTTTTAAAGTCAGTATCAGCCATTTTCTCTTGCTGCAATTAATCTATATCTTGTTTCATTCTTCAAAAAAACTTGGTATTGGTGGTCCCATTCCTTTTGATCTATATATAATATATACATATACAGAAACTGTTCGAAATCTAGCTCTGGATCTTTCTAGACTACAGACTCCAAACAAGAGCTAGACATAAGGTGTAGTTGTCTTAATCTTGAGGAGTAAATCACAATCTAGGTGTTAACTGAAAACCATATAAGCGTTTTTTTTTTTTTTGTTTGTTGCCATTAGCTCGTCATCTTAGTTTGAAATCATGGAATTGAATTAACCTTTATTTGCCATTTCGAATACTGATGGGTCTCGTATATGCATTTTAAAATGTTGTTTTCTTGTGTTAAATTTGATTTCAATTTTACTGTAACTGATGAAAAAAAAGTTGTAGTTGATCCAAGATGGCAGACTAAGGTGAACTAGCCTCAGTTAAAGATGCCAAAAATAACAAGACAGGAAACGGGCTCCCAAATGTGACTAGGAATCATGTGGTCGGTGTAAGCTGCGAGGCGTGGTAAACATAGGCTAACCTCTCCGCACTTAGTATCATTACCACTCTCTCCATAAGCATTATTGGCTATGGATACAAAAAAGTCACGTAATCCCCCTTGTAAATGATTTTCAGCAAGAAATTGTACCAGTAACAGAAATAATCAACCAGATTTACTATTTCACAACTTCTCAAACAACCTAGAATTGTAAGAAACTTTTTTCTCTCCATTAACTATGCTATGTTTCAGCAAGATAAATTTATAACTAAACCTATTTCTAGATCTTCTTGTTTAAAAGCATGCAAGTAAGCAATATGAGAATTACATCATCCTGATCCTACATACTTTTTTCACAAAACTTAGGACAAGATTTCAGTCGCGAAGTTCACTGCTGCTTAGTGAATGAAACTGAACACTGTTATTTAGTAGTCTATTCTCTCTCCTTTCTGCTCCCCCCTCTCTCTCACTCACTCTCTCCTCCATCTCTCTCTCCTACTTATTCAATGAGAGTTCTCTGAATTTGTTCAAGATCAAAATTATGGCTATGGCACCGAATGAAAGACTATATTTCATTATTCATTAAGATCTCATTAAGCCCATAGTATCAAATTCAGTGATTTGTTTTGATCATGACTGGACTCATGTACCATAAATTTTTTGCTTAGAATAGGAATTATCGAGATACCTGGATTCTAGGTAAAGATAGGTAGGTGGAGACATATATCTGGACAATTTAAGTAAAAGGATAGATACCAAGACCATTTATAAGACTATTTGCCACGCCAAACTGACATCATGGTCCCCTTCTACGAAAGGGATTCACAGCTTGTGTACCAAATGAAAACAACATCTGCATGTAGTAAAAACTGTCACACAGCATACTCTCACCAAAGAAGCATTGCACAGATTGAGTTTAGACTGAAACCGAAGGTGGTAATGTGTGCTCAGGTTTCTAGAAATCATGCTCTCTGCAATGAACTAGAATTTTCAATAAGCAAACCCTTTTTTAATTTCAAAATTAAAAAGCTGATTGTGCAATGCATGTTTGATTTCCAATTATGATTTTCTTTTTGGGGGTGAAAAAGTCAGCTGGTAGTTCATTAAATATATGAAATTGATACTGAATATTTATCATACATTTTTGTCCTAACCTGAGCCTGCGTAATATCGAGTTTAACACTCCGTGTCGATCTTGCCTTCATCAAACAACACCTAGATTTGTTCTGAATAATTATTGAGTGAGAGGGGGGTTGGGGTGGGGATGGGAGGGAGACAGAGAGCGAACGCAGACTGTTTAAACCTTTATTGAATAGTAAGTTTAGAGCAGTCTAGGACTAAATTCAACATTAAAACTGAAGCTTGCAACAAGTTTGTACAATAGGAAGTGGTGTGACTCATTAAACTTTTAAAGTAAATTTTTTTTCATCATAAATGCCTCTTGTTGTTGTTAATGTAGTTACATAAAAAAAAAAAAAAAATGTATGTCAAACTTAAAACCTTGTCTGCACTCCATGTTTACCGCGCCTCAATGGGATCTAAGCAGAAATTCGCTTGGTCGCAAGGGCCCGTTGTTAAGTGAAAGGGGTGATGTCACAGGTACCATCTCTTGGTCTGGGGTAACAAATGAAAAAGCCCCCCATAAAGCTTATACATATATATATATATATATATATTTTTTTTTTTTTTTTGGCCTACTACATTTATGAACTATAAAATACAGGTTTCTTGTCACATACATTCTAGATCTAGATCTATCCCTGTCCTCAGTTTCCTGGGACTGTGAACACAACACTTTTATAGATTTATCTTTTCCTTTGTTACCCCAGGCTCATTCACCCTGGTCTATCATTTTGGAATACACTCCAATGTTCTTTATGTCAAAATAGTTAATAATTTAAGAGCTAGATTAGATCTTGATAGATAGATCTAGATTTGTAGATACAAAATCAGACCCTGTGATCTACCATTCTATGATACACGATTTTGTTCAAAACATCCGTTACTGGGTTATTTAAACTTAATGTTATGCAAGATTATTAGAATCTACACTAGATCTCAAGATCTTTATCAAGATTTCGACTAGACTTGAAACGAATGTTTGGAATCACAATTGATAAAAGTGAAACTGAAAGTGAATAAGCAAAAAAAAAAAAAAAAGACGAAAAATGACGGAAATCATTGGACTAAAAATAACCTGTGGAAAAGCGGAAAAGTACTTATAAAAATAACACAAGAAAAAAGAAAAAAAAAACTAAATTAAGCGAACATAACATTGCAAAAATACAGCGCATGTTTTTTTGTTCTTTATTACAGAGAGAAATTTGTCCTCATAATGGAGGAAAATTTTCATGGTAAAAATCTTTTATAAATGTTAGTTTTGTTGAAATAATAATAATAATAATAATAATAATAATAATAATAATAATAATAATAATAATAATAATATTTATTATTATTATTATCATTTTTAGTAGTAGTAGTAGTAGTAGTAGTAGTAGTAGTAGTAGTAGTAGTAGTAGTAGTAGTAGTAGTAGTAGTAGTAGTAGTATCATTATTTTTGCTGTTTTTATTGTTTTATTTTTCTTCTTTTTTTTTATAACCATTGTTAGAACAGCTATGCTACAATTATTATTTTTGCTATGAGGTGTCTTCTCATAATGTCTGAAACTGAATGAGTTGCAACATATTATTAGTTAGGAAAATGAGCAAAATTGTCAAAGGAAAAGAAATAAAATAATCAGTATCGTCCAAATTGTTGTTTGGTGTGTTTAAGTAAAATGTATTCTTTTGCTTGGTAAGCCTAAATCTTGCTAAATTATAAAAAGACATCACAACCGAAGATCACTCTTAGCGATACGCACCATCGGTATTTCTCAACAAGACGGCAGAGTAGCATCCCTTTATGAATATTGAGTGAGAGGAAGAGGATCACGAAATAGGCCCATCTTTGCAATGACTTAGATCTGGAATTTGTTATCACAATTCAATACAGATTTAGGACTTAAAACCATTACTTATTAATTGAAAATAGAAATCATGCTCGGACAATTTGATTTCCAAATGTGTTTCGTTATTCTTCTCACTTGCGTGTTTTTCTCGAGAATATCACCCTCAGTTTCTATAACTCCAAGTATTGGAAATTTACTGCCTGGTTTGGGGTTTGACCAACGTGAGTCATTATCCTCAAATGCTAGTTTTAGTGTTTGCTCTGTTTTTAGCTCATCCCACTTAGGGCCTATATGAGCTTTTCATATGGGTTTTGACATTTTGTTTTACAATAAATATCGATGTATTTCTTCTTGGCGAGATCTAGATCTAGATCTATATCAGTTTAAAAATAAAACTAGCCTGTAGGCCTAATCACACAGTGGTAGTAATTTTTTTACCCAATCAAAACACTCGTGTTTGCTTTTAAACGAAAAAATATTTAACCCTTAATTGACTTCTGAATGATGTATCTTCATTTGTAAGTCATGTCATATGAGAGTTTTGTGTTGAAAAATATTGTAGATTCTAAATAGGCTAGATCTAGAGTTAAACACAAGAAAACATAAATTTAGTAAATCTAAAGACAAATCAAAATGAGTTCAGACCGTAGTAAAGCAAGGCATACAAAGAAAGAGAATTCTCTCTGTGGAAAGAAGTCGGGAAGAAAGACCTTGGACTGGAATGCGATTTGTGTGAAGTTTGGCATCATATTTTATGCGAGAATGTAAGTGAAGCACTTTACAAAGCAATTCAAGATGCTGATAGAGATAAAGACACATCCCAAGGCCTTCACTGGTTCTGCAAGAAGTGCAACAAGTTTGCGAGTGGATTTATGGCAAGCCTAAATCGTCTCTCAGCCACACAAGATGCACTGGAAAGTAAAGTCAAAGATTTTGAGACTAAAGTGACACAGAAATTTGAGGACGTTGATGCTTCACAAGAAGAGCTGACAGAAAGACTAAACACCGTAGTAGGAGACACAACAAAGGAAAGTATTAAGGAAATCGAGGATCGAGACTCCAGAAAAACTCATGTCATCCTTTTTGGAGTAGAGGAAAGTACAGGATCAGATACAGAGATTAGAAAATGAGAGGACATGAAAAGAGCAGGTGAAATTATCCACAAGGGACTGGAATGTGAGGCAGTTATGATGCAAACCCGGAGACTTGGAAAAAGTAAGACAGATGAGGCTACGGCAGAGGAGGGGAAAGGTCCACGTCCATTATTGGTGCAAGTTCAAACCCAAAATCAGGCACAAAATATAATGAAATCAGGCCGAAAACTAAAAGAACACAAAGACAAAAGATTTCAACAAATTGTGGTAAAGAAAGATATAACTTTTTTGGAAAGACAGGAGATGAGAAACCTAGTGATACTGAGAAATCAGAAAAGAGAGGAAACAGAAGCAAAGGGAGGAAACGAGATATGGGCGATAAGAAGGAACATGGTGGTGAACATAGCACGAGTAAAGGAAGGGGTGCACAAGGACAAAATTTAAAGCCTCATGCCAAGAAAAATGTACATAGTTTTAACAGAATTAATCGCATATCCTCAGTTACTGAAGTTGGTTTACATTGTGTTTATACTAACATGGATTGTTTCTTAAATAAACGATTAGAGTTTCAAATGTTTGTCACTACTGAACAGCCGGATATTATTTGTTTGACAGAAATTTTGCCAAAGCATTTTAATTATTCTGTGCAAAAGGTGGAGTTGGAAGTGGATGGATATGATTGTTTTTGTAAAATCAAAGAAACTGATGCCAGAAGAGGAGTAGTTATTTATGTTAAAAAAGGCCTTAAAGCACAAGAGATAAACTTTAGTGTATATGAGACTGTGAAAGATACAGTGTGGGTGAAGCTTCAATTGGAAAAGGGAGAGTTGCTGATAGGATGCATATACAGATCGCCAAGTAACAAAGAGGATATGAATGATCAGCTGTATAAGTTGATAAAGAATGCAATACAAGGGAGAACTCATATACTACTTACAGGAGACTTTAATCACCCTGAAATTGACTGGGGGAATGAAACATCACTTCAAAATGATAATCATAAAGCAACAATTTTTCTTGAGACTGTAGTTCGAGATAATTTTCTCTATCAATGTGTTAAAAGTCCCACTCATTACAGAGCAGAGCAGACACCAACCCTTATAGACCTGATTTTGACAAATGAAGAAGGTATGGTCAAGAATGTTGTACACAGTGCACCTCTGGGAAAGAGTCATCACCAAGTTTTAAGTTTTGACTTCAGAGCTTCTGCAGAGATTGAGGAAGGTAATGGTGAAGCCAGATTCAATTATTCAAAAGGAGACTATAATAAGCTGAAGGAGGTCATCAAGGAAAACAATTTGTGTGAGATAATAAAAGACATGAATTTGACTGATGGATGGAACAAGTTTTTAGAGACATATAATGCTGCTGCAAATGAATGTATCCACAAGAATAAAGGAAAAGGGAAAGGAAAACAAACAAAGCGACCCTCATCGTGGATGAACGAGGAAGTACGTCTAGCACTCAAGGAAAAGAAAGTGACATTTGCAAAATATTCAAAGACAAAGGATGGGAGAGATTACAGAGAATACGCTAAGGCACGAAATAGAGCAAGGGCTGTTTGCAGAAAAGCAGTGAAAAACTATGAGAAAGCAATAGCAAGAGAAGCGCAGCACAATCCAAAGGCCTTTTATGCATATGCCAACAGTAAAATGAAAACAAAAGAAGGAGTAGCTGATCTATTGGACGAGGAAGGGAAAACAATCACTAACAATAAAGAAAAAGCTAACATTCTGAACAATTTTTTTTGCAGTGTATTTACCGAGGAAAATATCAAAGATATGCCTGAGTGCGAAGACAGACACGTGAAAACTGAGCTTGGTGACGTTGTCTTTATAAAGGATATAGTAATAAAAAAATTGAAACAGTTAGATCCCTCAAAGTCTCCTGGACCAGACGGAATGCACTCACGTGTTCTAAAAGAGCTTGCAGAAGAATTAGCAGAACCTCTGGCAATGATTTTCACAAAGTCTATAGAGGAAAGCAAACTTCCGGATACTTGGAAAGAGGCTAACGTCACTCCACTTTTCAAAAAAGGCAATAGATCAAAACCAAGTAATTATCGGCCAGTCAGCTTAACAAGTGTACTGTGCAAGGTGATGGAATCAATTAGAAGGGATAAAATCATGGAACATACAGAACAAAACAAGCTTCTCTCACCCTGCCAACATGGATTTGTCCCAAAAAGATCGTGTGCGACAAATTTGCTGCATACTCTGGAAAAATGGACTACAGCACTGGATACGGGAAGACCTGTGGATGCAGTTTACCTAGATTTTGCAAAAGCCTTTGACTCTGTCCCACACCAGAGACTGATAGCCAAAATTGAGTCATATGGTATTAAAAGCAAGGTCCTGAACTGGATTAGGGATTTCCTCATTGGAAGACAGCAAAGGGTATCGGTGAAGGGAATGTATTCAGATTGGTCGAATGTTACAAGTGGCGTCCCTCAAGGTTGTAATTTTTATCAACGACGTGCCCGAAATCCTAGAATCATGATGCACAATGTATGCTGATGACACCAAAGTCTCATCCACAGTCGAGACAGAATCGGAAAGACAGACTATGCAGGCAGATATAGATAAACTGGTCAACTGGGCAGACAAGTGACAGCTTCGCTTTAATGCAGATAAGTGTAAGGTCATACACATTGGCAGGAATAACCCAAAACAAGACTATTCTATGAGACTTCACTGTTCACAGGATAGAGCAAAGCTGGAAACTTCACAATGTGAAAAGGACCTGGGGGTAATGGTGGATAATGAACTCAAATTCAGCAGGCATGTTGAGGCACAAGTGGCTAAGGCAAACAAAATATTGGGGCTGATTAGAAGATCATATCAATTTTTAGATAAGGAGAGCCTAAGATTGTTATTCACTGCACTGGTTAGACCTCATCTGGAGTTTAATAATGTAGCATGGTCGCCAAGATTCCAGAAAGACAAAAATCTTATAGAAAGTGTGTTGAGGAGAGCTTCCAAGTTGGTTCCAGGCTTGGCTGAATTGGCATACGAAAAGAGATTAGAAAGTCTACGTCTTCCTAGCATGCAGTACAGGAGAAAAAGAGGAGATATGATAGAAGTCTACAAGTTTACCCATGAAATGTATGATGTCAGTCGCCTCTTATCAAGGAAGGCGATACAAGAAATAGAGGACATATGCACAAATTGAGAAAATGTAGAGTAAACACTGGACTAAGACAGCATTTTTTCTCAAATAGAGTTACAGACATCTGGAATGGGCTGCCAATTCATGTTGTGAATGCTCCATCATTGAACAGTTTTAAATATAGACTAGATTGTCACTGGAAAGAACACATGTATCACTGTATTTAGAGTAATTTAGACAGGGGAGATCACCAACACTCAAAATAGTTCTACAAAAGACTGTGAATAAAAAGATCAGCAAAAGGCCTTTAATAATGCTGAAAAAATATCATATCATATCATATCATAAAATGGAAAGCTATGTTATGTAGATATACCTTATTATGAAGTCAAGTTTTTTGTGTGCATCTTTGTTTTTACAGCTAAAACGCAGAACGATGTTCATATAGGTAGAGCTAAGCTAGCGTTAACAATCGACTTAACAGTGAATATCCGATAAGTTGTCTGAGAAACAAGAAATAGGCATTTTGCGGTAAAATTGCAGATATCGGCCACCTCATGTCAGGCTTCACAATTGACTGTTTCCCAATGAAATTGAAACTTGTAGTTTAATGGGATCAATTTAGAGCAACACAAAATGCTTATATCTTGAAAAGTATTTATTTGCGACAAATAAAAGCTTCATATTTGTGATCAGCATATCAAATTCATTTAGTAAAATACAACTTTGAAGCTCAGGGTGAGTTGGGCCGATATCTGCAGTAATGCCCATTTTGCTCCCAAATGTGATGTTTTGAGTCCATGCATTATATTAGTTTATTAGAATTCTGTCACTGGTATGATTGGAAAAAAAAACCATCAGGAGTGATTTCAAGCTGTTAGGTCTTTAGTGTTTAATAAAACAGGCAGCATTATTTTAGTACTGAGCACATTTACATCTATATCATTTTTTTTTCAGTGCCCAACTCCTTAGCTTTGCAAAATCAAGAGGTTAACTAAATATGAATCAGATTGTTCAAGAATTTTTTTTTATATTTTGATTTCTAGGGCATGTTGTAATTGGACCAGTAACAAACTTGACAGTGCTATGGAAGGGCCACACAAGCATCGTGCTATCATGGCTACCAGCGCAAGTATACGTGAATCATGATGTAATAGAATCAACTGACATCAAACCAGGAGACAAGCTCCAAGTGACCAAGATGAAAGAGCACATAACAATGGTTGCACAGAACAAGACAGATAATTCTGCTGAAAGCAACAAAGATTCCACCAGGACTAAAGCTTTGCCAGTTATAGGTGCAGTGAAATATCCATTGTTTAAAACTGTTCTCTGTAAAAGTTTTTAGAATTCTGTAAATGTTAAATCTGATCTTTGTAGTAATGCTAAAAAAATATCTAAATGGTATTCATTGTTGTAGCCATTGTGTCATATTTTATAATAAATTTTGTCCATCAAAGGTCATATGATTCTGCCTTTTCATTTCTTTACATTGTAAAAAATTCTCAACTGTGTCCGAATCCTAATTTCTTTTTACTTTTTAATAATATCTGCATATCTTCCAAAAACTGACCTTCTTTCTATAGGTTCACTGAAGGAAGTGTTCAAGAAAACAATAAATTGGCTGGGTCAACCACTGAAGCCTGAAGATCAACAAGCATGGGAGTGCAAACCATTCTCCTTCTTTGCCGACTACACAGTGGGATTGAAAAAAAAAATTTCAGCAGACATAGCCTCACCTGTTATTAGACTCAAGGACTCCGACTGGGTTAAAAGACAGGAACTTGAGGTCGACAGCTCTCAAGCTTTGGTTCCTTTCAGTGAGGGCTGCCTTGAGCACTTCAAAGTTACTTGGCAAGAAATCACTCCTGAGGGCAAACTTCTTGCAGGTAATCAGATGATAAATGGATTGAAGAGTGTTGATATAGAGGAAACCTCTTGCTGGTAATCAGATGATAAATGGATTGAAGAGTTTTGATATAAAGGAAACCTCTTGCAGGTAATCAGATGATAAATGGATTGAAGAGTTTTGATAAACCTCTTGCAGGTAATCAGATGATAAATGGACCAAAGAGTTTTGATATAAAAGAAACCTCTTGCAGGTAATTCAACAAGCTGACTCGATAAATTGATAGAAGAGTTTTGATCTTGTGCAAACCTCTTTCAGGTAATTAGACTAGCTGACTTGATAAATCGATAGAAGAGTTTTGATCTTGTACAAAGCTCTTGCAGGTAATTAGATGAGCTGACTCAATAAATTGAAGAGTTTTGATCTGACTCACTGCGAAAATGGTTAACAATGTGCTAGATTGATTGAAAGGTGTGCAGATGCTTCAAGATTTCTTGGGAGTTAAAAAAAAAATATCAAATAAGAGATGCAATTTGAATTTTGATAGATTTTTTCTTGTACATACTGTAAATGACATAAGGGAAGCTGTTACTAAAATAAACTGAAACTTTTTATGGATTATTTTCTTTCTTTTAAACCACAATAGCTCCATTTTCTACATTTTTAATTTAAGATTTAATTTTTAAAATCAACACATTATTTGTGAGGTCCCCAATGTGTAGACTTTAAGGAGATTCCACTTTATTTGTTTGCTGTAATAATAATTATTATTATTATTATTATTATTATTATTATTATTATTATTATTATTATTATTATTATTATTGTTATTATTATTATTATTATTATTATTATTATTGTTATTATGATTATTATTATTATTATTCTAATTATTAGTATTTTTATTATTATTCATGATTAAAAATGTTTTCAAGCCTTGGTCTTGAAAGTTTATGCATAATTGTAACTTGTGAGCGCCCTCTTGAAAACCGGAAAAGCGGCAATGAGGAAGGTTTGTTTTTTTTTTTTTGTAAATAATTTTGCGAGATAGTGCTTTAATTTGAAAATGAGTTTGATCGTTATGTGTGCAATCATTGTGGGGAATAATTCCTATCCAGTTGTGAAATATTTTTACATGTGGTTGATGCATGGCTCTACACTGAAAACCTTCCACTTTTTTTGGTCATTAGGCGTAAATTTGAACAGTTATTTTCTTAGATTTTGAAACAATTCTACTATCTACTTACGTGCATACATTCACATGGTATATTTGAAATGCTGGGATGTCTCTGAAATGAAAGATGGCCATTTTAAAATGTTGGAAACGTGTAATAGCTTCTTGTTGCTTGAGAAATTTTTTACAAGCCTAAAATTTCATCTGATCTCTTTAACGTGTTATAGAACAGTCCATGGAGGTTCCACCAACGGTAAGACTTGCCAACATAACTGACCTGAAACCTGGCACATCATACAGGTTCTCTGTCATAGCCCTGTACAAGTCGGACAAAAAATTGAACAAGCACCCAAAAATATCTATCAAAACAGCGTCGATAAATGAAACTGAAGGTAGGTATGCCATGTACAACAATGGAAATAGCAATCATGTTTGAAATGTAATTAATGAACCTTGAAGAGAATTATCCCTTTTTCACCTCTTTTATAATTTTTCTTGTCACCATATTTTGCCACTGAAGGTCAGTTTTTAATTCTTCCTTTTAAAATCACTACTCTTGCTATTCCCTCCAGACTGAGATTATTTTTGGCTTTTACAAAAAAAAAATTGGAAAAAAAGTTATCGAGCAATCATTCTAATACTTTTCATGTGTTGAGTTGATCTTTAGATCTGATGGTTGCGATAATTTATATTCAACTTTGTGGATGACTTGTTTTTTTTTTGTTTTGTAGAAAAAGGGTAAAATTTTATGTTTCAGAAATTTGTATAAACCCCAAAAGATTTCATAAATATAAAAACTACGGAATGTTATCAGAAAACTCATTCAGATCCATCAATAAAATCAAACAAACTATGTCCATTTGAGGTCACAACCGCACTAGATCTAATCTAGACCTAGATTTAGATATTGATCTTTTCTCACAGATTTCACTAAATCTGAGTTGACTTTCGGTTCTGTATGATGTGAATTATTTTGTGAAAAAAAAAAAAGTTCTTTGACAAGAAAAATATGATTTGAAATACTGACAAAGGAATGGTTAAGTAACAAAGATGTTTGAGGCTGTAAGTGAACATTTCATAATGCTGTTACTATGTATAATATCATCTGAGGGTAGTTGGATTCCAGCAGAAACTTCATTATATTAAAGTTTCAGTAATTTCTTAGTTTGAGCTGTGAACAATTTACTCTCGACATACACCTATTTAACTTATCTGGGTTTATCACAAGAAATTTACCATTGTGAAATTTCCCTCTCTTGCACATTATTTTTAAAGAGTGTGAATGCGACTGGCATGGGACGGCAGGCGATTCTCGGACTTGTGATACGTCGCCTGGAGCAAAGTACTGCACCTGTGATCCAGGTTATGAGGGAGAGTTCTGCGAGAAGTGCGCCCCGGGATTCTACAGGACTGCGCCACACTTTCCTTGCCACGCCTGTCCCTGTAACATGCACGGCAGTAACCGCACCACCTGCGAATACGGTATGCGAAGAATCTGGCAGGATTTTTTTTTAGGCTTTCGTCTTCTTTATTGTTCTTAGTGTTATTCTGTTGGATTGGGATAAAGTGACTGAATTGAAAAATTCAGGGATTTTTTTTCATCTCATGCTTTGAGTTTTGTGTCTTTTTTTTTTTTTTTTTATGAATTCTGCTCTCTCTTTTCTATTGAATTAATAACGATGACGGTAAAAAATACAAAAGGCTTTTCACAATACAGAGCTTGGGAATAAGTCAATTTTGCAGTATTTTAAAAAGTGAGACTGAGCTTGAAAGTTCATGATGTGAAGTGAGGCTGGGATTCTTTGCCCATGTCTGATGCTTTATTTCTCCCTTCTATGATGGTAACCATATACTTTTCTCTTTTATGATGCTTTATTTTCCTCTTCTCCTCTCCTATGATGCTCTGTTTTCCTCTTCAGTGATGTTCTATTTTCCTCTTCAGTGATGTTCTATTTTCCTCTTCAGTGATGTTCTATTTTCCTCTCCTATGATGTTCTATTTTCCTCTTCAGTGATGTTCTATTTTCCTCGTCTATGATTCATTACTTTCCTCTTTTAGGATCCTCTATTTTCCTCTTCTGTGATATTCTATTTTTCTCTTTTATGATGTTCTATTTTCCTCTTCTATGATGTTCTATTTTCCTCGTCTATGATTCATTACTTTCCTCTTTTAGGATCCTCTATTTTCCTCTTCTATGATGCTCTATTTTCCTCTTCTATGATGCACTACTTTCCTCTTCTATGATGCACTACTTTCCTCTTCTATGATGCTCTACTTTCCTCTTCTATGATGCTCTATTTTCCTCTCCTATGATGCTCTATTTTCCTCTCCTATGATGCTCTATTTTCCTCTTCTATGATGCTCTATTTTCCTCTTCTATGATGCTCTATTTTCCTCTCCTATGATGCTCTATTTTCCTCTCCTATGATGCTCTATTTTCTTCTTCTATGATGCTCTACTTTTCTCTTCTATGATGCTCTATTTTTCTCTTCTATGATGCTCTATTTTCCTCTTCTATGATGCTCTATTTTCCTCTTCTATGATGCACTACTTTCCTCTTCTATGATGCTCTATTTTCCTCTTCTATGATGCTCTATTTTCCTCTTCTATGATGCTCTATTTTCCTCTTCTATGATGCTCTATTTTCCTCTTCTATGATGCTCTATTTTCCTCTTCTATGATGCTCTATTTTCCTCTTCTATGATGCTCTATTTTCCTCTTCTATGATGCTCTATTTTCCTCTTCTATGATGCTCTATTTTCCTCTTCTATGATGCTCTATTTTCCTCTTCTATGATGCTCTATTTTCCTCTTCTATGATGCTCTATTTTCCTCTTCTATGATGCTCTATTTTCCTCTTCTATGATGCTCTATTTTCCTCTCCTATGATGCTCTATTTTCCTCTTCTATGATGCTCTATTTTCCTCTTCTATGATGCTCTATTTTCCTCTTCTATGATGCACTACTTTCCTCTTCTATGATGCACTACTTTCCTCTTCTATGATGCTCTACTTTCCTCTTCTATGATGCTCTACTTTCCTCTTCTATGATGCTCTACTTTCCTCTTCTATGATGCACTACTTTCCTCTTCTATGATGTGCTCTACTTTCCTCTTCTATGATGCTCTACTTTCCTCTTCTATGATGCTCTACTTTCCTCTTCTATGATGCTCTGTTTTCCTCTTCTATGATCTCTATTTTCCTCTTGTAGGATCCCCTATTTTCTTTTTCTATGATGTTCTTCTTTCCTCTTTTAATAAATTCAATTTTCCTCTTCCATGATGCTCTAGTTCCCTCATGTAGGATCCTCTATTTTCCTTTCCTATGATGCTTTGTTTTTCCTCTGAGATGAAGTGGAAGTGGTTTCTTAAGAGATGTTTGACCTAACTTGATTTTTACTATACCATCATGGTGAGACCTTAATTGTCATATTTTATTTTGGTGTCTTGTTTTTCTTTCTTTTTGACATTTTTTCTCCAGTCGAGGGTTTCCTCAAATGCAATGCTTGTGAAGTTGGCTATGAGGGATCAATGTGCCATAGATGTGCCCATGGCTTCTATCGCTTCAGGGAGTATTGTGTGCCATGTCATTGCAATGGAAACACACCAAAAAATGCTAAACAGATGTGCCTACCCACAACAGGTTCGTATTTAGCTGAAACTCTTATTCTTGGTCTCCTCAACTGTTCTTTTACTTGATCTGTTAGTGACAGAGCTGTTCACAGGTTTAGATTAAATTAAATGAAACTTTGGGAAGAGCAGGCAATTCGTCTCTAATTCTTACTTCTGATTTAGATGAGACTGAATGAAACTTTAGGAAGAGCAGGCAGTTTGTGTCTAGTTCTTACTTCTGGTTTAGATGAGACTGAATGAAACTTTAGGAAGAGCAGGCAGTTTGTTTCTAGTTCTTACTTCTGGCTTGAAGACTTGAACAGTTGTACTGAGTGTATGAGACATCTCAGGTGACTCGCACAAGTGTAGCCCTTAACTTCCCTTAATTTTTAGGGGTTCGAGAGCATTAAAGTTGGACACCAAATTTAGCCCTTAACCATTAGGGGTTATAGATTATCAAAATTGGATATTTGTTTCAATCTGCAATCCATCAAACATAGACATTGGATATTCACTTGTCTCTAATGTATATATATATATAAAAAAAATCTCTATACGAGAAAATTTTGCATGTTATGTATTGCATGTTTCAATCTCATAAAGGTGTTTTGAGAACAAAAATGATTTGCAAACTTTGAAAACTTGTACCACTGGTATATCAAAAAACCTTAAAAAGTCTATAAGTTTACTTCAAGAAAAAATAATTACAACTTGACTTAATAAAAATATATTTGATTTGTGATAGGTCGGTGTGTAGAGTGCCAGTACAACACATCAGGCTTTCACTGCGAGAGATGTCGGAAGGGATATGTGGGCAGTGCCAAAAGCTACAAGAAATGTGTGCAGCCCGTCGATGCTCCTGGCACTAACGCATCGAGTATGAAACCAGTGGCTGGATCCTCTGGGACATCCCCAGGCGTGGTTATCACCATCACTCTTCTGGCCCTGCTGGCCATCGCAGCTGCAGGCTTCATCATTTTCCGCAAGTACCAAACTTGGAGGCGGAGGAAAGGGCCAGCCTTTTGGACTGTAGGGATGAGCCCAAATGGCGATGCTGTGGACATCAACTCGGTTCATAATCATGATGCAAGGTTGGACGACGAGGGGGATGATTACAAGGAAGATGCCATGGACAATGTGGATTATAAAGAGGGTTGGGGCCGAGGCAAAACTAGTAACAAATATTTGCGGCTGATGGAAGATGTCTAAACTGGAGCAAATTGACGTGTGTAGTGTGTGTGTGTGTGGCAGATATTTGTGCTCTCTGAAAAGTGCATCCTTGAGGGCAAGCTTTGATGAATGTGTGTGTGTGTGTGTGCCCCCTGTAGGTGCTTACTGAAAATGCATCCATCCAAGCTTTGATGAGTATGAGTTTGGCACATGTTCATGCTTACTGAAAAGTGCATCCATTTGTGATGAGTTTTGGTGTATGTATGTGTGTATGTGTGGCTCATTCATGTTTATAGAGGAGTGCATTCATCTTCAGTAGATGGTGCCGAGGTAAACAAATGTAAGTGTGTGTGTGTGAGTGTGAGTTTGTGTAGCAGCATAGCCAGCCTGTTGAGTAAGAGTAACATTTATGACAATTCATTCACATGGCTCAACTCTCGCACATTTGGCACAGGTTGTGACATCTTTTTTTTTTTTGTTAATCCAAAATTTATCGTTTAGAAATATATACATAAAATCGTCTTGAAAAATGCAAAAACTTGAGTTTTTTTCACTTAAGAGCATAGTTTTTCAGTTTGGAAAGTTACCGATTCTTTGAATTTTTTAAGACAAGAAGCATAAAAAACCTAAAAGATGGATAAAAACGTTAACAGTTGTGTATTGTTTAATTATTATTTTTTATTTATTTAACTCAAGAGACTTCCTCTGACCCTGTAAATTTGCTCTCTGTTTTGTCTAACCTCTTGAGTGGTCACAAGTAGCTGTTTCCAATGTGAACGAAATAGCTTGAAATAACTGGCAAGAGGTTGTAATATTCTTTGATATTTTTTTTACTAGTTCTGTATTTTTTTTAATTATCGGGATTCCCACCTGCAGCTATATTTCATAAATTCAGTTCAATTAGGACTCTCTGATCATCTCCGTTCCTCTCTGTTTGGTATTAGTTTACCTCCTGGATGTTTTTTGTCTACATCTTTGCTCTTTCATCATTCTGTGCTTTCTGAATTGTATTCTTTATAGGAGTTGTAAAGTGCCTTTTCACCTGCTTCTTTGACATTGTCTTGGGTTGATTTTCTTATAAGTCATAAATTAACCAATCTATCCACAGTCCGGGCTCTGCAGGGTGAATGCTTTCCTTCATGCTCTTTCAACTCAATTTCTTTTGGTCTGATTGAAGAGGGCATGCACGCTACATCAGTTTGTCACACCAGCTTTGAAGAGTGACTGCTCCCTACATCAGTTTTTTACAACAGCTTTGAAGAGCAATTGCTCCCTACATCAGTTTTTTACAACAGCTTTGAAGAGCGACTGCTCCCTACATCAGTTTTTTACAACAGCTTTGAAGAGCGACTGCTACCTTCATCAGTTTTTTACAACAGCTTTGAAGAGCAACTGCTCCCTACATCAGTTTTTTACAACAGCTTTGAAGAGCGACTGATCCCGACATCAGTTTTTTACAACAGCTTTGAAGAGCGACTGATCTCTACATCAGTTTTTTACAACAGCTTTGAAGAGCGACTGCTCCCTACATCAGTTTTTTACAACAGCTTTGAAGAGCGACTGCTCCCTAAAAGTGACTGCTTCCTACATCAGTTTTTTAGAACAGCTTTGAAGAGCGACTGCTCCCTACATCAGTTTTTTACAACAGCTTTGAAGAGCGACTGCTCCCTAAAAGTGACTGCTTCCTACATCAGTTTTTTAGAACAGCTTTGAAGAGCGACTGCTCCCTACATCAGTTTTTTACAACAGCTTTGAAAAGTGACTGCTTCCTACATCAGTTTTTTAGAACAGCTTTGAAGAGCAACTGCTCCCTACATCAGTTTTTTACAACAACTTTGAAGAGCAATTGCTCCCTACATCAGTTTTTTACAACAGCTTTGAAAAGTGACTGCTCCCTACATCAGTTTTTTACAACAGCTTTGAAGAGCGACTGCTTCCTACATCAGTTTTTTAGAACAGCTTTGAAGAGCAACTGCTCCCTACATCAGTTTTTTATACCAGCGACTCCAGTCTTGAAGAGTGACTGCTTCCGAAATCAGCTTCTGACACCAGTCTTGAAGAGCGACTGCTCCCTACATCAGTTTGTGACACCAGTCTTGATGAGTGAGTGCTCCCGAAATCAGGTTGTGACACCAGTCTTGATGAGTGAGTGCTCCCGAAATCAGGTTGTGACACCAGTCTTGATGAGTGAGTGCTCCCGAAATCAGGTTGTGACACCAGTCTTGAGGAGCGACTGCTCCATACATCAGTTTTTTACAACAGCTTTGAAGAGCGACTGCTTCCTACATCAGTTTTTTAGAACAGCTTTGAAGAGCAACTGCTCCCTACATCAGTTTTTTACACCAGCTTTGAAGAGTGACTTCTCCCTACATCAGTTTTTTACACCAGCTTTGAAGAGTGACTGCTACCTTCATCAGTTTGTGACTCCAGTCTTGAAGAGTGAGTGCTCCCGAAATCAGGTTGTGACACCAGTCTTGATGAGTGAGTGCTCCCGAAATCAGGTTGTGACACCAGTCTTGATGAGTGAGTGCTCCCGAAATCAGGTTGTGACACCAGTCTTGATGAGTGAGTGCTCCCGAAATCAGGTTGTGACACCAGTCTTGAGGAGCGACTGCTCCATACATCAGTTTGTGACACCAGTCTCAAAGAGCGACTGCTCCCTACATCAGTTTGTGACACCAGTCTCAAAGAGCGACTGCTCCCTACATCAGTTTGTGACACCAGTCTCAAAGAGCGACTGCTCCCTACATCAGTTTGTGACACCAGTCTTGAAGAGTTACTGCTCCCTACATCAGCTTGTGACACCAGTCTTGAAGAGTGAGTGCTCCCGATACATCAGGTTTGTGACTTTAGTCTCAAAGAGCGACTGCTCCCTACAGTTTTACAACCAGTCTTTGAAGAGCGACTGCTTCCTACATCAGTTTTTTAGAACAGCTTTGAAGAGCAACTGCCCTACATCTCCAGTCTTGAGGAGCGACTGCTCCATACATCAGGGTTTGTGACACCAGTCTTGAGCAGGCCACTGCTCCCATACATCAATTTGTATGACACCAGTCTTGATGAGTGAGTGCTCCCGAAATCAGGTTGTGACACCAGTCTTGAGGAGCGACTGCTCCATACATCAGTTTGTGACACCAGTCTCAAAGAGCGACTGCTCCCTACATCAGTTTGTGACTCCAGTCTTGATGAGTGAGTGCTCCCGAAATCAGGTTGTGACACCAGTCTCAAAGAGCGACTGCTCCCTACATCAGTTTGTGACACCAGTCTCAAAGAGCGACTGATCCCTACATCAGTTTGTGACACCAGTCTCGAAGAGCAACTGCTCCAGTGGTCAGGTTGTGGCACTAGTGTTCAAGGCAAGACCACAGAAAACATTTGTTGGTTAGCTATGGGTAATTATTGCACCACTAATTTTCAGTGGACAAATGCCTTATTTTTTTCGGGTTTTTTTTTTTCAAACACTCAATTTTTTCCCCTAAATTGACAGAGACCTGGCCAGGTTAGCAGTCTTTTGTTGCTCACATGCTCCAATTTACAGGGAAACCTATGCCTAATTTCTGGTTTATGCACTATTTGTCACTAGTTTTTCTTTTTTTTTTTTTTTTTTGTAAGATTCTATGAAAAATATAAGAATAACTTTTTGTTTTAAATTATCTAGAGGTTATGAAAATTAAAATGGTCTTTTTTTTTCTAAATGAAAAAAGCAAACATTCATTGTTTCTTATTATTTTGAGGAATATTTCTGATCTTTGTAACTTCCATCTGACTAGCTATCAATTTTGTCAAGGGACCAAGGTCACAAAGGCATCCTGAGAGGCACCCTCTACATTGCTGAAAAATCTGCTTCTTGTGTTTCCCTTGTTGCAGTGGAACATTCATTCCCTAGATTGAACATTCTGTAACTATTTGAGGATTTCCACCTGGTTCAAGGCTTTACAGGCTGTTCATAACTCATGCCTTAGAAGATCAGATCTTCAGGCTGTCTGTGTAATCATACATATCCATCTGGTTTATGTTTATGCTTTTGCTAACGTTGCTTTTTGCTTTGAATTTTTGTACCTAAGTAAAACTAAGTAATAAACATGTAGGCTTTTTTTTATTTTTGTTTGTTTCTTTGTTGTTTTTTGTTGTTTTTTTTTCCAACTTTCTAAACATCATCTCCAGTATTGAGTAGATCTAATAGATTTTGGATGAGCTTTTGTCGATTGTAGGAAATTTTACAAGGCCAGTAAATCATTTACCCTATCATACTAACAAAAACTGTACACCAATTATTTTGTATTTGTTTTGTATTCTATCACTTCCCTCTGTATACTTGTCTGAAATTTAAATTAGGTTGTGATGATTTATTTCTAATGGAACAAGTTGACAAAAGTTCCTTTTTTTTTTTTGCTGTTTTTCCAGTATTATCATGTGATACTTTTCTATTTTTTCTTTTTTTTTTTTTTTTGCTGTTTTGTTATCTATTTACCTTCCGGCTATATGAGGCAAATCCTGGAATTGAGATCCTCTATAAATATATCACTTTTAAATCTGTAGTATAGTAACATTAACAATGATTAAAATAAAACAGTGAATGTAAAATGAAGAAGTATTGGCGTGTTGTGACTTGTCAGCTCATTCTGATCTGCATATTATAAGCTTTTCCTAACAATTCCCTCTATTGACAATGTTAAAAGATTGACTTATTTTTGACTTATTTCTTCTTTGATCAAATAATTTGGTAATTGATTGCTGCCAGATTTATTTTATTTTATGTATATAAAATATATATATATGTATTTTTTTTTTTTTTAATTTCTTGTAATGTTTTGTTTTTTAATTATGGAGTTTTTGGAGTCATGTTTCCCCTCCAAACTTGCTCAATTTGTTATCTTTCATGTGAGATTGTTTTTTATTTTTTTAGTACCCTCATATTACGCTGCTAACATGTTATGCCATAGCTTTCTCAATTAGGAAAATCTCATGTCTGTTTATTTGGCTTTTGATTTTTTTAAGTATAATTAATTTTTGAATAATCGATTTTACAGATTTATGTAGGCCTACTAATGTGCTTCAAGCTCCTAAAATCATCTATTTCATGCACAATGTAGAACCAAACCTTCACCGTTAATGGTGGATTGGGCTTGTGAAAGTCTTTATTCAATCAGTTGATGGTACATTCATGTTGATTAGGTTAAGAGAGGGGGGGTTGGGGGGGGGAAGAGAGAGACTCGGTTTTTGTTTCTTTCTTAAAGAATCACTTTTTAAAATGTTTGGTTACTTGCAAAACTTTTCATATTGACATTTTTCCCCTTTTAACGTTGAAGAAATTCACAAATGTTTTCTATTTGAAGAAAACTGCTTTTTTCTCGCTCTGAGGAAGTAATTTTTCCCCTTTTTTTATATTTTTTGTGCCAATTCTGTTTTAGAGTAATAAAACTTGTGTTCACATTTTCTAATTTTTACTCTTTAACTCTATTATTATTATTTTTCTTTTTCTTTTGCTCATTTATGTTGATTTTTCTGCCAGTGTCTTTTTTTTGTCTTTCAATGATGGAATTGGAATCTCATAGCATGAAAAACAGAAAGTCTTAGAGTGAGCAAATCTATTGAAAGTTATAGACGTATGTGCAAAAAAGTGACCACCAGATAAACCTTTCTAGCTGGAGTAGGTTATAGCTCAAACCAGATCGAAGTGTTTTGTGGCTGAGCTGACTCGCATGCCCCCCCTCCGCCCCCAGAAAAATAGATTTTTCTTTTTTATGGCAGAGAAAAAAAATGATCTGGGAAATTGTGTTTGCTCCTCAATAACCAGTTAATTCCTACAAAGAACTGGTAAGGGAGTTCTTTGTAGAAATGACGTGGAGAATTATATAAATGGAACAGAACAAAAGATCAGTGATAATGCATAGACTTACATAGTGTTAAACACGTTGTACATGGTAGTTCCTTCTTTGTAGTATTTTTGCCAATTGAGGTAAATTGTATTTTTATATGAAAATTTGAAGAATAAAATTATTTTTGTTTTTCTTTTGCCACGTAGTGTGTACTTCTCTTTTCTCTACAATTTAAAAAAAAAATTAAAAACATGGCTGATTCTATTTTGTTTTGTTTTTCTGGTTTGAACTCACAACTTTGAAGACAAGCTTTCTGTTTTTATAAAAAATACTCGTATGTAAACTTATTTGTTTAATGTGTCTACTTCCATGTCTTCTTTTGTTTAATTCCTTTTTTTCGGCAAGGATTTGCCAGTTGTGAATTTTGAAGTTGACTCCTCTTTGAAGATGATGAATTTGAATGGACTATGTTCACTTTGATTTTTTTGTTGCTCTTCAAAATATTATTTGAACCGTCGCTGAGGGTAAACAATTATTAAGGGTACGATAAATCAAACTACCACTGGATCAGATTCAAGCTCACATTTGTTCTCCAAATCTTGGAAGTGCAGTTTTACATATTTAAGATAAGATACCCGTTTTGAAATGATTTATGTTGTGAGAATTTGTATTTTTATCCCTTGTCTATAACCAGCAAAAATACTTTAAGCCTGTTTCTCATTTTATACACTGCTCTGCAAAAGATTTTTGCTGCTTGCCCTCAATCCTGCTCCACCCCTTTTTCCTTTTTTTTTTATAATTTGTTTTCAAAACCTTTTAACTGGCGTGACGAGCATGAAGACAATAAGGATTGATGTATTAGCAAATGGCTGCTTTGATTACAAAACCTTTTAACTGGCGTGACGAGCATGAAGACAATAAGGATTGATGTATTAGCAAATGGCTGCTTTGATTACAAAACCTTTTAACTGGCGTGACGAGCATGAAGACAATAAGGATTGATGTATTAGCAAATGGCTGCTTTGATTACAAAACCTTTTAACTGGCGTGACGAGCATGAAGACAATAAGGATTGATGTATTAGCAAATGGCTGCTTTGATTACAAAACCTTTTAACTGGCGTGACGAGCATGAAGACAATAAGGATTGATGTATTAGCAAATGGCTGCTTTGATTACAAAACCTTTTAACTGGCGTGACGAGCATGAAGACAATAAGGATTGATGTATTAGCAAATGGCTGCTTTGATTACAAAACCTTTTAACTGGCGTGACGAGCATGAAGACAATAAGGATTGATGTATTAGCAAATGGCTGCTTTGATTACAAAACCTTTTAACTGGCGTGACGAGCATGAAGACAATAAGGATTGATGTATTAGCAAATGGCTGCTTTGATTACAAAACCTTTTAACTGGCGTGACGAGCATGAAGACAATAAGGATTGATGTATTAGCAAATGGCTGCTTTGATTACAAAACCTTTAACTGGCGTGACGAGCATGAAGACAATAAGGATTGATGTATTAGCAAATGGCTGCTTTGATTACAAAACCTTTTAACTGGCGTGACGAGCATGAAGACAATAAGGATTGATGTATTAGCAAATGGCTGCTTTGATTACAAAACCTTTTAACTGGCGTGACGAGCATGAAGACAATAAGGATTGATGTATTAGCAAATGGCTGCTTTGATTACAAAACCTTTTAACTGGCGTGACGAGCATGAAGACAATAAGGATTGATGTATTAGCAAATGGCTGCTTTGATTACAAAACCTTTTAACTGGCGTGAGCATGAAGACAATAAGGATTGATGTATTAGCAAATGGCTGCTTTGATTACAAAACCTTTTAACTGGCGTGACGAGCATGAAGACAATAAGGATTGATGTATTAGCAAATGGCTGCTTTGATTACAAAAACCTTTTAACTGGCGTGAGCATGAAGACAATAAGGATTGGTGTATTAGCAAATGGCTGCTTTGATTACAAAACCTTTAACTGGCGTGACGAGCATGAAGACAATAAGGATTGATGTATTAGCAAATGGCTGCTTTGATTACAAAACCTTTTAACTGGCGTGACGAGCATGAAGACAATAAGGATTGATGTATTAGCAAATGGCTGCTTTGATTACAAAACCTTTTAACTGGCGTGACGAGCATGAAGACAATAAGGATTGATGTATTAGCAAATGGCTGCTTTGATTACAAAAACTTTTAACTGGAGTGACTAGCAATAAGACAATAAAGATTAGATGATATGCAAATTAGCAAATGGCTGCTTTGATTACAAAACCTTTTAACTGGCGTGACGAGCATGAAGACAATAAGGATTGATGTATTAGCAAATGGCTGCTTTGATTACAAATTGAAACGCACAGCAGGAGTGGAGAGGAGTTTAAAGCACAAAGCTCTGGCGAAGATTATGATGATGTTATGGCTATAGCCAGGTGCTTAGATAATTATATTTGTAGAAATTATATTTATAATTTTTTTTTTTTTATGTCAACTCTCTAGTGATCAAGGAGTAGATGTCAACATTTTCAGCTTTCCTGAAAACTGAATCTTCCAAAGAAATCATTTGTATTGATATCAATAATAATTCTTGCCATGTCTGTATCATTTAATTGTAAGGGACATGTTCTGATACCCTCTGCAAAACCTGATTGGTTTATTCAAGTATTCTTTTTTTATATCTCTGTATTCATTATTATAAAGTTGTATATGTTTACGGTATTCATTAACTTGTTGCAACATATCCTTGAGAGTATATCATTATTTAGAACAGCAATCAGCTGATAAAACACATTTTGTTTAGAAGAAAGAGAACGTCATAATCTTTGTAAACTTCATTTTTTATGTAATTAAAAAATAATCCAATATCCTTTAAGCTTTATTTCTTAGTATCATACTCAGCAATTTTCACCAAACATTATTATTTATTTTATTTGTAGCTTTTGTCATGTTCAGTTTTATAAGGTTTGTAGGGTTTTAGATTTTTTTTTGTTTTACGCAGAATTGACTAGATAAAGATTGTTTTTGTTCTGATATAGACAAGATGTTTCTTTTTACTCTAACTCTTTGTATGAATGATATTGATAATTGTTTCTTTTCCTTCCTCACTTACTCTGTCCATCTTTCTCTTTTTGCTCTCTTTCTTTCTGTTGGCCTTTATTTATACGGTCAGCTTATTTTTTGCCTTTAAATCTTACAATTATATTCAGTTGCCATGTTATCAACCATTTCTTTTTGTTATGTCTACAACAAATGTGTTACATGTACCTGCAAATCCCTCTATGCAATATTTTCCATTCAGACTTTTTGTCTTTAAAAAAAGAAAACAGATTTCAGAAAACTTTTCTCTATTTTTTTTTTCTATTCCTACATGCACTGTGTTGATTCAAAACCTTAAGATTGAATATAAGCTTGGTTAGCACGAAAGATCTGAAAATTCCTAAGCTTGACTTTTTTATATGCCTTCTTTTTTTATTATCTTGCAAATTTAAATAAAGCAGCTTGATTATAAAACATCAAAAGAACGGATTTTTGAAAAAAAAAAAAATTTCATGTTGTCTTTCCTTGTGTGCTTAATGTGTTTGGCATCTTATCGCAATGAGTTGCATGTCCCCAATCACATTCAAAGATGTTGTTGTCTTTTTTTAGGCTAATGCATTTTTCAGCTTCTAAGCATCTAATTGCAATATTTTTTGTAAAGAAGATAATTTAAATTAATGTACTTTTAAATGTGTATTGTGTAAAATTCAAATTTCTGACCTCCTTTTCAGGACTGACTTTTGGGGACTTATATAATCTGACGTAAAAAAGACAAACTCCAGAAATTTGTCAATGGTAGTAGTACTAGTAGAGGTCTCAAGATGGGCTCTATTGTAGTGCAAATGTGACTACCACTTTGTGGAGTTGAAGATACTACCACTTCTCATTAATCTGTGTTTTTGGGACATGCTTTCAGTCTGCACATTTTTTTTTAGCTTCAGCTTGAACCTTGAGGTTGTGCCAATGAATTAGCTTGTCCTATGTCCTATCCAAGACCAAAGATAGTCAAGGGAAAGGGGGGTTTCATATTTTGCTACAGATAAAGTAAATATACCAGTCTCAGTTACGTGATTGGCAGGTCTAAAAGATTTTAAATCTGCTAACAAATGAAAACCAATTGAATGCATGTGTGATATATATAGTTTTACTTTTTATTCTAATTATGAGCGTCTTGTTACAACTTACATGAAAACAAGTAATAAGAGAAAGCAGCCAATTCAGTACCTCGGCAATCTGTTCAAAGATCCTTTCAAATGCTCATCATAAGACTTTGTGAATACAGACAAAATATACTAGAGGTGCACTGTGTTCCTTGTGGGAACTCATATCCCCTCATTTATTTGTAAATGATGAGCTTTTAAAAGGATCTATAAATAGATATTGAGCTTTCACAAAATAAGCTACTATTCTTCTTAAAAAAAAAATTTGCACAAAATAATGTAGATCAAGACTACAAAAGTTTTCTAACAATGGTTGATGTCTATATAGTATGAAGCGGTATACAGAAATACTATTTTTGCTTTGGAAGATCTAGACAAGCAGCATATAATACAGTGTGAGCTTTTTTAGGCACACATGGCAATCTTAAAAGCAGGCAATATGAAGAACAATTATCCTTCTATCAGATTAAAAGGGTTCTATGCATCTTTTTCTTCTCCTTTAACCAATCTGAATGTTTGTAGATTCAGAAGGACACGTTTCTCAGCCTATCCTCAATAACATTATATGTTTCCCTTTAAAAAAACCTCACTGGTTTCTCGCTATACTTGTAACTGTAAGAATAAAAAAGATAAAAAAAAAATTTTTTTAAGGTCAGTAGCATCATATATCAGATTAAAATTTGTTTTTCACGCCTACATCAATAGAGATATTTGGAATAACAAGTGGCTTAATAAAAATTATATGTGACTCAAGTGCTTATTTAAAATAATTCATATTTACTTTATTATTATTATTAAGGCCTTCCGCTAAGAGTGTCGTCCGACCTCGCAGCTTCGGCAGCCTTCTTTATGTCTGCGGTGAAGGCAGTCCATTCTTGTCTTCTTTTTGCAATCTTTCTTATTGTTTCCAGGTCTTTTTGTGATGTGAGAGAGATGCTCCGATTTTGCAGTATCTTGAGATCGTTATTGAGAGTCATTGGGAGTGTGGTGATCGGCCTACCCCTGGCTCGCTTGGCATTGTCGTGGAAATAGAATGCCATAGCTTTGTTGGCATTATTTACTTTAGCCGCAAATTAAAAGATATTTCCTTCACCATACAAACACATTTACCTGAGAAGTAAAACCTTTAGTAAATTCTGAAATGTAAATACACACCCTAGTGAGATTGACATTGGCAAAATAGTTCCACCTAAAATATAGAACTAGAAGATAAAAAAAGACAGTAGCGGTGATTTTCAGACCAAAGCTAGATCCAATCATGTATGTAAAAGTAAAAATTATATGACTAACATATTGCACAACACCTAATGTGTTAAAGCTCAATTATATGCTTAGGTAGAAATGAAATGCCTTCACCATGTGTCAAAAAATAAGATAGTAAGGGAAGACAGCAAACTTTTTTCTGACACATTATGTAATAGTGATACCTAAAATTTTTGAATAGTGAAATTTGTATTCCTTTAAATGGTAACAAATAGAGATTTTACATGTTTATGAAACACTTCTAAAAAAAAAAGAAACCCATTATTTTTAATCCAAGGGCACAGCATCATGTACAATTTCAATGACATAAACATATAATGTATCTCTTATATAATAATGTTAGCCACAAAAAAAAACATAAATCAAAGAAATACAACTTTGGCAATTTTTTAAATTTTGCCCATCTAAAGCCTTAAAGACAAATAAATAAATTAAAAATTTGATATTATGGAATTGCAAGATGTTGCTTGGTTCAACCAGGGTGGGTTCAATTCCTCACAAAACGCTGGCTTCATCAAATGTAATCCATTGAATGCTTACTTTTTGTGACTTGATTGCATTGAAATCCAGCCTATCACATTAAATGTACATCACAATAACCAAAAAAAAAAAATTTTTAAAATTCAAAATTCATTTATTTAAGTCAAAAGGCAGACTCTAGATGTTGAGTTAGTGTAATTCTAAAGAAAAGAAAATGGCTATGTGAAAAAATCCACAACCTAAAGATAAAAAAGTCAAAAATTTTCTAAACTTAAATATTCAACAAACATTTTTGTGACTTACCAAAACATTTTACAAAACCCTCTAATGTATTTCTGTGCTCAGCAATACTGTTCCTTCAATAAATACTAAAATGAGATAAAATTGGTCTGAAAAAAAATTGCAATATCAGAAAAAAAAAACTGAAGAATACTCTCACCTAAAGTTAAAAAGCTTGATATGAATGAATCAAATCAATCAACCAAGTGCCGTGCTCTTTAGAATGGGCCATCATGATCTTCCACGCATCTCCATCCTTCATTACTTTCACTGCATTTGTTACTTGTTCTACTTTCAACCCCTTTGTTAGTCTGTCCCATATCTTTTCACCGTTTATCTTGATAGGAATAGTAGTTCTAATAATTCAATATCTCTTAAGTTGATCTCAGAGAAACATACAAAAAAAAAACCAGCTCTGTGTATACATTCAATCAGTCAATTTCTGTCTTTTCTGTCTGTCTCTCTACTTTCTTAAGGAACATTTCATGACTCACAACTATTCACTTATATTGGGAAAAAGTTACTAGTAAAAATTTTGAATAACAAGTATTATTTTCTTCAACTTTAACTAAATTAAAACCTTTTCTACATAAAGTTTAGTTGTGTCTGTTGCTCCTTCTGCTTACATCATCCTGATAATATCACACAGTGAGGCAACCAGCTTGGGGTTGCCAAAGTTACCAGGTTGGGGTTGCTACAGTTACAGGCCTTTGTTGAAGTAAAGAGTCTCAGGCAGAGTTATTTTCCCTGCCTCCCTCAATTCCTCCACCCGTTTGTGGTCCAGGATACTCAGCTTCTGGCTCGATATTGAACTGGTTAGGAGAGGCGAAAAAGAAAAATATGATGTAATGGAAAATAATTTGTTCAAACTTTTTTTTGCTTTTTTTTTTTATTATTTTTCCATAGAGAGGAAAATGGATAAAAGAAAATTAAATGACAGATGGAATGAAGAAAAAATTTTTTTTTAAATAAGAAAGACAAAGATATTTTGATTCTTAATAATGAGAGATAGCTTGTAGCAGTCTAAACCCTGCTTTTTATATCTACTTCTCTGTTGAGGATCTTTGTAAAATAATAATAATAAAAAATTACTTACATTGTAACCTGGACATGAAAAGGTAGATTTCATTGTATTCAAATTATCTTATTAAATTTCAGTATGATAATATCACTCCATTATTTTACAAATGGATGCATTACATTAAGAAAAAAATGTGATAAATTACATTTGACTACAAAAAAAAATTAGGTCATAGTCAAAAGCACACTTTTTTCTCTGATTCATAGGTTGCTTGACATCTAGGAGACCTAGTACCTATTTAAAAGAGCCACTCGACTGAAACTGCAATCTTTATCTTCATATTTTGGAAATAATCAAAGTGAAAGATTGATGCAGCTCACCATTTTTGTGGGAAGATGGCGCAGCCAGCAGGCACCGTGAACAACAAGCTGCAGATTAAAGAAAACAAAACAAGTTCTTAGTGACTTTCTCCTTGAGAAGCAAATGTTTGATCAACTTTAAAAAAAAACTAGTAGCACTTTTATCTCTCTCTATTAGCATTGAAAATTTATTGGAAAAAATAATAATTTCATGTTATATGGAACTATATTAGCAATTTTTTATTTCATATCATCACTTTAAACTTGCATCTCTAATTATATATATGCATTTTCCTAGCAAAATATTGCGTGAGCAGTTTACATTTTCTTCTGTTTATATTTTGGGGTTGGAAAAAAAACTTATCCTTGGGTCCTGAGTCTTATAAAAGGAAGAAGAAGCAGAGTTCTATCAGGACTTGCACACCGAGTGATCTGGAAACTTACAACAACCCAGAGAAAGCCACTTGGCAAACCCCACCCAACCAGGTGTAGCGTCGCAGCAGACGGGTTTTTTCAAGCCGCTCCATAAAAGTAGGAAGCACAGCTGGAAAAAAAAATTGAAATTCTACATGGCTGAGAGCTATAACTGAGATGGATCTTAGATCTAAACATCCATTTCTTAAATTCAATGTTCTATGATATTTTTAAGACCCACAGCACTTCTAGGATTAGCAACTTTTTTAGCGTTCATATATCTTTGATTATTTCATATTCGCTAAGTTTTGCAAGGAATGATTTGCAGAAAGTGAGCATCAATATGAATCGTACTCAAAATAAATAATATTTTCAACATAACATGGTAGATGGTGGTTTTAAATTTCTTGATTTGACAGGTTTGGATGGTACAGGAGTCACCCTTCCCTCTCCAAAACAATTTTTATTTTTATGTTCAGCTTTTTGAGCACTGATTTTATGAAGTATGTTGAAATCAACCTTTCTAGCATTCATGCCGGATATTTTGAAGAGTTTAATGTATAATTTTGAAAGTAGTTTATTACAACAACAATCCCATGAATAAATTTCATGTCAAGCTATTTTAGCGAGTAACAAAAGTTTTTCTTTTCTAATTTTTAAGGCATTTTGCCTCACTCTAAATACAGCATTCTACACTATTTTGAACCAGAACCCTATTTTTTTTTCATTGTTATACTACAACGGCTTAGCCACCCATATTGAATGCATAGTTTCTCTCACTCATAAAACTGATACTGGATAAAATTATATACACTTGTAATAATATCAGCAACAGTCTAGCACAAAAGTTTGATAACTGTTTGAAATCATTAACGTAGTGGTGATTAACATTCTGCTAATTTTAGGAAGAAAAAATAAGAAGTGCAGGAAATATTGGAAATTTATAACCTCTAAATACCTACTCATGCTGGGGGCAGCTATGCAGATTCTGGCGGCCACAACCTGAGAAATCCCCTTCACAGCAGCGTACTGGTTGGAGGAAACACAGTGAATCTGACGTAAACATATACACAGTGTTTTTTGTTGTTTCTCTTTTTTTTTAAAGCATTCAGGTATGGAGGAGATCAAACATAAATATAATTGCATATGGTTGGGCTAAACACAAAAAAATTATCATAACATGGCTGAAGATTATGCCATTGATTGGCAATTTGATACTTCTAATACAGAGGTTCAGATTGGCACAGATGTGAATTCATATCAGGATAAGCAAAAACAAATCCATCATTGTGAACATTATAAACTTTTGTTCATCAAACATTACCAAATGTTCAGCATGAAAAATTAATCCAAATACAAAAAAAAATCAGGCCCTTTAATCACAATTTGTTTCATTTATACTTTTCAATTTCGTTTTACCCATAGCATTCTAATTTAGTCCCTTTGAATAATTATGAAATGAAATAAAAAAAATCTGTTGACCAGACTTACTTGAGATTTAATAACATCATTGCCATTCTCATCCATCAGTGTCACGCCATCTATCAACTCACTGAGAGAAAAATAACAAAAAATAAAGATACACAGTGATTAACACAATATTCCTAATCTTGGATACAAATTGGTAAAACAGAATAATACTGGTAATATAAATATGTAGGTAACAACATCAATTTTAAAGAAATTACTATTTTAGCCTTATACATATCTTGAAAAAAATTTTTTTTTTTTTTTATGATTAACAAAAAACATGGCCCTGGCATAAAATGTTTGAGGTTATTCATTTCTTAGAAACAAAAGTTAAATCAAATAAAGAAAATAATACTTTTTCCTATTTTCATAGAATTTTAATATTATACAAGCAAAAAGTTAATACATGCACACAAATCATTTCTTAAAAACATTTAAAATTCTCTGCAATTATCAAGAGGGTAATAACCAAACTTTATCTTAAATATTACTGCCATATGAAAGAAATGAGCTGCTTTTAAATTGTTTAAAACTCTTTCCTACAGTGCGACACCAGCTTTTAAAAAAAAAGGGTCCCTGACAGGCTATTGCTTACCAATATGTCTTTCTTGATACACAAAAATGCATTATGAGAAGTTAAAAAGCCCATGTTCTTCTTAACATTCTTAATAAATCTTACTCTGGGTATAATGAGGAAAACAAACTCCATGTAAGGAAGTGAGTGTTTTGAATCTATTTTGAGGCTCTTCACCAAACACACAGCTGGGTTTGAAACCTGAGTCATCCTGGTTCACAAGTTAGGCGGCGACAATAAGATCAAAATGATTTATCGTGTGCAGTAAATCTGCTCATTCCAAATATGTAACATGAAACAAAAAAAGATTTTCTTACTCTGACTATGGAAAAGAAGGCCCGATTGATTGGTTGATTTATTCCTCGAACATCATAGTTTCAAACACCCAATTCGCTCCGCTCAGCCACAGACAGGCTAAACAAAGAGAAAAGTTTTCTTCCTGTGATCTGAACAACCTTATCTCTGTCTCATTGGAGGATTGTTGACAGCATTAGCTTACCTCTCTCATAAGCTGAATGTTGACAGCATTAGCTTACCTCTGTCTCATAAGCAGAATGTTGACAGCATTAGCTTACCTCTCTCATAAGCAGAATGTTGACAGCATTCTCTTACCTCTGTCTCATAAGCAGAATGTTGACAGCATTAGCTTACCTCTCTCATAAGCAGAATGTTGACAGCATTCACTTACCTCTCTCATTAGAGGAATGTTGACAGCATTTGCTTACCTCTGTCTCATTAGAGGAATGTTGACAGCATTAGCTTACCTCTGTCTCATAAGCAGAATGTTGACAGCATTCGCTTACCTCTGTCTCATTAGAGGAATGTTGACAGCATTAGCTTACCTCTGTCTCTTTAGAGGAATGTTGATAGTGTTAGCTTACCTCTGTCTCATTAGCGAATGTTGACAGCATCAGCTTACTCTGTATCATTAGTGGAATGTTGACAGCATTAGCTTACATATCTCATTGATGGGATGTTGACAGCATTAATTTACCTCTGTCTCATTAGCAGAATGTTGACAGCATTAGCTTACTTCTATCTAATTAATGGAATATTGACAGCATTAGCTTACCTCTGTGTAATTAGCAGAATGTTGACAGCATTAGCTTACCTCTATCTCATTAAAGGAATGTTGACATCATTAGCTTACCTCTGTCTCATTAGCAAAATGTTGACAGCATTAGCTTAACTCTGTCTCATTAAAGGAATGTTGACAGCATTAGCTTACCTCTGCCTCATTAAAGGAATGTTGACAGCATTAGCTTACCACTATCTCATTAGTGGAATGTTGACAGCATCAGCTTACATATCTCATTGATGGAATGTTGACAGCATTAGTTTACCTCTGTCTCGTTAGCAAAATTTTGACAATATTAGCTTACCTCTGGCTCATTGAAGGAAAGTTGACAGCATTAGCTTACCTCTGTCTCATTAAAGGAATGTTGACAGCATTAGCTGCAGAAACAGCTGCGAAAGGAACAAACCGCTGCAGTAGGGGACTGGCTCTCTGAAACCATCAACACATTCCATCAGACGCACTGTTGTGATGTCTTTATTTCTACAATTTTAAATGACTTAAAATCCACTCAAATCGACTTCCATTAGAAAATTTTCGGAGTAAAGGCTGCACTGCCGAAGCTTAACATGTCTGTGCTATTTCTCTATCTCATCAACAGCAAAACCAGTAAAAGACAGTGATCGATTGACTGAATATATCTAAATGCCCAGTCCACCATAAGTGGTGATCTCAGGGATTCTTTGTGCTTGGTAACTGCTCCCTTAAATTTCGGAGCTTAAATACCTTAGCTTTCATCAAAACAAGATAGTATAAGATTTGAAAAGGTAAATATTGCCTCTGCCACATGAAGACAAGTTAGGATCAATGTCCATACTCCCACACTAAGAACTTTACCAAAGACATAATACAGTAAAAATGCGCATGGCTGTAAAAAAATGTGCAAAACAAAGGTGTGTGCGTTCTGAGTCATGAGTAGACATGAAAATAGTGAGATAAAAGTCAAAAGCTCATAAACATCTTTTATTGAAAAAATACCTCTCTCCAAAACCTTCCAAATTACTACAAAATTTAGAGGATAAGATCCTTGTGTCTCTTAAGTTCATTTCAGGGAAACCCAACAGTTTAAAACATTATTTTGTGTCCATCAAATCATGCTGAGAGTATTTGAGAATCCTCCTGCTTATAAAATTGATGGAGTTTGATAAAAAGTCTAAAAATGCCAGGTATGGGTTTAACTTCTCAACTTACCGTGCTTAAATATTTCTTCAGACCCAGAGCAACAATGAGAGCTGAGGAGGTTGCACTGACGTAAGCTGTGACCAGACGTCTGGGTGGAAGCAGACAAACAAGGAAAGCTGTATCAAATTGAAAAGCATTAAATCCTTGTGTGTGTTTCAATGAAAGGGTTAACATGTATTTGTATTCTTTGCGCTGAATATTCAATTCCCTTTAGCTATATGCACAGTTCTTCACTCTATCACTCTTAGGATCTCACTTAGCATCAAAACTGTATTTCCTGGTCATGTTTTCCTCCCTGCAAGTGGTGTTAGATTTTCCCAACACACTTGATTCATTGTATGTTACATCCTCGATTTTTTCCTATAACTTTTTCACTCAAAATGTATTGATTTGAGAAATATGTCTTCCTACAGTTAAATCATATCAATAAATAAAAGCTTGTCTGTTTTTTGTTCTACTGCAACAGGAAAAAAAAGACTTTTTCACACATGGTTAGCCACTACAATTTTGTCAGGTAAAAAATGTCAATTTCTTCCCTCTCAACCACATCATTACTTACTTTGTGTTGACTTCCGTTGTAGCATTGCTGTTTGTGTAATTAACCAAGGCATTGAAAGATTGATTTGCCCACTGCCAAAAGATAATCGCACTGTTGGATCTGTGGGATTTACCAGATTACACATAACTTAATGTCAAAGACAGGATGATAAAAGATTTGAAATTTATTTTTAATTGGCCAACCAATTTTTTGCTGCAATAAACTTTTCTATCATTTAGTAACCAAGAGCTGAAAGAAAGTAAGTCCTGCGTTTATTTTTTGCTTTAAGCAAAATAAAATCATATCCTCTCTTGTTCCAACCTGCCGTTACCTAACTATCTTGGTTGAATCAACTGTTTATACATTCTTTGTCTAATCTGCCTTCATTACATTTTTTTCTTACCTGTGTTAACCCCTCTGTCATATGTTGCTATCGCTCTTACCTGTGTTCACCCCTCTGTCATATGTTGCTGTCGCCCTTACCTGTGTTCACCCCTCTGTCCTATGTTGCTGTCGCCCTTAACTGTGTTCACCCCTCTGTCCTATGTTGCTGTCGCCCTTATCTGTGTTCACCCCTCTGTCATATGTTGCTGTCGCCCTTACCTGTGTTCAACCCTCTGTCATATGTTGCTGTCGCCCTTAACTGTGTTCACCCCTCTGTCCTATGTTGCTGTCGCCCTTATCTGTGTTCACCCCTCTGTCATATGTTGCTGTCGCCCTGCCTTTATCAAAGTGACTAAAGGCAAAAAGCGGGCCATTCTTAGCACATCAGATTTATTTAACTTTAAAAATAAAATGGTTTTCAAACATTTTAGTTATAAAACAAGATCTCTGAGGGCTAAATAGAGCAATTAAGAAGAGGCTTAAACTCAAAACCAAGAGTGACTTCGACCATCTGAGGTCAATAGCAGAAGACAGAACACAATAAACAAGACTATCAATGAACATCCAAGAGGCAGCTAAGGCGTCCAAGTCGGAGCACTTGGATGTGAATGGCAATATAGATAAACAATATCTTTTATCATTATATTTGACCATAATAATTGGTATAGAGGATTAAGCTAACCAAACCTTGCTTGAAATGTTTATAAAATATTTGCTTGACTATACTTATTGAACCCAGCCCATGTAGAATACTTGCTTGTAGAAGGTGATCATGGCTCCAATGAGCACCATTCCTCCTGGCATCTGGAAAGACATTCGTCCACACACATTCTGCAGGTCACCAGAGTCTGGGTGGTACGCGGACAGGTAGAGCTGCTGAGCCCGTCTCACTTGAACCGGTGTGATGTTTGGGTCCTCCTCACCTTTTCTGATACACAGGGGGGGGGGGAGATTTGACAATCATCGGCATTTAGTATTTATAAATTTTCTTAAAGGTCAATATCATTTTCTATCTCTGTTAAAGTGAGATATATTTTTGTTTATATAGACTTGGATATATTTTTATTTATATAGACTTGGATTAACAAGGAAACTGTGCCAACCATTGAAAATAATTCTAAAAACAAAGTTAGCACTCAAACAGATAAGCAGATAACAAATATAAGTGACCAAAGTTTTTAGTGAGGAAAAAAAGGCCATTCATAATTTTACTTCATGCTCTGAAATAAAAAGAACCTACAAGAATTTGTCCCTTTGATCTGACACCTACTGGTATTTCTGCAATAAATTCTTGGATGCTTCCAGCTCTTTTGTTGAAATGAAGGTAAGTCTTGGATCCGTAACCCACGCAAAATGTTTCAAACGCCCCAAGAATGTTGTCAGGTCATATGGAGACTGGCTGACATCTATTCTACTAGTAGTGGCCCTCTCCATCTTTTATCACCTCCTAAATAACAAAAAAAAAATAATAATAAAAATTTTTTAAAAATTATATAAAATCAAATAATAAAAAACAAGAGGGTAATCCATATGAGTTAACCTGCTGAGAAACAGCAACGTTCTAATATCAGACATTACCCTATACTGTTGCATCATACTGAGATAAAATATATAAATTTAAACATACTTATAACTTTAAAAGGCTTTAGTGTAAGAGGTTTGCATTAGTTAGGCTACATCCAATCATAGACTTTAACTGCTAAAGTTTAAGCATTTACCTTCACAGCTAATCGTTCAATTAACTGGTTATTTTCGGGATTTTCATCTATTAGTTGATAAGGAAATGTAATTAAGCAGATCATAGACGTGTAAAAGGGGGGGGGGGAGGGGGGAGAGAGAGAGTTACAGAGAGGGAGAGAGGGAGAGCGGCATTGACCGAGGGTGACAAGAGGGAGGGAGGGAAGAGGGAGAGAGATAGTGAGAATTAGAGAGAGGGAGAGAGGCATTGGCCGAGGGTGACAAGAGGGAGGGAGGGAAGGAGAGAGATAGTGAGAATTTGAGAGAGGGAGAGCGGCATTGGCCGAGGGTGAAAAGAGGGAGGGAGGGAAGAGGGAGAGAGATAGTGAGAATTAGAGAGAGGGAGAGAGGCATTGGCCGAGGGTGACAAGAGGGAGGGAGGGAAGGAGAGAGATAGTGAGAATTTGAGAGAGGGAGAGCGGCATTGGCCGAGGGTGAAAAGAGGGAGGGAGGGAAGGAGAGAGATAGTGAGAATTAGAGATTACGAAACACGAAGGAGAGTGGATGGTGAGAGTACGAGTGCGATATGTTTATAAAATTAGATCGAAATTCTAGACCAAAACACAGGCGCCTTTGTAACTGCTTGCACTTACCGGTGTGTCTTGATATAATATTATATTTTAAATTTTAGCCACATGCACACCGGTGTCCAGGCTCTAAGGTTACGTGTTAGGATAATGCTTTAACATTTATAACTATATAAGAGGATAAATTAAATCTAGATTCAAAGAAACTAAACAACAACAAAAAGTAAATAATTAAATAAATAAGCAAAAGAAAACAAAACCTATCCCCTTCCCGAGTGCAAAAGTGAAAGTAAAAGTTTAATTAGGTGAGCCGGGTCTGGACTGTGGAAGTCGATATAGATTTTTCATTGATCTTAATTATTCACATAGATCTAAATCTACTCATTTTCAATCGCAGCTTAGGCCTACATCACGTACTTTATGTCTGCAGCATGTCTCGCTTTAAAGCTTAGTATTTCGCCAACACAGCCATGAAACTCGATCAATGTGTATGCTTTGGGTCTGTGTAAAACTTAATCCGGTAATGCGTAAGAGCTTTGCGATATATCGTAGCCCACATAGTGCCAATCGTCGGGAAATATTTTTTTCCATTCATTAAAACGATAATATGCCTAGCTAACCTACACATTGTCTTGATTGCTTTGACCTCAGGTAATGAGAGAGGTTGCTCTTTAAGTTCAAGAGACCCTTAGAGATAAGGCCTACACTTAAACTCCATTTAAAATTACTATTACTTACGGATAGAATTAGCCATATTATAAAAAAAAAAAAATTAAGACAATGGTGACACCATCAAACTATATCTAGTTTCCACAAAGATAGGACAACTACCGGTATTCATTATTATTCATAATTATCAAAAAAAAAAAAAAAAAAAAAGAAGAAGAAGTTTCGGGAGAGCTTTTACTTAGATCAATCTAGATCTAGATAAAGAGACAAATCTACTCTAAATACAATATAACTTTTACTGAAGTAACCAATAAAATGTGCTGATTGTTCAGTATCGAAATAAAAGTTTGCAGCTCCGGATTACGTAAACGAACAGGTCTTACAATTCGAGACAAATTTTTTAAGAAAATAGTGGAAAGACAGCCGTGTGGGTGCAGACCTTTCGGATTCAAGATCGATGTCCGCACTATCTCAAAAACGAAAGGTTGTTTCTTGTAAGTGCCTCGAGGTTAGCCACTGTGTTAAATACTTTTCTAATGTATAAAACGTATCATTTTACTGTTTTGTCGTTTGGATTTGTCTTTTGGTTTGGTGGGTTTTTTTTTTTTTCACTTGCGGCCATCATCCAATCAGATTTCGGAACCGCCGCCTTCACTGTCATGCAGAAGGGGATAAAATAAAAGGGTTTCCGTATTTGATTTGTTCCGTTTTCTTGGAAATTCCGGGATAAATTTCTGAGAAAAGCGTTATCTGCGAATATTTTCTGGTAACTTTTCACGCTCAGAACCTGCTTCCAGGTAATGGTGCGCCCCCCCCGTCTCTCTCTCTCTCTCTCTCTCTCTCTCTCTCTCTCTCTCTCTCTCTCTCTCTCTCTCTCTCTCTCTCTCTCTCTCTCTCTCTCTTTCTCTGCTGAGGTCTAGGTCTAGGTTTTGTTTTGTTTTTTACATTTCCTAAGAAATGAGTTCCTTGGAAAAACAGCCCTGAACAATCAGCAACAAAGCAAGTATAATGAGGAAAAATACCAATAGCACCAGCAACCACCTCATCTAGGTTAGCCTAGGATAAGACAGTTCATTTAACATCAGCCTATTAGCTTAACGATAGCCACAAAAAAGACAGGTTAGCTTAGGGTAGGACTAAATTCATCTGACATCAGCCTTTTGGTTTGAAATCATAGTCCCCATACAGGCAGGTTAGTTTGATAGGGCTTAATTCACATGCTTTTGTCTTTACGTTTGAAATCATAGCCTCCATACAAGCAGGTTAGTTTAGAGTATGACTAAATTCATCTGACATCAGCCTTTTGATTTGAAATCATAGTCTCCATACAGGCAGGTTAGTTTGATAGGGCTTAATTCACATGCTTTTGTCTTTACGTTTGAAATCATAGCCTCCATACAAGCAGGTTAGTTTAGAGTATGACTAAATTCATCTGACATCAGCCTTTTGGTTTGAAATCATAGTCCCCATACAGGCAGGTTAGTTTGATAGGGCTTAATTCACATGCTTTTGTCTTTACGTTTGAAATCATAGCCTCCATACAAGCAGGTTAGTTTAGAGTATGACTAAATTCATCTGACATCAGCCTTTATGTTTGAAATCATAGCCTCCATACAAGCAGGTTAGTTTAGAGTATGACTAAATTCATCTGACATCAGCCTTTATGTTTGAAATCATAGCCCTCATACAGGCAGGTTAGCTTAGGGTAGGGCTTAATTCACATGCTTCAGTCTTTATGTTTAAAATCATAACCCTCATACAGCCAGATTAGTTTAGGGTAAGGCTTAATTCATCAGCTTCATTCTTTATAATTATTATATTTGGAACCATAGTCACCATTTAGGCAGTTAGCTTAGGGTAGTACTATATCCATCTGCTATCAGCCTTTTAGTACATTGTATGACACTATAACCACCATACAGATAGGTTAGCTAAGAGTAGGACTAAATTCATCTGCCATGAGCCTTTTGGTTTAAAACCATAACCGCCATACAGACATGTCATCTTAGGGTAGTATCAAATCATCTGCCACCAGCCTTTTGGTCTGAAATCAAAGCTTACCTCAGCAGCGCTGCATCAATAATAATAAACTGCAACATTATATGGATCTATACCAATAAGACCAACAAAACTGCAACAACAGTAACTTTGGCAACGGCATAAACTGTAAAACATAATATTTATAATATACATATATATATATATATATATATATATATATATATATATATATATGAATATATATAGCCTATATATATATATATATATATATATATATATATATAAATTATTGTATTATTATCAGCGGGATAAAACATATCACGAGGGATAAATAAGAGAAAAATGTTTTTGCTAACACGCGAATTACACCATCTTAGTCAAATTGTTCAATCAGGATAAGCTAAAATAAATTGGCGAAAGTCTTCACAACTCTAGGATTTAAACTCGATCAAGCTTCTTACATTTCAAGCGGATCCCTTACCTTTTGTATCCCGTGAAGCAGTGGATCAGCCGCAGGTAGACTCAGGCAGAAGAGTCATATGAGGGACATATTTCCTGTTCAATATCAATCTCGGAAACAGTACAGAGTAGTTCTGACAGATTGTCAGGACACACAAAATACAAAAAGAACACACACGCGTACACACGCTCAAACCAAAGACAGCTGGGGCTACAAACTTACCGAGTAAATGAGAGAGAGAGAGAGAGAGAGAGAGAGAGAGAGAGAGAGAGAGAGAGAGAGAGAGAGAGAGAGAGATAGAATGGGGAAGGGGGTGGCACAGAGAGAGAGAGAGAGAGAGAGAGAGAGAGAGAGAGAGAGAGAGAGAGAGAGAGAGAGAGAGAGAGAGAGAGAGAGAGAGAGAGAGAGAGAGAGAGAGAGAGATATGAAGGAAGCTTTGAAAGTGCAATGAATTTGTATACACCACAGTGCCGCGTCAAACAGAAACCATCAATATGGGTATAAACACACGAACCTTGGTTTTCTGTCGGCTTCACACAATAGTGAGATATGTGGGCATGCATGATGCAATAGTTACTCTCTACAATGTTACTGTGACAGCAACGTTCCAATCGTTGAGTGTTTTAATTAAAATATTATTATGCGGGCATACTTCAACTTTAAATGCGAGAGGAAAAAGGGATGAGGTGGGAGAGAGAGAGAGAGAAAGAGAGGGAGAGGGAGGGCGAGAGAGAGAGAGAGAGAGAGGGGGAGAGGGAGAGAGGAAAAGAGAGAGAGAGAGAGAGAGAGAGAGAGAGAGAGAGAGAGAGAGAGAGAGAGAGAGAGAGAGAGAGAGAGAGAGAGAGAGAATTTCCTCCATGAGGGATTGTCTGATGGCTTATATAGAAGACCCATGAGGGAAATCAACTTTATTTATTTCACAAGAAAATAGGTTGCTGAATAATAAGAATTTAAAATATGACAATGTTGTACAAAATGCTAAATCGATGGACAATTCGTCGTTCAATCTGGTCGCAACTACTCAATCATGAATAATTATTTACGTATAAAATACATCTTATTCTGCTATGCAAAGCACCCAGTAGAATTCGCTATATCAAAGAAAGAGAATTTAAAAAGAAGCAGCCCGTATGTGTCCCATTAGACTACGCGTTACACGTATTCTTATCGATTTGATTGTTTGTGTTACGGGCGTTACAATGTTGTAAAATCATGTCGTGGAATCTTACTATTCTTATCGCTTTGATTGTTTGTGTTACGGGCGTTACAGTTGCAAAATCATGTCGTGGAATCTTACTATTGTTATCGCTTTGATTGCTTGTGTTACGGGCGTTACAATGTTGTAAAATCATATCGTGGAATCTTACTATTGTTATCGTTTTGATTGTTTGTGTTACGGGCGTTACAGTTGTAAAATCATGTCGTGGAATCTTACTATTGTTATTGCTTTGATTGTTTGTGTTACGGGCGTTACAGTTGTAAAATCATGTCGTGGAATCTTACTATTGTTATCGCTTTGATTGTTTGTATCACGGGCGTTACAGTTGTAAAATCATGTCGTGGAATCTTACTATTGTTATCGCTTTGATTGTTTGTGTTGCGGGCGATACAGTTGTAAAATCATGTCGTGGAATCTTACTATTGTTATCGTTTTGATTGCTTGTGTTGCGGGCGTTACAATGTTGTAAAATTATGTCGTATTATCTTACTATTGTTATCACTTTGATTGCTTGTGTTCAGGGCGTTACATTTGTAAAATCATTTCGTGGAATCTTACTATTGTTATCGCTTTGACTGTTTGTGTTGCGGGCGTTACAATGTTGTAAAATCATGTCGTGGAATCTTACTATTCGTATCGCTTCGATTGTTTGTGTTACGGGCGTTACCGTTGTAAAATCATGTCGTGGAATCTTACTATTGTTATCGCTTTGATTGTTTGTGTTACGGGCGTTACAGTTGTAAAATCATGTCGTGGAATCTTACTATTCTTATCGCTTTGATTATTTGTCTTACGGGCGTTACAGTTGTAAATCATGTCGTGGAATCTTACTATTCTTATCGCTTTGATTGTTTGTGTTACAGGCGTTACAGTTGTAAAATTATGTCGAGGAATCTTACTATTCTCATCGCTTTGATTGCTTGAGTTACGAGCGTTACAAATGTAAAATAATGTCGTGGAATCTAATTATTGTTTTCGTTTTAGCGATGTTAATTTTCTTTTTGTGTTGTTCTTATTCTACAATGAAAACAAAATTCTTCCTTTCCACATCACTCATAGGATGCAGACCGAACAAGAACGAAAATTATCCCAATAATGATATCATTGCAAACACTTATCGGGGCTTTAGTTTAAGTTTACCCCCCCCCCCCCCCAAAAAAAAAAAAAAAAAAAAAAAAACAACAACAAACAAACAAACAAACAAAAAAACCCCACATGTATTGATAATAATAATAATAATAATAATAATAATAATAATAATAATAATAATAATAATAAAAATTAAAATAATAACAATAATAATAATAATAATAATAACAATAACAATAACAATAATAATAATAATAATAATAATAATAATAATAATAATAATAATAATAATAATAATAATAATAATAATAATAATAATAATGATAATAATAATAATCATGATAAAAAAAAATAAAATTAAAAAGTTGATTTTTTTCCTTATGTTTATAAGTGTGCAAAAGATAAAGAGCGCAACAGGTAGCCAAAACACAGAAAGCCGTAGACCTATAAAGTTAGTGATCGAAACAGGATCTCTTGCGAATGCAATTCTCTACCGAGCAAACTATCCTTCTTTTGGCACTAGTACAAAATCCATGGGTACAAGCCGCTAATTGACCAAAGCGACCTCTCTCCTTCTTTTAGCACTGGTACAAAATCCTTGGGTACAAGCCGCTAATTGACCAAAGCGACCTCTCTCCTTCTTTTAGCACTGGCACAAGCCGCTAACCGACAAAAGCGACCTCTTTCCTTCTTTTAGCACTGGTACAAACCGTTGGGTGCAAGCTGCTAACCGACAAAAGCGACCTCTTGCCTTCTTTTAGCACTGGTGCAAATCTTTGGGTACAAGCCGCTAACCGACAAAAGCGACCTCTTGACTGTTAAAAGATCTATATGTATAAATTATGTAAGAAATGGTGGTCTTTTTTCACTGAAAATTACATTCAATATTGTAAAAGAAAAATATTGATCAGCTAAGTGCCGCTAGCATCTGTTGGTCCAACATAACATTGTACTCTGCCATTCGCAGTCACTAGTTACACAGTCTACGATGACTCAAAATCTGCCTTTCAATACAATCAGTCAAAACCGCCGGTTTTGTTAATCGAATTTGAAATTCTTTTCCGCACAAAATTAAAAAAAAAGGTATGTATGTGTGTGTGTGTGTGTGTAGATTTTCAAGGTCAGAGCAATGTTCTCTATCTCTGGGTGTGTGTGTGTGAAAGAGAGAGTGAGGAGAAGAGAAAGAAGAGTTGAACCAGATAGAGACAAACAAAGTTGTGGAAAACTGTAAAACGCATGGGGTGATTAAGACAGAGAAAGAAAAATGAACAAAATACCACACAAAAAAGAGATTTGAAAACAAATTCAATATTTGGGCCTAACATAATACCTGGACCAACACCAAGTTCGATAGATAGATTTAAGTAGAAAATTCAAGAACCAAACAAACAACAACAAAAAATGATTTCGTTTGCACCAAGTGGCTCATGTCACATTTTAGCACAGGCCTTTCGAGTATCTTCCATACACAAGTAACTACCATACGTAAATCACTTCCGCTGATTTAGAGTTTTAGATTTAGCCGCTTCCGGTTTGCTGCTGTTTCTGTCGTCAATAATCCAACACGAAAATGCTAAAACTCAGTCTTTGAATTGTAAAGCCAAGATTGAAGAAATGTATTTTAGCGATTGATTTGTCAGAGCTAAAGAGAGCATAGACTGGTGAAATAGATTTAACAAGTAAGTCAATTTTAAGATCGATTTCTCAAACTTAATTATGATTTCAAGATATTGTATCGATCTAGATCTAGATTCTAGATCTCTAGAATGACAGTACTTCTAGCAGTAATCTAAGAGTGGGATTCTGGACATAGAAATAAGACCTGTCTAGATTACATTTCGGGGAAAAATGTAGATAAAATTCTAGATCTCTTTAAGGTAAAAGGTTCTTAAATTAATGATGAATGAATTAGACCTGACTCACTTCATCTCGTTTCAAGGCTTTAATTATTAATGCTAGATCTATAGATGTATATAATAATGTGGGCCTTTGAGTTTGACTTAGCTTTCAAGGAAAAAAGACATAATGGTAGTTTTAGTAATCTAAATCTAGCAAGTTCGAAATCTGGATCTCATAACTTAATCAGTAATTCTTATTTCATTTTATTATTTAAAACCAAGTGCTCGGCATTATTCAAATCTATTGATAGTTGTTACATTTATAATTTTTTTCTTAACAGAATATCATTTGAAGACCAATGAGCCATCATTAGAACTGTTTAAGAATAAGGTTCAAAAACCCTTAGCTTTTCCGTTTTTCAGTGAAACACAAATTATTCAACAATCATACGCTGTAGTAGAGGAAGATATTTTAATTTTATAGTCTTCAGCCCTTAATGTTAATTACATTAGTGTGCCATCATATTATACTGTATGCGGATATTTTGGAGAGTAAACAAGAAAATCAAGATCTATAAGATTTTTAAGGAGATATTTAGAAGTCTTGGGTGCCATATTTTTTTACTAGAAGGATTTATAGATTTATAAATCTCTTGATTATCAAACCCAGAAATTTGATCCTTCTCGTGTTCATCACTGATTGTGTTGAAATTTTGCTTCTTAAAATTATTTTCAGCTCTCTGTAAAGAACTTTCAGCATTTACAAAGTTCACGATTCAATGAAAATTATATAATCAAAAAAAGGAAAACAACAAACAGACAAAAAAAAAGTATAAGTATAATGTAGACATATTAATATGAAAAGTATTTAACAATATTACCATGTCTTTGATGCCATTCTAGGGTAAGAAATTTGATCTTCTCAGTTTTGGATGATGTGACTAGGCATCAAGACTCAACTAAATTCAATTGAATTCAACTTAAAAAGTATTTTAATTTTGTTAATTTGTCTGTATTAATTGTTAATGATGCTGAATATAAATGTCACCCTGAACTTAATTTTTATATCAACCATTGCTCTCTTTGCAATCATTCAGACAGAGACAAGTCCATAATGTCTCATTCAGAGGGTCTTCAACGTTTGGCCTCAGGCGACGATTCTGACTCAGATTATGAAAGTGAAAATTTCAGACCCAGAGGTTTGTGAAATCAAATTGATTTTATCTGTGCTAAGTGTTTGTGTAACATTACTTTAATGTATGTTGAAAGCTTAGCGTTACAACTTAATAGTCCCTCTGTCATGTAATGCATCTCATAGAATCATCTACACATCCAGTCAATTTATACTTTCTTGTAATGTTTTTGGGCACTCATGGAAACCAAAGTGTTTTGCTGCACACATCTTATCTGTCTCAGTGTGGACATTTAATGATTTACTATTTCTTCAGCTTATCCTGAACAAAATAGTTGCGCTACTCAATATTGTCAACATTCTGATGATTCATAAATAATTGCTTATGCTAGACATCATTAATTAAATCATACCTCTTAAATATGCCCAGATCTTTATGATTTTTTAAAAAGATAATCTAGAGTGAATTTGTGTATACCTTGTTATATAAACCTCATAAATAGAGCTCATCTAGTTATAAAATGTTGGTACAGTTTAGAAGGAAAACCTCCTCAGATGAGGCAGTCCAAACAAAACTCTATTTTGTAAGTCTAAAAGTAAGCATATCTATCTACGCTTATTATCATAGTGCCAAGTCTGGATTGAAATATTTAAAGAAATATTTAGAAGATGCTTTAAAACATTGAGTTTGAAGAATTAAAATTTATTTGCTCCATCAGCAGTGAATATTAATGAATAACTATGTGAAGTATTGTGTTTTTAAATTTCTTATTGACTTCTGTCTACCAGGATTAACAGGCTTGCAGAATCTGGGCAACACATGCTATCTGAATTCTGCTTTACAGAGCTTATCAAACTGGTAACGCTTGCTTTTTATCCATTCTTCAAGGGATACTTTTTGTTTGTTTCTTTTTCCTAATGCAACTCATTTTCAAATATCTTTTTACATGTCACTTAGGATTTGTTGCAGGGTATGGTTTTGTTTTTTTCGCTGGCTACTCATATTACGCTATGGTCTATTGTTTGTCTCATATTTAGTCCTAATGAGTTGCTCAAAATTTTTAAGGTAGGTAACTTCCTTTGATCACACTATTTCCAAAAATAAAAAAAAAATTCTTGTAATTTTAGTGGTGCAAAGATAAGAAAAATAGGTGAGTCTGATATCAACTCTTTTGAACAGGATATGAACCAAATCAAGCAAGAGGGACTCACTTGAGCTTGGGGTGAAATTTGTGATTGTTGCCGTTTATAGTGGTGAAAAAAAGAATATCAAAAGATCAGTTTTTGTTTTAAAAGAAGTTTTGCTTGTTGTTTCACTTGTTGTACAGGGCATTTATGAATGAAGATGTCACTGAACTCACTTAGATATTTAACAATATAGCAGTAAAATACTCGCACTATGATCTTATCATGGAATATTTCTCTTCTTCCCCATGCAGCCCTCCTTTGACAAACTACTTCTTAGACTGTCCTCAACTGATCCAGCCAGAGAAGTCGCCAATGCTGTCTAAGAGTTACCTGAAGCTGATCACAGAGCTCTGGCACCATAAAAGGTACTGACTGACATATTGGTTTCTAACTGGCTTCAGTAACCTTGTTTAAGAGCTAATGACTTACAGTTAGGGTTGTTGATTGAAGAGGGAAACTGAAAGCTACGGTCTTGATTAACTTCTAGTATTTAAAGGCTGAATTGTTAAACATCTTTTTTGTAAGTTTTCTATACACAGATTTTATCTTATCAAAAACCAACTACATATTGTGAAGGATTAGATCTACGAGGAAAAAGACTCCTCTTCTCTTGTAAAATAATTAATTTAACTGTTCGAGTTATTTTTTTTCACTTGTTAACTAAGTTTGTTTTAATTTGCAGATAATGTGAAGAGTCCTATATATTTTTACTCTCCTTGTATTAATTATGCATCAGAGAGATCTCTCAAAATAGAGGAATTTTAATAAAATTTAAGCCTGTCAATTAAAAAAAAAGAAAACTATTTTAATACAGAATGAGTGTCACTTTGTATGAGTAATTGAGATCTTGTTATATCATAGCCAATAGTATTTGAATATTACATTCTGCCATTATTTTGGCAATTGTATTTTACATCTTAAATATCTTTAAATTGATCTCACCCAAATTTTTAATGGGTATTATGAAGTCTAAAATTTTATTAACCGCCCAGACCCAGTTATGTTGTTCCGAGCGGTGTGGTGTCAGGGATAAAGGCAGTCCACCCGATGTTCAGGGGTTACACACAGCAGGTAGGCAATAATTGGATCAGATGCATTTTGTCAGAGAAAAGTTTCAACTGACCACTTCAATATTTTTTTTCCTCTACTCGTAGATTGGAAGCCTTTTCATAAATATTTGTACCTTTTACTTGTTTATTTTTGCTCCTGCTGTTGTGAGTGTGAATGCTATCTATAATAACCTCAGGTAAAATTTTCAATACTTGATTTTTTTTTTTTTTTAATATTGATAGCTTGAATCTTTCAGGTTTGTTTTCTCCCAAAGCTGCTAGAACCATTGTAATTTATTCGAAATGTATATTCTTAACAATTTCATTGTAAGGGACTTTTACTGTAATTTTTACTCTGATACTCTATGTGTGAGTGATGTATATTCGTAACAATTTCTTTGTAAGGGACTTTTACTGTATTTTTTTACTCTGATACTCTATGTGTGAGTACTATAAGTTGCAGCTGTCAACACACACCCAATTTTATATAGTCGCCTGTATGGACCACTGTATTGCATACCTACATCGCCCATCATCGCCCATTTACTTTCACTTTCTGGGGGTCTACTTTCGCTAATGCTAACGGAAATCTCGTGCAAATCTCATTTATGCTTAGAGGACACTTATGACACTTTATTTTGGTTTTGTATGTTTTATTTTCACACTTGAATTGGATCTAATGACTTGCTTCAAAATCGATTGTTTTTGTCTGTGATTTTTGGTGATTTCAATACCGGGGCTAGATCTGAACTTTGAGTAAGGATGGGTGATTTCTTGAATCTTCTCAGGGCTGCTAGAGAAACCATTATTTTGGTTATCTGCATGGTTTTCCCTACAATCAGGATGAAAATAATCACAATTGCCCATTTGAGATTGGGAGTCTGATTGTGATGTTGATGGTGGTGGAGTGGGATGTTGATGGTGAAAAAACTGAAATGGTGGTGGAGTCAGCCTTGCAGTGATTGAGTGAAGGTGAAGTCTTAGAAAAATGGTGTTTGACATAACAATTTATTTTACTAAAGATTCAAGACCTCTATTATTTTTTTTTTTGTAGTTTATTTCATAATTTTATCTTGTTTTGTTCAAGTGTATTTTAGAAATAAAACATGTGTCTGCTCTTTGAAAGAAGTCATGTTCCTTCTCTCAGGGCCAGGGCTTTACCTGATCTGATGTGACTTAGGTGGGATTGAGTTTAACTTTTTCTTCAAATCTTTAATTTGTCCAGGACGCCCAAGAATTTCTGCGCTGCCTGATGGACCAGCTCCACGAGGAGCTCAAATCTCCTTACTCTGACGACAGTGAGAGCGATGAGGACAGTGAGGAGGATGACGGCGGAGGAGGAGGGGGAGGAGGAGGGGGCCGGGTCAGACGAGGAACCAGCAATGGTTCGAATAATGCTCTGAAGGCTGGTGATGAGAGGGACCCTCCTCAGGTGGGATTCACTGCTCTTTTCTGACTTTAAAAAAAATTTTTTTAGATATATTTGACCTGATTAAATGTCAAAAGTTTCTGATCGAATACACTTGCTAGATCTAGAAGTTGTAGTAAGTGTAACCTACAGCTACATGCAAGTCAATTTCTAATTTTCCTGCTCAAGTAGTGCATTTTCATCAAAGCTCTGATGATTTTCTGTGAAAGCCTTTTGTGCCCACTGATTAAATAACTGAAGTGCGTAAAGAATGTTTCTTTTTGGATAAGAGACCTAAAATATGGTAATCAATTTCATATCCAATGCTTGGAACGAGAATGAGTCCACCGGATAATCTAATAAATTGACTGCATCTTTCAGCTTATTATGACTAATTGCATGGGAAGCAGATTTTCCTTGGTTTATGAGATCCCAATTTTGTCATATAATCTTAGTATTTACCACTTTAGAAATAGCAGATATTAAGGAATTGTATTCATAAAACAGACTGCATTTATCTGGAAAGGTGAAATAAAAGAGAACAACAGATTACTAGTGAGTAGAATGAACTATGATAGTGTAACAAACTTGAACACATTTCTTTCTGTACCCTGAAATGAAAACAATGCTGAATTTCCCAGCATTGGTCATAATAAGCACGATGTGTGAGTAAAGTGTTGAAAAAATTTTTTTTTCTATTCGCTGCTCTAGTTTGGCCTACAAATAATTAGCTTTTGATGTTTTAATATCTACTGAGTCTTTGGCTTGAAGAAGAACATGATGATAATAAGAAGAAGCTGGTTGTAAGCCATTCCTGGACTGAATATTTCAACCTATGCTTCCCTTTGTTGTTTGACAATGTACAAGATTGTTTTCCTTATTATTTGATAATCTACATGTTTGTTTTCCTTCTTGTTTGACAATCTAAATATTTGTTTTCCTTAACCTTATTCCAGGTGGCTGGACCAGATAATCTTCAGAGAAGGCGATCCTTAGACTCTATGAGCAGCCAATCCGAGCTGGATTACGAAACTTGTGACTCTGGGCTGAGCAGTGAAAGAAGTTCCAATGGTGGGAGGGAATCCAATGGGGGCCTCAGTGACGGCAATGCCAGTGATTCGAATGATGCTGCCAGGTCCAACACAGTGCCAGCTGCAGATGGAAACACAAGAGAAACTCTTGCTGTGGGGTCCAACTCTAGTTCTGATCTTGTGCGGTCAGCCTCTACTGATGCAATAAAGTCAAGCCAGGTGCCAGCTGTTGCGCAGAATACAGCAAGCAATCATCTAGTCCGGTCAGCTTCGTCAGAGTCAGTGAAAACAAGGCGTCAAACAGTGCCGGGGATCCATAAAGGGAGAGCAAGTTTTGTAAGAATTAAATCTCTTTTACTTATCTGACTGTCTGACTGCAAACCATTTTTTATTTCTTTTTATTTAAGAATAATCCAAGCTAATACAATCTTTTTTTCCTGTGCCTTGTTCAATGCTGTAACAATCCAGTCTCTACATGAAACATCAGAGGATCAAGATGATTAGCTAAGCATTTTATTGAAAGAGAATGATATGTGGTAAATATTTGGAAATCCTGGAGGGAAAAAGCACAGTTGTTCCCCAGCTAATTAATATTACCTTCATTGTTCCTAAGTGTTGTTTGAGAGTGTGTCTTTCAGGTGGGTGGGAGGTGCCTCAGTGCCATTGCAATTAAAAAAGCCTTTTTTTATATATATATAAAAGCTTTTTGGTCATCTTCACTTCAAGCGTTTCCATACTCACTGTTGTAATATGACACTCTAGACATATGCAATTTTGCTTATTCACATCTGATCTTATGCATGCAGGTTGCCAACACGAAAGAGATGAAAGAAACAGCCAATCTGTTGGAGAAGGAAAGCGAAAATCTTCATAGCTCTGTCACTGGCACAAAGGAAAAGGAAGCTTTGAAGACCAAAACTGGTGTGGTAGCAGAAGTGATAGAGGCTGAGAGTGATGCTCATCCGGATAATACGAGAGCCAAGCCTGCCGTGATGGAAGGTGGGGACTCAACTGAGCGGGGCAGTGGTGAAGGCAAGGGGATGTACTCTCGCGTGTCTACAGAGGAAGTAGTAGGGCAGGGCGTTGCTACACCAGCCACACCTAGTAACACTGCAGGATCCACTGGGTTGGTGACATTGTCAGGGGATGGTGTTCAACAACAGCAACAGCAGCAAAACCAGCAGGAGCAGAGACAACCTGGGAGGCCAGTAGTAGGGAACAATGTTGTAGCTGCTGGATCAACTTTGTCCAGTGATTATGTCCAACAGCAACAGCCTCAACAGCAGAAACAAGCTGTCCACAAAGTGACTAAACCTGGGAAGCCCAGTAAGTCTGGTCGCCCTCACAGTCTACACATTTTCATTTTCCCTTACATTTTTTTGTAATGTGAGTGTGAAAATTTACAAGTATATAGAAATGGAATTCATTAAGAGTTAACTGTTAAGAGAATAAAGACCAATCTTTGTAATTTCAGCTGGTTTTACTGCTAAAAAGTTTAGAACCAGAAGAGAGGGATTACCTTTTCTTCTGGCACTTCAAGGACAGTAAGCATGCCAGTAGAACACAGAAAATCATGAAAATTACAATGGAAGTAAAAATTTGATAAGAGAACCATAAATAATGTAATCGAAGTAAAAGTTGGTAAGAAAATCAAAAATATTGTAATTGAAGTAAAATTTTTGTTAACAGTTCTTGATTGCTGTTTATACAAGTTTCTATTTTACTGGACTTGAAGATATAAACCACTCAGCTAGTGATAACATTGAAGATCACATGTCTGGGACTTTATATATCAAGTGTTAATCTATTGATAAAGTTTACCATACAAGGAGCAGAGAAATTTGGTTCAGAAAGCATCATTTCTTACCTCTGAATTTTTACTTCCAGGGACCAAGAAGAATATTCATTATGAAAGTATCATTTCTCAAACCTTCGACGGAAAGATTCTGAGCTCTGTGCGCTGCCTTAACTGTGAGACGGTGAGAACGATTAGGATCTTTTATTTTAAAAACAAACCCTTCCAATAGATGGCAAAATTTTTTAAGGCTGTTGATACAGTAAAAATAGGATGAAATACAGACAACAGACATGAATTCCATTCATTGGATTTTTTCTTGGCTAGAAATTCATAACTTGAGAGCTTTTTAGAGTCATTTCTTTTGTGAAATACGTAAATATTTAAAGTTGTTTGCAATTTATATATTTTGCGTGTTTTCTTATTTTTGAAGAGAACGAGCTGTAATATCTTGATACTTTATATTTCTTTTTCATTTGATATAGGGTTCTTGATTTATAAAATGTTTCATGCCTCCGATTAAAAAGAAAAAAATTTATACTGCAGGTGTCTACCATCAAAGAAACATTCCAGGACCTATCGCTGCCAATTCCAAGCAAGGACCATCTTCACATGCTTCACTCTGGTATGGCTGCAGCGCCCGGAGGAGTGACGCCCCCTAAGGGAGGGGCCTGTGGAGAAGTACGCCAGGGCTGGCTGGCCTGGATGTATTCCTGGATGAAGAGGTAAACTGGCCTGGTCCAGTGGCTAGAACTCGAAGACGTATCTATATCACGTACATACGAAATTCATGTTCTTATATGCCTGTTGCATATTTTTACCGAGCAAAATCTGTATATTAAATTTTTCTCTGAAAATTCATTGAGTTTTATTATTGATGTAGATTTTTTTTTTGGACGGCTTTATAGCAGTATGAATTTTTTTATCAGCTGGTTTGTGGGACCACACATCACTCTTCAAGATTGCCTCTCTGCTTTCTTCTCGGCGGACGAGCTCAAAGGGGACAACATGTACAGCTGTGAAAAATGTAAAAAGTAAGGATTTTTGTCCTATTTTCATTATGATATCCTTTTTACTTAACCAGTTGTATCTTGCAACTTCTTACATTTAAGATTGATTTATTTTTTTACTCTTATCTTTTCAGATATCATTTTTACAACTGCAAAGCTTTATATGAGTTTATATGAATCCATTCAATAACCCGTTCTTAATCTCATCTTTTAAAGTATTAGATGATGAATCACATATGAAATCCTTTCTTTCATTGACTTTTATTTCTGACAGCTACAGCAAAGATTATTGGCTATAGCGTTAGTTGCACATCAATTTGTTTGTGTAAATCAATATGATTTTAGTTAATTAGGCTTGGACACAACATCTTTTTTTGATGTTTAGACATGATTTGTAATCTTGTACGGCATAAAACTTATATTCATGATCTTTTTTACTAAAAATTTTGTTGGCATTATATATTATCATTGCCTTTTGTGATTTGTTTCCAGGCTCAGAAATGGTCTGAAGTACTCACGGGTGTTAGAATTACCAGAGGTAGGTGTTGATTTGAGAGACTGGTTATAATCCTTCTACTTCATATCTATTTCTCAATGAAAAATTTTGTTTTGTTGGTTTGATGAGTAACTTTGCTTTATTTTAATCATGTTCCTACTTCATGTCTATTTCTTAGGATGAAAGCATTTTTAGTTTTGGTTTGATCATTAACTTTGACTTATCTTATTAATGCTCCTACTTCATATCTATTTCATAGGATGAAAGCTTTTGTAATTTTGATTTGATGAGTAACTTTGCTTTATCTTATTAATGCGCTTACTTCATGTCTATTTCTTAGGATGAAAATTTGTGTACTGTTGTTTTGATCAGTAACTATGCTTATCTTATTAATGCTCTTGCTTAAAGATTAAGGTATACATAAATGGGTATCAGAGTGTGGGTGTTATCAATCACAAAATGTTCATGGAGCTAGTTAAAATGTAATGTGATCAAATTGCTTGTAAACCCAACCTAAGGTTCTTAACTTTGAGATTGTGATCATAGGCAAATCATAAACTGTTTTTATTCATTGCTTTTATCTGTAAAGTTAAAAGGCTATATCTGATAAGATATGAGACTAAGCTCCAATCCCAAAACATACAGCTTCTGACAATGACATACTTTTGATGCAATGTTCCTGGTGTTTCCATGTTTTTAACATTCGCATTTTTTTTTACAGATCTTAACTGTTCATCTAAAGAGATTTAGACACGAGTTTTATTCATCCAAAATCAGCACATTCATCTCATTTCCCTTGGAAGGGTTGGACATGGCGCCGTACTTATCTAAAGGTTGGTCTCGGGAGGTGGAAGGGTTGGACATGGCGCCTTACTTATCTAAAGGTTGGTCTCGGGAGGTGGAAGGGTTGGACATGGCGCCGTACTTATCTAAAGGTTGGTCTCGGGAGGTGGAAGGGTTGGACATGGCGCCGTACTTATCTAAAGGTTGGTCTCGGGAGGTGGAAGGGTTGGACATGGCGCCGTACTTATCTAAAGGTTGGTCTCGGGAGGTGGAAGGGTTGGACATGGCGCCGTACTTATCTAAAGGTTGGTCTCGGGAGGTGGAAGGGTTGGACATGGCGCCTTACTTATCTAAAGGTTGGTCTCGGGAGGTGGAAGGGTTGGACATGGCGCCGTACTTATCTAAAGGTTGGTCTCGGGAGGTGGAAGGGTTGGACATGGCGCCGTACTTATCTAAAGGTTGGTCTCGGGAGGATGTATGATGGAAACAGAGAAGAGCTCAATAATGCTCTCAATAATTCTCACTCGAAGAGAAATTACAAATAAAAAAAATTGCATCTAGTATCTTGTCCTCTGCATTGTAATTGTGCAAATTGTAACAAGGAAATCAAAGGATTTTTTTTTTGCTTGAATGAAGAATTAATTTGATTATTTGTAAAAGGGTGAGAAAAATGTGTAAAAGTTTGTAAAGGTGTTCCTTTTGCTTTTCTTTTTTTATTTTAATTTTTTTTTCCTTGCATCAATTATGAATACTTTAGTTTTGTTTTATCTTTGACGTAAGGAATTGTGAAGTATGGAGATATTTTTATTATTAATTGGATTTTGACTACACTTTTTAAAATGCCTCATAAACTGTTTAGATCAAATACACAGCATTTCTTTGTGAACTAACTGGCATCAGATACATGGTTTTTTTTTTTTAATGTGCTTTAAGTATTAATTTACTGTGCATTTTTATATTCCTAAAAAATTGTTTTAATCGCCGTCTTTTCAAGTTTTTTGTCTACTTTTGCCCTTCTTCTATCAGTCAAATATTGAGAGTGAATGTCTATTTTTTTTTTCATGTGAAATCTCACAGGCTGCAATAATGAAGCTACATACTATGATCTGTTTGCCATCATCTGTCATCATGGGACGGCTGGGGGTGAGTGAAGGCTCAGACATTTAGTAAAGCAGTAAATCATGTTAAACTGGAATTTAAAAACTAAAAAAATTTTTCTCTGAACATTTAGTCTTAGAATGTTCTTCTAGTAATATTTATATGCATTGTTGTGTCATCATTAGCTTCTATTATATGCATTGTTGATTTTCCGTGTAACAGGAGGTCACTACACAGCGTACTGTCTGAACCATCTGAACCAACAGTGGTACGAGTTTGATGACCAGCTAGTCACGGAGGTCGATGTCGGCCAGGTGCTCAGCTGTGAGGCCTATGTGCTCTTTTACAGGTAGGACTCATACATTTCCTTTAAAAAAAAATTTTTTTTGAGCCAAAGTTGAATTGGTGTAGATTGTATTTCATAATTTTTTTTGTCAGCAAACTTGAACAGATTTCATCTTGGTTTTAAATTATATTTTACTATTAATTTTTCAAAAAGAAAATGTTAGCCTCGTTTTGTTAGCAATCCATCTTGTAGATGTTATGAATGAAGTAAAATCCATTTTAGCACAACCAGTATTTGAATTTCAAAAGTCATGCTGTAGAGTAAAAGTTTTTGCTAATATTGATGACTCTATTTCATCTAAGTATGTTTTGCAAAAAGATTGAGGGTTTCTCGAATATGTCATCAGCTTTGCTCTGTGACTAACCATAAAAAAATGTAAACATGTCATGTTTTAGGAAAAGCAACCGAAAGATGGACAGCATCCGCCAAAGATTTGCAGAGATTGAGAGACGAGAGGTGAGATTTCTAAATTTGATGATGGATATTTCTTTATATATTTTCAAGTTAAATTCATTTCTAGCCCCATGAGATCTACACTAAAAAACCAAAGGGTGGAAGATGCCGATTAAAAATATCCAGCGTGACAAGCAAGGGAAAACAAATTTTTTTTGAAAAATTCTAAAACCCCTAACTATCAGGACCACAGAATCAATGAATATTTGTCTACATTCTAGACATGACTAGAAATACTTAACCTATACATTTAATTTTTTCGAACATATTCAAATATATTGTCTGTGTCTACAAGTCAATACCATCTTCACACCTTCTCTCCTTCCATGTCTCTACCAGGCCAGCATCCTTCGCTTCTACATCAGCAAGCAGTGGATGAGCAGGTTCCATACTTTTGCTGAGCCAGGGCCTATCACAAATAGTGATTTTCTGTGCAAACATGGAGGTGAGTCAGAGACACGAGATCTTTGGGTTATTTTTTAAGCACTTTTCAAAAATGAAAACATTTTCCTACCTTTTTTATTTTGTTGCAGTGAACAAACTTTGTCTTTAAAAAAAAAGGACTAGAACTAATTTTGCAGTTGGTTTTTAATTATCAAGGTTTTACTGAATGGGTGATGTCTCAAGTATTTTCTGATACGGTTTATAGTTTGATATATTAGTTTTGAAATTGTGATAGACTTCTTTATTCAATATATTTCATTTTCCTCATAAGCAATTTTGTCACAGTACTACCCTCCAAAAGCAACCCGATGTATCTACAGATTTTGTGCTTTCGTGAAAAATGCAAAAACATTTGATGGTCAGATTAAAAAACTTCAGATACATCGATTTGACAAGTACCAATGAAGATATGTCGCTCTGCAATTTACACAAGTTGGCTAATACTTTAAATTTTCCGTTTATGCAAAGAAATTAGAAATATCTGACAAAAACCTGTTTTCGTCAGATACGTCGGTCTGCCATTGGGGGGCAGAATAGCTGGTTAAATTTCAGGTTGAAATGCTTTTGAGAACTTGAGAAATGATGAACAAGTTAAAAATTGTTGCATCCCAATATAAGTCACCTTTCATTGTTCCATCAGTAATAAATAGGTTTATCGACTGTCATTTATTGTACGCACTTTTGTATTTTGCAAGAGACATTTACCATTGTTAGGTGTTGTATCAACATCCAGGTTTCACTTGTGTGTTGTGCAATTGATTTTGAATTTGATTCCTATGTTCTTTGATGGATTATTCACTATGTTCACCTGGTGTTTTTGGCTTTTTTTTTAATGGGTTATTTTCTGAATTCATGTATTCCGAAGTTGTCCCTCCATACAATATAAAGTTGATCCGTGACTTGATTCGGGACTAGTTTACGGTGTGGTGTGATGTGTTATTTACTGTGTTTGTCTATTCTGCAGGTGTCCCTCCAGGGAAGGTGAAGCTGATTCAGGACTAGTTTACGGTGTGGTGTGATGTGTTATTTACTGTGTTTGTCTATTCTGCAGGTGTCCCTCCAGGGAAGGTGAAGCTGATTCAGGACTAGTTTACGGTGTGGTGTGATGTGTTATTTACTGTGTTTGTCTATTCTGCAGGTGTCCCTCCAGGAAAGGTGAAGCAGATTCGTGACCTGTTTGAAGAGATCCACCAAGAAGCCTGGGAATTACTCTACACCAGGTAAGATTTGACTTTCAACTGTTCAGCAGAAGTCTGCGTCCACCTCGAGTTGGTCAAAGACAAGCAATCCCTGAACCAAAAAAAATCTTCAGTATTAGGTTGACCTTTGGTCTATGCAAAGACGCCGCCGTTTTGACTTTAGAACTTAGTGAAGCAAGATTATTATCTGACCAACTTATGATCCTCACAGCCAACATGTTTATTGTTAAATTGTCCTTGGTGCCTTGAAATAGAAAAGGTTAACATAGAGAAGATCTCTTGCCCTCACTTCATGAAGTGCTCGGATTATATGGAATTGACGTTGCTGCTCGTTGTGTATTGCATTCCTTCTTATAACTAGTAAGATTAATATTTTTCTCGGTAGCAACCCAAAGACTTCATCAGATTTGTGAGTAAAGTTTCATTTTTTTTTCTGTAGTTCTCGTTCTTCTCTCATTTCACTGGTAAAGCAAGTGTTGTTCCATCTACCCAAACTTTACCAGGACCTTATCTCTCTTACTTGCCCTTTCACCCTTCCCCTCCCAGCTTTGGTGGCGGGCCTGTGTGTAACCACCTGTACGCCTGCCAGGTGTGTCACAGCAAGTTGGAGAGTATACGTCTCAGACAGCGCACGGAGAAGGAGCTGTTTATTCAGGTTTGCACAAAATATTCTCTACTGTCTTACTTTACCCAAAACTCTGATTCAGACTAATATAGTTCTTATCATCTATCACCTGCAGTGAAAAAAAAAAAAGCTTGCATAAAATGTATGTATGTTACTCTATTGACTTGGTTGATAGGAAGACATTTTATTCTTACCTTTATTTAGTTGTGAATATTTAAAGATTTTTTTTGTTTACAGTGTTTTGCCTATTCCAGTTAGTGAGGGAATAGGAGATCAAAGCTTAACTAATTGTGTGCCAATCGACAATGTATCGTCGATATAGTGAGCCGCAGCTGTGCCAATCGACGATGTATGGTCGATATAGTGAGCCGCAGCTGTGCCAATCGACGATGTATCGTCGATATAAGAACCAATGTTTGTTTCGCCATTGGTAGCCCAGTCATGAAACTTTTCAGTTTCCTATGAGAGATAACTCTAAATATTAAATAAGTCATAGTTACACAAAAATAAGCCAAACTGGAACCCAATTTCCAATGCATCCTCTAAAGACAATATGCACAGTAAAAATGGCCTGGCACAACCGTGGAAAATGCTCTGGCACACAATGAGTTAATTTGAAAAGGGCATCATCTTGTTGCTTACAATCTAACCATCATTACTCACAAGTTAAGATTTTATGACCATTAAACAATGTGATGATTGGACAGCTGTGAAGTTTTTTTTTTTCATGATTGAATGATAGACTTTTCATGATTGGACAGCTGTGAAGTTTTTTTTTTCCGTGATTGAATGATAGACTTTTCATGATTGGACAGCTGTGAATTTTTTTTTTCATGATTAAATGATAGACTTTTCATGATTGGACAGCTGTGAAGTTTTTTTTTTTCATGGTTAAATATTAGACTTTTCAGGATTGGACAGCCGTGAAGTTTTTTTTTTTCATGGTTAAATATTAGACTTTTCATGATTGGACAGCCGTGAAGTTTTTATTTTTCATGGTTAAATATTAGACTTTTCAGGATTGGACAGCCGTGAAGTTTCATACATCAAAATTTTTCCTTGAATTTTAATATGGTTTTTGTTTCTCCATAATAAGTTTGAGTCTATGTAAGAAATTGCACTAAATGATGATATCTGTTAGTTGTTCAAACGGTTTGCCGTGTATTCTAATCCATGCCTGTAACCAAGAATTGCAATAAAGCAAGTCTCAGCATAGATGTTTGATTTTTGTTGCAGCTAAATGAAGAGTTCCAGGATGAAGATCACTCAGAAGTTGTCTATGCCATAAGCATGGCGTGGTTCAGAGAGTGGGAGACCTTTGTCAAAGAAAAGACAGATAGTAAGAGATTTACTTGATATTAACTGTGCTAAGGACTGGAAAGTTTTTCTCCAACTGTTATCTATCAAAGTTCACTGCTATTTTAGTCTCATAAGTAAGAAAAGAGCCTTAATTGATCAGTCTTGCTATATTTGAACTAGGCCAAAAAAGAACAGAAAAACGTCTCTGTATGAAGGGTATGTACATTCATGACAATTCAGTTTGATATCATTGAAAGTCTCTAAACAGTAGATTGCAATATTAAATAAAAAATAAATGAGATAAATTAATATATTTTTAAAAGATTATTATCATCCCTGACCTTTTATCCAGAATTATGATTATTGAAAAAGACATAAATTATAAACATATTGAATGAACCGTTTGAAATAACTCATTAATTTCTTGCTTTTGTTTTATTTTTAGCCCCTCCAGGTCCCATAGAAAACAACCGCATCATCGCTTATCGAAATGGCCAGCCTGTGTTGAGGCCTACCTCAGACCACGGGCAGCTGTCTCGGGACATGTGGCAGTTTTTGCACAGAATCTATGGTGGTGGACCTGACATCATCGTGCGACAGTCGACAGGCACATCTGTGAAAACCTCATCATCACCCACCCCCTCGTCGACTCCTGCCCCGGCTCCTGCTCCTCAGCCCACTAATTCTCCTGCGGCTCCCCCTAGTGGCAGTGATAGCAGTGGGGGGAGCACCCAGCAAAACTCTGCTATGAAAATTTAAAATATTTCTCAGTGAATGCCTGTGATAGTTTTATAATAGTATCAGGAATTTAAAAAAAAAAAAAAAAATTAAGGAAGTTTAAAAGTAGCTATGGTGGGTGCCCAGACAGGGCTCTAGTAGAGTGACACAAGATGTCAAAGCCTTCCTCACATTTTCTGTGACAACCGCAATGGTCACTGACATCTTTATGCTCCAACACTAAAAATGAAAAGTCCTAAGAGGTATGATAGTCCATGATGGGCGTTAAATGACGACGTCATGATAAAATGTAATATCAGACTTGTAAAGTTTGTTTGAAAATCTCTTCTGTTTGAGTGCAGCTGCTCAAGAATCGTTTGTTGTGCACTGAATCCAAAGGAACCAGATGTTGCAATTTTATCATTAAAATTTTTAAATTTTTTTTTTTGGTCTATTGGAACATGTAACGGGTCTTCTAAAGACCACATACAGAGCAGTAATTTCACAGTAACAATCTTTTCCATGCTGTGTGAGACTGCTTGATAATTATACAATCATCTGTTCATTTGTGCTTGGTTTAGATGTTGCTTGCTTTTTAGGCTTATGTTGACTTAAAACACTCTTTGCCATGTTGATTTAATTGCCTTGAAATATTCTCAGTATATCGTTAAGAAATGAGCAAAAGAAATTTGCTGAAATGTTGAGGAAAAGAATCTATCTCTGAGATCATCGTACATCTCAAAAGTCGATGTAAAATTGTGTCTTATTATTTCTTCCTGTCTGTTTCTAAAACTGTTTACTAGAGCATTGTTTCAAACAGTTAGTCCTGGCATAATCCAGGACGTATTCCAGCTTAGCCTTGGTAGCCAGTGAGGTGCTATGAAGTGCATTTGATCCTTTTTTCTTTTTTTTTTTAAATTCATATGCATTTTACGCTCGTATTGTAAAAAAAGGTCAAAAAGTTAATCTTTATATCAACTCTATCTCAACAGGCTACCCATTTTTAGTGTTTTGTTTTCTTCAACTCTTGGTTGTTTAGCGCAAAAAATGGTTTTGCATGCTACTTCAGTCCTTTTGATTTTTTTTTTCTGAAAGTGCTGAAAAAATCTGTTGAGAGCAGTGGATTGAATCATAAAGCTTACTAAAAATTTGAGTTGGTAATTTGATATCTCATTTCATGATACATTTACCTCTCTCTTGAAATTTTAATTCAAGATTCTGGATTCATAAGCAGCATTTAAAAAAAAATATTTTAACTCATTCAGCGCGGAATTATTTTAAGGTTTTCACGGAATTAATTTTTAGGTAAAATATTTTAGTAGGCCCCGCGAGAAGTTTTGGGTCACTAAAAAAATTTACAAAGAATATATGACAAATTATATACCAAATTGAAGGTAATGAATTGAACTTTTTGAAAAAAAATAGTTGTTAGTGAAAATATGAAGACTGGTATTATTTACATGAGGTGAAAGTCATTGAATACAATTGAACGATAAAAACAAAAATATATAATTTGTCATTCCGGAGCAAAAAAAAAATACAAAATGTAAAGACAGAACTTATTTTTTCATTTCAAATGATTTTGTAACCATTACCCTCATGCATGCTAAATTTTCTTTGATTTGGAGTGTAAATTGTTGATATGAAACAATATATGAGACAATACCTCCCAGGGTGAAAAAAGTTACAAAAAAAAAGGGATTACGCTTCAGAAATCAAACAATCAAATGTTTGCATGCAAAAGCAAGAAAGAATTATAACTGAAAGTGAACATAACTAATGACAATCATCAGAAATTTGTAATTGAGATAATTATAAGAACCAAAAAGTTGGTTTGTGTTAGAAATAAAAAAATTTATGGGTAAAAAAATGTTCATCTCACCGTAAAAAAAAATAATCCAATGACCGCCAGTCCTCAGGTAACAGCTCAGTAGTAAATCCAATAATTGTTAGCCTCAATACTCCAGTCTTTAGGGTTCACCAAAATACTCCAAGGGCTTAGATGATTATTTTTGAGACTACACTAAAAAAGTAAAATTTATGTACACGTATAAAAAAAAAAAAACTATTTACAGGTCAGCGCTACACAGTTGACTTAGTTATCCTCACCTGCTCCTGGAGTGTGGTATGCCAGGAAGCAGGTTTTGGGGTGTATGTATGGCTTGTCAGGGCAACCAGAACAGATGAAATTGGTTCTCTTTCGGTCCCCAAGGCGGCTGCAAACGACGCAGCGGTTGTCTTTCTCAGTGTACATTATTATGTGCTGAATGTGACGAGAAAATCGACATACAGGCTCATCTTTATGTTTCCTGCTCTTTATTCGTTTTGGGGCTGGGTCAGGGTTCTGTCCAGGTCCTGCCATCATCAAAGCTGCCCTCTCTAGGAGTTGTTCATAAGCTGCTCTTTGAAAGGTTTTAGTGGAATGACTTCTGCCCTTTCATCTCGGCTCATGCTATACAAAATGAGCATTTATTTGAGCCAGCTCCAAAATCCAGTGGAAGATTTTTTTTCCACCACTTATGGGTCTTCCTCTGGAACTGACCATAATATGTGATATTTTGGTCAGCCCTGTCTTAGCCATTCATGTGTAGGTTGTAGCGATGAATCATTTCGGGCTTCATGATGTTGCGGCCGCGAGGATTTCTTTGGTGGAGCACAGCAGGCTCAGCGTTGGTTGATACAGCCATACAAACTTTTTTTCCCTTTTTATCTCGCCAAGCCACAGCAAGGATATTATCATCATCATTCAGGAAGAATTTACTTTCTTGTTCAGACAATTTGAGGGTCTTTAGTTCAGGAGGAAAACGTCGTCTGTTTGCTTGAACTGTGCCCGTGTAGTTTATTCTTCGCTGAAGAGATAATCAATCAGATTCCGCGTGGTGTAATACCAATCTGCGTGGATGTGATGGCCTGGTTCCAGAGGGGTGAGCAAAGTCTGGAATACTTTGATGGCACTGTCACTATTAGGATCCATCTCAGGATCATAGGAAGTCTCGGCACCAAAATATATCAAGACGTTGATGACGTACCCTGTTGCGCTATCGCAGAGCCCAAATGTCTTTACATGATACTTTTTGGGTTTACAGGCATTGTAAGTTTTGTGTCTAAAACGCCCCTTCCATCCAATAACCATCTCGTCAAGGGACAAGTTTTCAAATGGATAATAGGCGCCCTGAAATGTTGTGAGAAGGCTGTTCACAAAAGGCTCGATCTTCTCCTTTGACTGGGCTGGAGTGTCACTGCAATGTAGCATAGAGCTGTGGATCAATTCAAAGCGATCTCTAGGGAAAATTTCATGGTACCATTTAGTGTACATGTAGGGTTTTTGAGACCAGTAGTCAACTAACGATGCACGTTTATCAATGCCCATAGCAATGAGGACTGCAAAATATTTTAGCAGTTCTGGCACAGAGATGTCAGTCCAGTTGGATAGTCTAGATCTTTTTGTTGGTGGATTGTTCATTCGAATTTTCACCTGTGCGTACTGGTTGATATTGTTGACAAGTTCCTCCAATATCTCATTTGTCATCAGGGTACTCCAACAATCCAACACTGAGCTGTCCCTGTTCAAATCGCCCTGTATCCCAGGTTGTTTTGTTGGCACAAAGCGAATTCTGTTTGATGTGCCACGCCCCCCGTCAGCTGTTGTCACCTGTCTCCAATTGTCAACCTCTTGCTGTTGTTGACGTGGAACAGCTGCATTTTGTCTTCGAGGTCGACCTCTGGGTCTAGCTGCTGATGTTGACTGCTCTACATTAGGGCTAGACCTAGATGAGACAGTGCTATCGTCAGCTGTTGCCTCCAATTCCCCACTGGAAGTAGATCTAGGGCTAGGATGAGACCGATGACTACCAGTACTACTAGATCTAGATCTAGACCTATCATTCTCCTCTTCTCCTGACCAGTCACTATCAGAACTTGTAACATTATCACTAGGTTGATCTTCTAACAACTGTGATAAAAAAATCTCTAGCCTGCTCGGCTGTAAAACGTCTAGGTCTTTCATTAGCCATCACTTCCTTACAGAGCTTCAAAATGAATCTGGCGTCTGACAAAGAAATAGAAGACTTGCAGTTGCAACTGGCGCATTTCAGCAATAACCAGTACCCTATAGGGGCAATTCCTCGATGTAAACAATCTACTTTAGTTTCTCTTCCATCTAAAGAGTGCTTTTCGCATTTTAGTTTCACCATTTTATTATGAAGTCGAGTTAATCGCCGGCCGCTGGGAGCGGCCGTGCGCGTTGAATGAGTTAAGTTGCCATTGGATTACTTTTAAAAGGATATATGGTAATTGATTAGCTTCAACTACATATGATTTTTTTTTTCATGCAACTTTAAATTTATTCTATCATAATTAAAAAAAAAATCTTCTGTACATATTCTCTCTGATTGGTTTTATGTAGATGCTCAATTCAAAGATGTGATGCTTCTCTTGAGTGTGTGAGCTGTTCCAAGCACTGCGTGTTATTTTACAAAGATAAGCTGTTTTTATCTGGCGGATAAAATGGATGAATACTTTCATAGTAATTTGGCGAGATTAATGGCTCTCTTGACTGGATTGTCTGAAAGCTTTTTCTACATTGTACAAACATATTGTACTTTAATTGTACAAACATAACATGCTTTATCCATTGAAAAGACGAACATTGCGTTATCCTTAGATGAAGTGTTTCAATAATTTCACTTCATTGTACAGTGATAAATCATTGCTTTCAATGGGTGGTTTTTAAGGCTTTCTTGTGATTTGACAAAATCAGGCCTTCTCGTGATTGTGCGGTTGAAATGTTTTTAAGGCTTTCACACTATTGTACAAAGGTAAGGGGCCACAAGTTTGGATTCCTACATAACAGTAAAATTTGCTTGTTTGTCTGGCTTGTGATTCCTGACCTATGACCTGCGACCTATTTACCTATCTATCTATTTATTTATTTATTTATTTATTCCTACTTGTTGCATTGTTTTTGTTTATTGGTTTGTTTTCTATCAAAACTTTTGTTTTATGTTGTTGATATAATCTGATGGTTTTAACAAATAATGCACTAGGAGTAAATGTTGAAACAGCAGTTGTAAACCAGAGAAATTTAAGATTTTCTTAATTCTTTCTGTTGTTAGTTGTTCCGTTTTTTTAATTGCACATGTATGTAAATGTAATAATGGTATATTGGCTTTTCAACTTCAGAGGCAGCGTTTTCCTTGCTTTTTTTGCCAGTTTGTTTGTGATATTTGCCATTATGTTAACTTGTGGGAATAACTTTCATTGATTAAAATGTTTTTAATGGGAGCAAAAAAAAAAATCTTTCATCTTTGTCATGAAGACAGCTCCATGATGTCATGTCTTGAATGTCTATCTGTATCATACTGATGATTTATCTAATCAACTAGATTTTTTTTTAAAACACTTTTGAATGCAGGGAAAAGGTGCAAAATTGATTTTGTCTCCAAAAAATATTTTCAGTTTCAAGATAAATCTGTAGTATTTGCATTGCCTTCTTTTTCACCAGATTTTTTGTAATTTCTCCTCTCAGTTAATTTGTATCTGTTTTAAAGATAGTTATGGCAATACGATAACATCCATTTAAAGCTCCAGAGATTTTCTTGATGTGTGCAACTCATATTTTTTTTTTTCCAGATCTTATCCTATTTACGTCTGTTTGCTGCCCATGTGTGTAGCATCCTACTTTTCCTACATTTTATTCCTACAGTCATTCAATTTAAATTAAGAGCTTGTTTTTTTTTGGTAGTTTGAAAATCCTAGTAATTTGCTCAGCCTACATCCTGTTTACTTGTTTCTGGTCATGAATTTTGTGTTTCGTGTAGGTGAGCCTATGGCTCACTTTGGTCTATCACCATAGCTCAAATTTTCACAATATTTTATGGACAAATGAAATTGATTTTAGAGCCCCAATAAGTTTTTTTTTTTTTTATGAGTGTCATATTATCTTCAAGTCAAGTTGTTATAACATAAATATTATCCAGTGCTCCTAAGGAGCTGAGATGGATTAGGCAGTGCAGTGAGATGGATTTTCATTTGCTCATCTTTGTTAGTGTTTAAAAATTGTTTATAGCGCTCTATGTCTAATGTTAAATGTCAAAATATAAGAAAGTATCGTACTTAACAGTTTGTCCTTTAAAAATCTGTTTAGACGAGACTAAAGCTGGGGCAGTTTGCACGAGTGTGGTAGCTTTTACTTAAATGTGTCCACATGTTGTTCAGAATTTGACTAAAAAGTTTTATGCTGACAGCCGAGGACGGACTATTGTCATGCCCCAACCAATTTATACGCTGGTAATAGCATTTTGAAATATTCTCTGCTTGTGTTTTTATAGTAAAAAAAATGAATGTGGTGTATCTATGCCATTGTATATAGAGGAGGCTGAATGTGTTTAGATCCTAATCATTTTAACCGCTTTCCTCCTCTGTATGGAGTTAAATGAAAAATTTCTTTCTTCGTTCTGTCCACCAGAACACAGTAAAATATCAATGATACTGTATTTTTAAATTGAATGCGTCTTCAGTAGTCACACATGGTGGTTCTGATGGGTGGTTGATTTTAAGTTAATCTTATGTTTTTCATATGCTCGTTGAATATGACAATCCTGAGAAAAGTTTTATTTTTACTTTGTTCTTTATGGCTGTTGCAGTCTATTCAAGACAGATTGTCCTGCGTTGTGCTGGAAATGGGACTTTAAAACTACATATTGTTTTATTGATTTGCTTTTTCCTTCTCTAAAGGTGCAATCACAATTCTGCTTTTCATTTTTTCAAAGATTGCGTGCCAGATTTTTTTGTAGGAATAGATTGTTCCCTCCAACCTCTCAATCACTGAACTCTGGTTTGTGAGAAAAGAGCTCATGTTTATCTTATCAATCATTGTACCCAGGTTTGTTTGAAAAGAGCTCATGTTTATCTTATCAATCATTGACCCAGGTTTGTTTGAAAAGAGCTCATGTTTATCTTATCAATCATTGTACCCAAGTTTGTTTGAAAAGAGCTCATGTGTATCTTATCAATCATTGTACCCAGGTTTGTTTTAAAAGAGCTCATGTGTATCTTATCAATCATTGTACCCAGGTTTGTTTGAAAAGAGCTCATGTTTATCTTATCAATCATTGTACCCAGGTTTGTTTGAAAAGAGCTCATGTGTATCTTATCAATCATTGTACCCAGGTTTGTTTGAAAAGAGCTCATGTGTATCTTATCAATCATTGTACCCAGGTTTGTTTGAAAAGAGCTCATGTGTATCTTATCAATCATTGTACCCAGGTTTGTTTGAAAAGAGCTCATGTGTATCTTATCAATCATTGTACCCAGGTTTGTTTGTAAAGAGCTCATGTTTATCTTATCAATCATTGTACCCAGGTTTGTTTGAAAAGAGCTCATGTGTATCTTATCAATCATTGTACCCAGGTTTGTTTGAAAAGAGCTCATGTGTATCTAATCAATCATTGTACCCAGGTTTGTTTGAAAAGAGCTCATGTTTATCTTATCAATCATTGTACCCAGGTTTGTTTGAAAAGAGCTCATGTGTATCTTATCAATCATTGTACCCAGGTTTGTTTGAAAAGAGCTCATGTGTATCTTATCAATCATTGTACCCAGGTTTGTTTGAAAAGAGCTCATGTGTATCTTATCAATCATTGTACCCAGGTTTGTTTGTAAAGAGCTCATGTTTATCTTATCAATCATTGTACCCAGGTTTGTTTGAAAAGAGCTCATGTGTATCTTATCAATCATTGTGCCCAGCTCTGTGTGGAAAGAATGCTTTTTCCTCAACTGTTTCAACCGTTGTACCCAAGCTTTGTATGAAAAATCTTGTGACCCTTCTTCTAATAAGCTAGCATGTACCTAGGTTTATGTGCAATGGAAGAGTGAAGATTCTCAGCAGAGCTGGCATGATTTCAATCATTTTATGAATAGATCAAACTTTCTTGAGCTTCCAGCATTCTCTTGAAAGTGGTATTTTATCACGCTCTCATGGAGTTTTGTAAAGAAACCGTTAATCTTTTATTAAAAAATTATTATATTTCAAAACAGCTTATTAAATTCCGTCATCCTGCTGAAGAAGAGGACGCTGGACAATGGAACTCTCTTGTCTTTGAATCAAACAAATAAGAATTTTACTCCCGGCCATCTTTTACTTTTATTTTTCAGGGGATTAGGGTTATGGATTTTAACAAGAGTTTTAGTTATAATGTAAGAACTACATGTTGGGTAATTTATGCATTTACTTAAACGATGGTCTAGTCATTACAATGTTAAAGTTGTAGTTGTTGGTTGGTGCCATTAACTTTATCTGAGTGGATGCAAATGTCACATAATAGTTTTTATGCTCTCCGTGTTGTTTTGTGATCCCAAAGTTTACCACTGGATTCTTCGAAGGGAGACAATCATTGTTTGATATTTTTTTTTCCTCAGTCGCATGTAATATCTTATTAAAGTGCAGATATCTAGCTGGCACCTGAAATCTATCAACCGGACAAAAACTTTAAAAGATAATCTAGATGAGGTAAATGAGAATCATTGGGTTACTGTTTTGAGCAGATATATTCAGTGGTAGTTTTTATAATCCCTCAGGAATTAAATTTGGTTATAATTTCTTGGCTTGGAGGAGCTAATCTAAAACAGTGGTGCCAAATAGTTGTCATTAGAGTGTACAGAGTACAGAGGTCAATTCAGAATTCAGTTCAGAGGTCATTTCAGAGGTAATTACGGAGGTCAATACAGAGGCCAGGACGTAGGTCCATCATTTGAAACTTGGCTTAGCTGCTGGTGATCAAGATAAGTCTCATCTAAATAGACCTTTCCTGAGACTTGACGGCAGCTTCATATCTTCTTTGACTGTAGAGGTTAGGGCCATATTGTGTAGCAAAGGTTAAAAGTTTAATATCCTTACAATTTCCTGAGCGGTCTTTGTACTCTGTAGAAGTTTTGTGTACTAGGCAGTCTGATTTGCTCTTTTTAACACCTGGTATTTACTCAGGAAACACAATTCTAACCAAAACTATTTTAAATACACCCAAAATGTGTAGTGAACACAGGAACACACTCAAAATACATGTATATATATGTGTGTGTGTGTGTGTAGGACGTTTTGTGGCAGATGAAGACTTGGGGAAAATGCCATACTCCTCAAGAAGGCTTGAAATACTTGCTATTTGAAGTGCTTTTACTTCTGAAACAATATGCAAGTTAGAAATTAGAGCAGCATAAAAAGCGGAAATTTCAATCTTTTTTCAGGAAAATTGCATGTAGGCTACCCAAAAATTTATAGCGATCACACAAGACATGTAATGCATGTTCCCATTGAAATAGCAGGGCTGTAAGCTGTATCTCTGGAAACAATCCAAATACGTTGTACTTTTGAACATACATCATGTGCTTTCTACTTTTGTATACGCAGTAAGTCCATTTCTATCTGATACACGTGTGTTCAGTATGCTTCAAACACAAAATGTGCGTTGCACCATTGAACCTACATATTGTGCATTGCACCCTTAGAACCAAGAAAAAAATTGTGCATTGTTACGTAGAAGAAAATGAACACGCTGGATGTGTATTGAATTTTTTAAACACACAGAATATGATTTACTATTGAATAGACAAATCACACCCATGACACAGAATATGCATATGATATTACACAACTTTGAACACTTCGACTGTGCTTTGACTCTTGTGAAATACCTCTCTATTCTTTTGTCTGTGCTTTATGTGTTGTCTCTCTTATTTGTGTCTGTCCTACACTCTATGTGTTGTCTCTTTTATTTGTGTCTGTCCTACACACTATGTTTTGTCTCTTTTATTTGTGTCTGTCCTACACTCAATGTGTTGTCTCTTATTTGTGTCTGTCCTACACTGTATGTGTTGTCTCTCTTATTTGTGTCTGTCCTACACACTATGTTTTGTCTCTCTTATTTGTGTCTGTCCTACAATCTATGTTGTCTCTCTTATTTGTGTCTGTCCATGCTTTATGTTGGTCAAAACATTGCTGGTTACCATCCTATGGTATGTTGTATCAGTTTTTACACTGCAATATCGCTGTTATGTAAATAAACTTTCTTTTCTATCAGAAGCATGTGTTTTTTTTTTGTTTTTTTTTTAATTACATGTATTCATCCGTTTTGACAACATAAGATTTTTCACTCTTTGTGTTTCTTTTTCAAAGTTATTGTTGAAACTTAACTAAGCCACATCATTGCGCTGTCGGCTGATGGTGAGAGGGTTCTAAGTTTATTGATGTTTGAAAGGACATGCAGCGCTGTTAGTCACTACCTGTAGTGGACACTGGCTGTGGTGGACACTGCCTGTCGTGGACACTGGCTGTGATGGACACTGCCTGTAGTGGACACTGGCTGTGATGGACACTGCCTGTAGTGGACACTGGCTGTGGTGGACACTGCCTGTAGTGGACACTGGCTGTGATGGACAATGCCTGTTGTGGACACTGGCTGTGGTGGACACTGCCTGTAATGGACACTTGCTGTGGTGGTTACTGCCTGTGGTGGACACTGGCTGTAGTGGACACTGGCTGTGGTGGTTACTGCCTGTAGTGGACACTGGCTGTAGTGGACACTACACTGCCTGTAGTGGACACTGGCTGTGGTGGTTACTGCCTGTAGTGGGCACTGGCTGTAGTGGACACTGGCTGTGGTGGTTGCTGCCTGTAGTGGACACTGGCTGTGGTGGTTACTGCCTGTAGTGGGCACTGGCTGTAGTGGACACTGCCTGTGGTGGTCACTGCCTGTAGTGGACACTGGCTGTGGTGCTGGTAGTAATTGATTGAGGATCATTAGAAGATCTTAGTTCTTCCCTGTCTCTCTGCTCTCTCTTTCTCTCCCCCCCCCCCCCCGCCACCTCATTTTCTTTCTTTTTCTGTTTTTGTGTTAGTGAGCCTTGACATATTATGGTGATGGGGTTTATATATAGAGCAGCCAGTATAACGATGACTTTTACGAATTTCTTCTGATCCCCTTGTATTCCACAAGATAGCGCCTATTTTTTTCCCATAAAAATCTTTACTTGCTAGAGTTTTCGTTTGACTTAGGCATATCAAGAGTTTTGCCTCAGTAATTAAAACATTTTTTTTTCAAGCTTTAGTGTTTGTAAAATCTTAAAAAAAAAAAAAAAGAAAAAAGAAACAAAAACAAAACGGAATTAGCAAAGAAAAGAACCGTATATAGGACAAAAGTGCAGCCAACAGTTGTAGGTCGTAGCGAGTTTTTTACTTTCTACCTACATCATGCTACTCTTTCAAATAATTCCTGATGAAACAGATTTAAAGGCAGGATGCCCGATAGCTCAGGTGGTAGACCGCTGGGTAAAGGCAGGGTGCCCGATAGCTCAGGTGGTAGACCGCTGGGCTGGGATAACAGCACAGAGATCCTCGGTTCAATATGAAAGTTAGAAATTAGAACAGTATAAAAAGCGGAAATTTCAAGCTTTGTTGAGGAAAATCTCATTCACCCAAAAATTTATAGCAATCACACAAGACATGTGATGCATGTTCCCATTGAAAAAAACAAAAAGTGTAATGTCTTAATATAATAGAGGATATGTCTATCCCAATATTTAACATGAAGAACTGTTGTTGCGCTGTAAGCTGTATCTCTGGAAACAATCCAAATACGTTGTACTTTTGAACATGCATCATGTGCTTTCTACTTTTGTGTACGCAGGAAGTCCATGTCTATCTTCTCTTGGGCTTTCTGGTGGTGGGGTTTGGATTTACCAGCCCTATTGTGGCAGGAGAGTGGGATTGTAGAAGTCACAGCAAAACCGGTCGATCCCTCTGACACTGTAAATAAGCAGTGACATATCCCAGCTCTACCCATAAGCTGCAGATCAACCAACTGCCTTTGTAGAAAACTGAGCAAATTATGTTTTTGCATAATAAAATTCAAAGGAAAAAAAGGCTCGAAGCAAAACGTCGAGTTGTTAAAGGTACGAAACACCAATAATAGTTCTAAGAATAGAGATCAACCAACTGGCTCTGTAGACAACAGAGCAAAATAATTTAATTATTTTTTGTATAATAAAATTCAAGGGAAAAAAGGCTCGAAGCAAAACGTCGAGTTGTTAAAGATACGAAACACCAGTAATAGTTCTAAGAATAGATGGGGATTTTCGTGTAATTCAGATCTATAGATCCTTTAATAAACATTTATTTCCATGTATTTCAAAATAAATAAGTAGTTACAGATTTTATGAGGATTCACAGGCTTCCTACAAACCTTTTCCTAGTATCTTTAAACAGAATTTGGAAACTACAAAATTCGCTAATTTCCCATAAAATGAGTTAGGGTGAAGGTTAGAGTTACTTTTCCTTTAGTTTCTGTCGGGAGGTTGTACGACGATTCAAAATCTCACTTCACGCTTCATAATGCATTTAAATAATCTTGGATTTTTCTATAATCTAAACAGTGGTAATGATCACCTTTTGTGAGGAAATCTGACCCCTTTGATCTGTAAGGAAGTTCAAATTAGAATTAGGTGGCCCACAACGATTCCCCAGACTGATACACACATAACCTATGTATGTGTGTGTGTGTGAGAGAGAGACAGACAGACAGACAGACAGAGAGAGAGACAGACAGACAGAGACAGACAGAGAGACAGAGAGAGAAAGAGAGAGAGAAAGAGAGAGAGAGAGAGAGTAGGTACCACAAAGTGATTTTTCTACCCCAGCAAATTTGAATATACCCAATTGTACTGTAAAGATCTTGTTAAAATATGAAATTTCCAACAAATTTCATCAAAATCTGTTGGTAAATAAAAGTTTTACAGCTGTTTCAATTTTGCGCATAACGACACAAAACAAATTGCGTGCATCGGGTTGTTTTTAAGGACATATAAAAGTCATTTGTTAAATCTTATGAAACAAAAAAGGACATATTTACAAAGTCCAAGACAATGACTATACACATACGAAATTTCACGGAGATAGAAAGTAAACAAAAGAATTTATTGGTCATGAAATATGGCCAAAAACACTTGTGGCATATCAACATTACAAGCAAATACTCTAGATGAGGCACTTTTGGACTATCGTAAAAAAACACTTATTCTTCAGATTGTTTCAATACTTAGTTTGCTAATACACAATGTTGTATTTAGTTGACTCAATTTTTGTCAGCAACCTAGAAAGCCATTTTGAAAAGATAGAGAAAACCAAAATTGGCATAGCGCCAAATTTTGCGCCTTGGAAGAAAATTGGTAAAAAAGCGAATCATATTGTAGAAATTATATCATAAAAAACATAGTTTTCGTACTAGAGTAATGAAACTTTCGGAGTTTATGGTTTTTTAGATGCTGCACCTGATTATGCTATCTATTTGATAATTTGACCACTGTTTCTATTTCAAAACTGCATTGTAAGTCAATGATAGAAGTAAAAAATTAATAGTCACAGATGAATTATGATTGAACATATATTTTCAAATGTATACCTGATAAAGCATTATGATTTTGATAGTTGTAGAAAACTCCCATGATAAACTGAGGTTCAATACACGCTTACATTAAAGCTGAAACTGAATGACTGTAAAAGAAAGTATTACATAAGAGACAAAATACATTACAGTTTTCAAAATATAAATTGAGAACCAATTCATGTAAAGGAATTAGCAAGCCTGAAAATATCAATATTTTGTTAAATGAAAACAATTTGAGCCTGCAACTTTAAAAAATTATAATAAAGTATAAACAGAAATTTTCGTTTCTTTTAAATTGTGAAGGTTTCTGTTCCTTGTATATGTTTTTTTAAGCCGCACCTATGGTTTTTCCCACTCTGCTTACCTCTCGGTCTCACTACCTCTTTTGCCAGACATACTATGTACCTGTATCAGTGTCACTTTTTTGTTGACTACCTACCTGTACACTTCGCTAATGAAAGTATCTATACTGTTTGTACCTTGCAGCGTTTTCTGTTTGTTTTACTAAATAAACCTTGAACCCAACAACAACATCAAGCAACAGTTTCTGTCAAATTTATTTTCACCGTAACAGCATTGTATTTAATAATCATCATCAGAACTTTAATTTTGAATGATTGTCTTTTGCCTAATGAACCCCCCTCTTTTAGAGGGGGTTCATTGCATATCTTTCCAAGCAAAGTCTGGTAAAGATTTGCAGCAGTACCTGTCAGTCTTAAGTCCTCTTGCCCCCATCACTAATTTTCTATATCGAATCTGATCTTTAAGATTTTCTGCTTTTCCATTTTTATATAACTGATCAAGCCCAGCTTTTGTGGTGCACAAACCACCTTGACACAAAACCGCATTCATAATTTTAACTTATTACAAAAGAATTCCAACTGCTTTTTTTTTACTTGGAACCATAGGGGCGCAATGGAGTTACAGGAGTGAGAAAATGATTCAAAGATGAAAATCAGTTGAATAAAAAGAGGAAAGCCTGGCTAACGAGAAAGTATTACTAAAAGTACAGAGGAGTCCATATACATTCAACACCTAAGGGAAACTTTTGCTTCAAGTCAACTTTGTTTGCCAGCACTATTTTGTATTTCTTTACAAATTAAATTGCAATATTTAAAGCCAACTTTTGCCTACAGTCAACTAACTTTTTTGGTCCTGAGGTATTTATCCAGACTCCAGTGTAAAGTCTATGGAAGTAAAGAAAGGGCCAGGAGTGGAGAGAACGACGAAAAAGATACTGATTTTGAGGATGAAGACGATCATTACATTGATTATGGTGATGATAATGATGATGATGGTGATAATGATGATGATGGTGATGATGATGATGTGATGATGATAATGATGATGATTAGGATGATGAAGATGATGAAAAAACTGTCTTCACAAGCATGGGCATTATTAACACTGTATCGCCGATAATATTTTTTGTTTTATCATGTTTCACTACTTCAAAGATAAAAATGAGCCTGACAACAGAAGAAAGAAATTTGCCCATTTCACTCTGTGTATCTCTGAATCCATTGGAATCTAGGAAGCGAGAAAGAGAAACAGAAAAGGAAAGAGAGAGAGAGAGAGAGAGAGAGAGAGAGAGAGAGAGAGAGAGAGAGAGAGAGAGAGAGAGAGAGAGAGAGAGAGAGACTGAGAGAGAGAGAGAGAGAGAGAGAGAGAGAGAGAGAGAGAGAGAGAGAGAGAGAGAGAGAGAGAGAGAGAGAGAGAGAGAGAGAGAGAGAGAGAGAGGTAAGCACAGCACTATGGCATCAGCTTCCCCTGAGTATAATTTGCCTCCTTAGATTAGAGGTAAAGGCAGTCTGAATCGAATAGCGAATAGTGTAGCTCTGTCCTGCCCCCACCCCCGGTAATCCTGCGTTCACACCAAAAAATCGCTCGTCCAGAATTTTCCTTGAGCACACACCAATATAGTGCACCAAAAATACACTGTACTTTATAATTATCGATGTGTGCTTACATAACATACCTACAGTCTTGATTATCACACAAAGACTATAAATATGCCCTAGAAATATAGTAAAAGAATACGTTCGTCATTACGTCATAGGCAAAGCACACAATCATACAGGCATCTCAAATCAATGTTCTAGCTTGAATACATCTAGTTACATTGGTGATAATGACAAGGTATGATGATAAAAGCAATAAATCTGTTCAACAATTCCTTTCTTATTTTCAGCTCAATGAAAATAGTTTCTGTCTAAACCTAAGGTTTGTTGAATACTTTTTCACTGTGGCAGGGCAAGTCACCTTGATCTGACTAAAAATAATTTAAGAAAGTTATTTTGATTTCCATAGGTTTCTTTTTTCAAATGTTCCATAATCAATCATTATGGTCTCCACCTTGAAATGACTTTATAAAACATAATGATTTGTCGAGTTCCTTGACTGGAAGAATTATTTTAAACTTTGTACTGAAGTGCTCTTCTCCCTTAAAAAAGAAGTTCTAAGAAAGTCTTTATCTTCGAGTGCGCGTTTCTTTATGCTACTCTTCTCTTCTATGTCAATTAGTACATCGTACTACACGTATTTTCCCCGTAGCCTCAGTTTCCACTGCGTTTAATTCACGATGAACGGGATAGTTCTGCCTAAAGCACCCCTGTCCGTTCACTGTTGGAGGGAAGTCAAATAGCAGCGTCCACTTTTCTTCTCACCTCCAGACCTGTGGGTAAGGACAGTTTTAGACTTTCCGCCAAATAAACCATTGATTTCTAACTAACCCCTTTCAGTTGTTGCATGCAGGAAACAGGAGTATCTGCGGAGAAGTTCGGTTGCCGCACTTATAATTGAGGCCCTGACGTGCGCACCTGGGGGCACGTGCCGTCAGACCCGGGAAGATGAGTTGTGGGACAGGAATGCTGTGGCTCGTCCAGTGGTTGTGCAGCCTCCTCAGGGGGAGGGGGGGGGGGTGTTCTGTGAAGAAGAATTAGCCCGCGTCTGTGTTCCCTCCCTTCTATTAAAACCAGCCAAAATTGTTGTAGGGTTTAATAACTATCAAGTTGACAACTTTCTACGTCGTCTCCTATTTTTTTTTTTTATTTGTAAAGAAATCTAACCCTGTCTTTATCACAGCTAGTTTAGGTAATGCCACGTTCTCTCAATCCGAGCGAGAATTCTGCTCGTCTCTCAGACACCTCCAGTACTGTAAAACTTCTCTACTTTCACCTCTTTTAGACCGTCGTGCACAATTGTCTCTTTCTTTGCAACAATTGGGGCTGACTGACCACTAGACATTAATTGCCAACATCAGAGAAGAGGAGACAAAACAGAAGGAAACGAAGTGTAAGGCCAGAGGCAGACAGTGATAAGCTATACAGATTCAATAAGCGAGACCACTCTAGTGATGTGCTTAAAAAAATAAAACATGACTATAACGGGAATTTTAGTTTCAGGAGAAAAATCCTGCTGTAAGCAAGTTCCCGCTTCAGGAATGCAAAGAGATCTATCCCCACCACCCTCAAGAAAAAAAAAAGAAAAAGTTAATGTACGAACTACTACTTGTAAGTGTAAACACAGCCTGACAAAGAAAAAACGACTAACAGGCACCCGCAAAATCTTTTTATAGCTATCACGTGGTTTTAAGAAATCATGGAGGCTGTGCTATTATTGTCCATCACGTGGTTCAAAATATGCAAACAATGTGTCTATAGCAGCACCATCTGTCTAGAAGGCCTGTTCACAAGGTTACGTAACATTATTCAGATGGGCCATCATCTGGCTAGCTATCAGCCACCTGCGCGAGGTTTGAACAGTTGATTATAGCATGCTTAGCAGTACACACTGTGTTTTCACTGGACTCTCCTGCCATTTTGTTATTGGATTACATTCATTCTTTCTTGGATTATATTTCTTATCTTATTCTCTGCTATTCGCCCTTGGATTGCACCTTGTTCTAACAGATGCTTTCAATGTGGAACATTCCAAGAATGCTTTCTTGTGATTTGGTGTAGATTTTCCTCTAAATGTGTGCACACTGATAGAGTATGACCCGTGGCACCAAACATCATACAATGTAATATATATATATATATATATTTAGAGAGAGAGAGAGAGAGAGAGAGAGAGAGAGAGAGAGAGAGAGAGAGAGAGAGAGAGAGAGAGAGAGAGAGAGATACTGATAAACAATTATACATGTTAAGTTCATCTAAATATGCTTTAAGTTTAATTAGCTTTTCCCTTTATGGTCTCTGCGATATCACTTTATAGAGAGAAGGTGTGCTGAAGTGGGAGCCAAAGTTTTTTAAAAGCCTTTTAACTAAAATCTCTTATACTCAAAGTGCCCTCAATACTTTAACCTTAAGTTTCATATTTCATTATATGGTGTATCGGTGTCATTATCAATTTCCTTAACTGTTTATTGCTTAGGGGAAGAAAGTGCACTGTTACAAACTGTAAGAGCGGCTATGCCAGTCAGAAGGGGAAAGAAAGTGAAACGGTTATTTTATAATTATGGTTTTCCGAAGGACCCAACTGAATGTCATAAATGGGTTTCGAGTCTCCCAAACAAAATTGAGAAAGTGACTGAACATATTGGAGTATGTAGTCGACACTGGCTCTCTGATACTCCTCACATTCGAAGAGGAAGATAATATTTATAATCTCTATGCCTCCTCCTATTAACTTTGGTGAGATACCTTCACCATCCATATCACATGCTCATCCAAAAACTCCTCGCCCTACCAAAAAAAAAGCTGTCAGTGAAAACAAAGTCAGAGAAATTGACGAACTGGATACATTCATAGTAAAAAATAACTTTAACTGTGACACTATTAAGGAAGCCCTTCAAGAAAGTTTGCTCCTCTATGGACTCAGTGCTTGTAATGCAGATAGAAGAGAACAAGCACTTGCCAGCTTCAGTCGCGGTGGTTGTATGCATGAATATGTTATATACTTCCATATTAGACTTAGAGATGCAGATGCAGGAGTGACTGTAATTCAATTTGAAAACTACAACGGTTTTAAATTGGTAACACACCCAAATTTCCCCTGTAAAACTGTGAATCAATGGGATCAGCTAGAAGTTGTCCTTCATTTTTACACTGGAACAGGTTAGTACTGCCCATTATTCTGACCACCCCCCCTCCCACATACACATAGACTTCTGTCTGTATCTCTTTCACTCTAAATATCACCATATCTTTTTTTGTCTTTCACATTCTGTCATTCCTTGTTTTGCTCTTGACATGTCACTCCAGTGTCTTTATTTAATGTAGCCTACTGTAACACTGTGTTATCAAGTCTCGAAAAGGTGTACATGTGGATCTGAGTTTCAAAGTGTAAATATTTGAATGTAATAGAAATTATGATGAGAAGGGAGAGTGTGTGCGTGAGAGAGAGAGAGAGAGAGAGAGAGAGAGAGAGAGAGAGAGAGAGAGAGAGAGAGAGAGAGAGAGAGAGGCCCGGAAGGGTTAAGAGTCGGATTGAGCTAGAGAGATGAAAGAAAGAGAGAAGGCCAGATATAAAGCGCACATGGCTAGCACCTATTACCATATCTAGCACCCCCCTTTTCCACACAAATAGACCTCTGGCTGTCTGTATCTCTTTCACCCATTCTCTCTCTCTCTCTCTCTCTCTCTCTCTCTCTCTCTCTCTCTCTCTCATTCATTATTTTATCTCTTGCTCTAAGATTCTACGTACCTACTATGTTTGTTTTTGTTCCTTGGTCGAATTTTACAAAATTATAATCTCTGTCTTCCCCCCCCCTCTCTCTCTCTCTCTCTCTCTCTCTCTCTCTCTCTCATTCATTATTTTATCTCTTGCTCTAAGATTCTACGTACCTACTATGTTTGTTTTTGTTTCTTGGTCGAATTTTACAAAATTATAATCTCTGTCTCCCCCCCCCCCTCTCTCTCTCTCTCTCTCTCTCTCTCTGTCTCCCTCTTTCCCTCTCTCTTCATTTGCTTCTTCTGACTTGATACAATTAAAAACTCTCCTCATTATCTGATGTACGTGTTCTTAGTGTGTCACTCCAGTGCCGGTATTTGATGTACCGTACCACTGTATTATCAAATCTCGAAAAGGTGTACATGTGCATTTGAGTTTCTAAGTATTTTAATGTATAGCCTACATGTACTTAGAAGTTATGATGAAGAGGGAGGGAGGGAGAGAGAAAGAGGGAGAGAGAGAGAGAGAGAGAGAGAGAGAGAGAGAGAGAGAGAGAGAGAGAGAGAGAGAGACGAGGGTTAAGAGTCGGATTAAGCTAAAGATGAGAGAGAGAGAGAGAGACGGGAGTTATGAGTCGGATTAAGCTAAAGATGAGAGAGAGAAAGAAAGAGAGAGAGAGAGAGAGAGAGAGAGAGAGAGAGAGAGAGAGAGAGAGAGAGAGAGAGAGAGAGAGAGAGAGAGAGAGAGAGAGAGAGAGAGAGAGAGAGAGAGCGCACATTGCTAGCACCCCGCAGACCGGCCCATCTGAATAATATTGCATAACCTATGAACAGGCCTCCTAGATAATTGGTACTGGTCTGAACGGACACAGATAAGCAAGTGACGTCACAAAATTCGTGTTTGACTCAGATCTCACTTCCTTTCCACCAATGTTCAAAATGGAGAAAGGACGTGTGTTCAAAACGTATGAAGAGTTTGAGGCAGCCCTTAAATCATTTTCAGTGGCACTCACAGTCTATTTGTGAAAAGATCGAGTGAGTCAGTGAAAGAACTAATACTGAAGTACCTAAAATATAAAATCATTCTCTTTGTGTGCAAGCACTCCCCGTCCAAACACACCAGCTCCTCGACGGGTCAGCGCCCATGCCAAAGGTAAGTCCCATCAATTGTGCTAATGAGATCTAGAGTTAAATATAGATAGGTCTTATATCCAGATCTAGACGATCTGATTTTAGATTTTAGTGGTTGGTTAAAGATAAGGGGTGAGTTATCTTAAGCCTAGATTTTTAAATCCTTCCCTGCCTCTTGGAGTAGATCTAGATCTATAACAGAATGGAAAATTTGGCATGAGGGCACCAAAAGCCTTATTGAAAGGCATTGTCAGAGTACTGATCTGAAACATTTTGCAGTTCATAGGACAAATATTCTAATTTACTCTAGATCTAGATTTGCCAATCAATCATTTATTTTGAGGTTTCAGATTTTATAAGCCAAAGTTATTTTCTTTAGATGTTGGCCACTGCCTACCATGTGGCTTGATGCTATACACTAAATGAACTTTGTAGCATTCAACTCCATCTATAGATACATAACTACATACTCTTCATCACTTTCACAGGTCCCTCAAACTAGATTGTCAAGCCAAGATTCGGTTGAAGATCCAGAGGCCGAAAGACCAGTCTCCGCCCTTCCTGGCCATCACAGTGCAGTATTTGAACTATCAAGGGCATGGCCTCACCCAAGAAGTAATTACACTTTCCTTTGTTTTTTTCTATTCTGCCTCTTATGGAAATAAATACATATTTTCATATACATGTGGACTGTGGAGAAAAGACAGGAAAGCCTGCATTGCTTGTTCGCTTGTACTGTTACAATGCAGGCAGGGCAAAATGCTAAGGATTTTTTTCTATTAAAAGTTTTGGTGCTTTCTTTCCAGTTTTTATAGGTTGGGAAGCAGTGTCAATTTTGCAGAAATAAATTGAATATAGGAAAAAAAGGTGTTATTTAGCTCTGTCGTTATAGCAATGGTTTTCGCTATTCAAGATGTTAAACATGGGTTCCACTGTACAGGAAAGAGAATTGTCCGTAAATTTAGGGAATTCTGTATACATTATACATTCATGTGATCCCCCACAAATTCTGTCCTTGGACAGACAAACTTTTGTTGAAGGTTGGACGTGCAAAAGAAATGGTAAAAATATAATTCTACGCTGGGTACGATATTTTTCCATTATTATTAATATAAATTTTTATACATTTCAATTCCAATATTGAGATTTGTATTGTACTTCAAACTATCCATGATATTGGTGTTTATTTTATCATTCATGTGTATAAAAAAAATTTCTTCTATCTTTACACCCACAGCTCACCGTTATTTCCAACGAAAGATCATTCTTATTTCTTCATATGATAATAGTGAGTACAGCTAGGTGTTTCGTTTTTTTTGTCAGGATACCATATCTACTCTCTCTCTCTCTCTCTCTCTCTCTCTCTCTCTCTCTCTTCTAATATACAAATTTATAACTTGTCATTACAACGAGAAAAACTTGCTTCATTAAAACCAGCTTCAACATTAGAAAAGAAAATCCTCAGTTTATAAAGCCACTTTAAAACTATTACAAAAGTATATAAACTCTCTCTCTCTCTCTCTCTCTCTCTCTCTCTCTCTCTCTCTCTCTCTCTCTCTCTCTCTCGCTCTCTCCTATCTCTCTCTCTTCTAATATACAAATTTATAACTTGTCATTACACCGAGAAAAACTTGCTTCATTAAAACCAGTTTCAGCATTAGAAAAGAAAATCCTCAGTTTATAAAGCCACTTTAAAACTATTACAAAAGTATATAATTCTCTCTCTCTCTCTCTCTCTCTCTCTCTCTCTCTCTCTCTCTCTCTCTCTCTCTGTATATGTATATATATATATATATATATATATATATATATATATATATATATATATATCCCCTTCTTTTCTTCCCTATCCCTTCTCTGTGTAACTCGTTCCTTTCTATTCATAATTATATGTTCCTCTCAACATCTTCAGTGATAATCTGACAGAGATCTTCAACCTCTTCTTCATTTTGAGAAGATCAGCAGCCACAGACTAAGCAACTTGAGACAATGTGCTTTTGAAAGAGAATCCTTACCATCTACTGAGTTTTGAAGAGTGACGCAACACCTAGTTTTGCCCTTGATGTGTAAGTTGATCTTCTTTTCTCAAGAATTTTAAACTACTATAAATTCATGTGATCACTGCTTTTGATGTCATAGAAAAAGTGCTGAGACCTTCTGTTTTTTCAATTCAAGCAGCCTTGTGACATCATGGCATTATTATTATTTTTTTGTGTGTGTGTGTGTTTTTCTTCGTTTTCTTCAGTAGGACAGACAGGTTTTTCAATCTTTCATGTCATCTCTTTTCTTATCCTCTCAGCTTAAAACAAACTTCATCTTTCACAAAAATCATTTTTTTTTTTTTTGGATTTTCTCAAAAAATAAAGAGAGGGAAAAAATCATTTGTTCCTTCTTTAAATCTTTGCAGGTCAAGACAAATTTTGGGCTACGTTTGTAGACCAATCAAAGGTAGTCAGCTTACACCTTATGTACAAGTGAGACTTACATGTTTACCTTCTAATATTCATGTCTTTCTTTTCAAGCAAATTTCATGTCTGCAAGGTGTTGTCTGTGAATACATTCCTTCGTATTATGTTTTTTTTTTCACTATGTGTGATTTGAGTCCTTTGAACTTTCCAGCTTTGAAAATGTTATAGAACTGGAGTGAGATGTTATATTTGCAATCTTTGCTGTACTTATGGCAGTGGTTGTCTATACATAATTTTATGTAGAACAGCGCTCAACATATGTGGTATTCATCTACGTTCAAACAACATAGACAATATATGTTTATATTGCTTACAACTACGTTTATTAGATACATCTTTTTTGTTTTTTTGTTTTTATAGCTAGACACAAATCCTTAGATGATTCATGGAAAATATCCGGTATATCAATGAATTAGGTGCCCTGCTCTTTAGATTAGGCAATCATGACCTTTTGCGCATCTCTATCCCTTGATGCTGTTGTGTTAGTGCATCTGTCACTCATTTTACATTTAGCCGCTTTTTCAATCCATGCTACATCTTCTCTCGCTTCTTTCCCCTGTTGCCTTTTCCTTTAAAATCAACCCAGTTCTCAAAGTTTCAGTTTCTTTTTTCTCATCACATGGCCAAAAAATACTGCCTGTAGATTAAATTTGGTATTTATGAGCATATATATGCCAGCTCCTGGTACCACACTTTAGTTTGATTTCTTTGAAGTCCATAAATAAGATTCATAGCATTCTCTTTAGGAACCACATTTCTGTTTCCTCCAGTTAATTTTGTAGTTGTTTTTTAAATTGTCCAAGCCTGACATCCATACATAAGGATGGGTTCAGTAAAACACTCCAGTGCCTTTTTTGATGCGATTTCACAGTTGTTGTGTCCATCTCTTCACATTCAAGTGCCCAAGTATTTGCATTGATTCCTGAACGAATTATCTTTAGCTACTAAAGAATTGATCTGTGCACACTCATTGTTTCGATTGACGACTATTACTTCTGTATTTTTGCTCTTTAATCCATATCCTTTCCTTCTGCTTTCTTCTTCAGTGATGTCTAATAATTGTGGCAAGTCTTCTTTATTTTCTGCAATTAATACAGCGTCATCAGCGTATCTCATGTTGCTTACTTTGTGCCCTCCTATTTTAATTCCTCGGTATCCTTCTATGCTTCTCAAATCATTTCACTGTAGAGAGAGAAAAGGTCTGGAGCAAGCACACATCCTTGACAGACACCGCACTTTATTTATTTATTTTTTTGTTTGTTTTAATGAGCTGATTTACCCATCAACTCACATTGTTGCTGTCTCATATCATTTCATGTTTTATTTTTAATTGGTCTTGCCCATGGACCTCTCACGGACTAGCAGAGGGAAGATACCCTCATTCCTCTTTCTCAAAGTTGGCTCTGAGCTGCCGCCCAATATAAGTCATGCTTTTTTACCTCTAATTTGAGCAAATATTATAAATTTGAGTTAATCTTAAAGCATTCTAAGATTTACACTTTTTATAAACATACATTTAATTTTTACACTGCTTGCTGTAGCCATTCTTTTTTTGCTCTTCAGTGAAGCCATTTTAATATTGAGCTATAAGAATATGATCTTCAGCTCAACACTGTATGATGTAATTGTCTAAACCTCGCCTCCATTCTCACTCTTTCTTTTCTCTCCCATTTTTGTCGTTCTGTCTTATTCTGGGCTTAGACTATGAGGATTTTCTCCTTTTCCCTTGTCCGATATCATTTTTTCCCATATTAAATCTTCATTTCTGTTTTTCACTTCATATTAAGACATTAGCTCTAAACTCTTATTAGAGCTGGCTAACCAGAGTCAAACCTTTTTTTCTTTTTCTCCCAACTCTTGAGGCTTTTATGTGAGGGATATGTGGACCCAAGGGTGCAACTAGCCGATTTTGGAAAGGAGGACCTCGGGATAGTAACAATATTTCTAATCCAGGTTAATTCGAGGCACTTGTGGGATTGACTGACAGTGATAAAAATAGCATTATATGAAAGAATATATTTGTGAACTTCTCTTCCTATATTTTTAGTTAAAAAACTTTGTACCGTGCTATCTTTATGTAAGTCGCCATGTGGCGATGTATTTTCTGGCTTTATTTTTACTTCAAATTTCAAAGAGGGTTAGAACGAGAAAGAGAAATAGAGAGAAAGGGGGAGAGAGAGAGAGAGAGAGAGAGAGAGAGAGAGAGAGAGAGAGAGAGAGAGAGAGAGAGAGAGAGAGAGAGACAGACAGACAGACAGACAGACAGACAGACAGACAGACAGACAGACAGACAGACAGCATGAGCATACAATGACAATATATATATATTAAAATTTAAGTTATTTTTGTTTTAAATATTTTTTTATATAAGCCTCTAGTTTTAAATGTTACAAAACTTATAACCATTTCTAAAGAAACTCAAGTTTCAGCATACATTGTCGATTTTAGTCGAGACGCCTATAAATATAATACAAGCCTTTTCAGTTGAATATTGCTCACCCGATCGGCTGGTTAATCAGCACACTGCTACGATGACATTTGTTAATAGCTATCTAGAGCAACTCCTTCACAGTCAAAACAACATCGTTCTCAAAACATAGAGAGGACGTGTTTTTTTACATTGTAAATGTCAAGGTGGTGGTTCTTTTGGAAACGGTCGACCTAGTTTTGGATTAACAAAAGACACAAACGTTTGTTGCCTCGTCTTTTTTTCCTAGTCTTTATTTGGCTAAGGTTTCACCCCCCATATTAATCTTTCTTTTTTTGTGATTCCTTTTCAGAAGTAAAACGTGGGACCTTGTTTGAATCCTCAAAGCTTTCTTATCATCCAGTTACTATTTCTCTGGATAACGCATTTAAAGAGAACATGGAAACTATCTTGACTGGAGTAAAAACCTAATTAATGTTTTTGAAAAAATTTTATGTGAAGTATTAATTGTCTTTTATTGTAATGCAATGTGAGCTGAAAGTCAAACAAATTAACGTTCATTTAACAGGCAATGCCCTTATATGTATTATCTCTTTTAATGAAAATGTCATATTCGTTTATGTTATATACATAAGTTTCACTGACGTTATTTTTAAAAGACTGGTATGTGTCTTTTTAATTATTTTAGAAAACAATGTGTATTATAATGATTTCTTTTTATATTTTTATAATTTGGATTTCTCTGAATAAACTCAGATAACACTCTTTTTTTTTAATCTGTCTTTGTTGTTTTTGATAAATGTCTTGTTTTTAATAGGTTTTCGTATGTGTTTATGGTATTCATCAAGTAATTTCAATTCATTGCAATTTGCACAGAGTTTAAGATCCGTCATTTTTATACAAAAGAAATATTGAACTCCATTTTACAGTAATAGAAACATAAACCCTTATTGCCGAATTGATAATACTGCGTGGGTGATATGTGTTGGGAATATAACATCGAATAGCCAACTGCCACAAAGATGGTGAATCAATATTGAATAATTAAATAGGGGTGGCAAAATCCTCTTTATTTCTATCTCTACAAATCAAGCATAATTAAATATTATTACAATAGAATAGAATTCGAAATAAAAAAAAATTCAAAACGGTAGAAAGATTTCCATTTTTTCTTTCTCTATACTAATACAATAGACATGCTGTAGAATCGAAATGATCCCTATAAATCATCAAAATAATACCATATTATCAAAATGTAATCGAATTTCAGACCCGAGTAAAATTGGAATTATGCTAATTATAGAGATTGCCAAAATGGAATTAATCGGCGGCCATATTGGATTTATGCTTATTATAGAGATTGCCAAAATAGAATAAACTGGCGGCCATATTAAAAATATGCTAATTATAGAGATGGCCAAAATAGAAATTAACCGGCGACCATATTGAATTTATGCTAATTATAGAGATGGCTAAAATAGAAATTAACCGGCGTCTATATTGGATTTATGCTAATTGTAGAGATGGGCAAAATAGAATCAACTGCCGGCCACATTAAAATTATGCTTTTTATAGAGATTACCAACATAAAATTAACCGGCGGCCATATTGAATTTATGCTAATTATAGAGATGGCCAAAATAGAAATTAACCGGCGGCCATATTGGATTTATGCTAATTGTAGAGATGGGCAAAATAGAATCAACTGGCGGCCACATAAAAAGTTTGCTTGTTATAGAGATTACTAAGATAAAATTAACCGGCGGCCATATTGGATTTATTGAACTTATATAGATTACTAAACTGAAATTGGAATTATAATAATTATAGAGATGGCCTAAATAGAATTAATCGGCGGCCATATTGGATTTATGCTAATTATAGAGATGGCCAAAATAGAATTAACCGGCGGCCATATTAGATTTATTTTATTTATATAGATTACCAGAATGAAAATCGAATTATGCTAATTATAGAGATGGCCAAAATAGAAATTAACCGGCAGCCACATTAAAATTATGCTTTTTATAGAGATTACCAAGATAAAATTAACCGGCAGCCATATTGTCTTTATGCTAATTATAGACATGGCCAAAGAGAAATTAACCGGCGTCTATATCCGATTTCTGCTAATTGTAGAGATGGGCAAAATAGATCCAACTGGCGGCCACATTAAAATTATGCTTGTTATAGAGATGGCCAAAATAGACATTAACCGGCGGCCACATTAAAATTATGCTTTTTATAGAGATTACCAAGATAAAATTAACCGGCGGCCATAGTGAATTTCATGCTAATTATAGAGATGGCCAAAATAGAAATTAACCGGCGGCCGTATTGAATTTATGCTAATTATAGAGATGGCCTAAATAGAAATTAACCGGCGGCCACATTGAAATTATGCTTTTTATAGAGGATACCAAGATAAAATTAACCGGCAGCCATATTGTCTTGACGCTAATTATAGAGATGGCCAAAATATAATTTACCCGAGGCCATACTGGCATTATGCTAATTTTAGAGATGGCCAAAATAATATTAACCGGCGGCCATATTGGATTTATGCTAATTATAGAGATGGCTAAAATAGAAATTAAGCGGTGGCTATATTGATTTTATGCTAATTATAGAGATGGCCAAAAAAGAAATTAACCGGCGTCTATATTGGATTTATGCTAATTGTAGAGATGGGCAAAATAGAATCAACTGGCGGCCACATTAAAATTATGCTTGTTATAGAGATGGCCAAAATAGAATTAATCGGCGGCCATATTGGATTTATGCTAATTATAGAGATTGCCAAAAGAGAATTAACCGGCGGCCATATTGGATTTATTTTATTTATATAGATTACCAGAATGAAAATCGAATTATGCTAATTATAGAGATGGCCAAAATAGAAATTAACCGGCGGCCATATTGAACTTCATGCTAATGATAGAGATGGCCAAAATAGAAATTAACCGGCGGCCACATTGAATTTATGCTAATTATAGAGATGGCCAAAAAAGAAACTCAACCGGCGGCCATATTGAATTTATGCTAATTATAGAGATGGCTAAAATAGAAATTAACCGGCATCAATATTGGATTTATGCTAATTATAGAGATGGCCAAAATAGAAATTAACCGGCGGCCATATTGAATTTATGCTAATTATAGAGATTACAAAGGTAAAATTAACCGGCGGCCATATTGGATTTATGCTAATTGTAGAGATAGGCAAAATAGAATCAACTGGCGGCCACATTACAATTATGCTTGTTATAGAGATGGCCAAAATAGAATTAATCGGCGGCCATATTGGATTTATGCTAATTATAGAGATGGCCAAAATAGAATTAACCGGCGGCCATATTGGATTTATTTTATTTATATAGATTACCAGAATGAAAATCGAATTATGCTAATTATAGAGATGGCCAAAATAGAAATTAACCGGCGGCCACATTGAAATTATGCTTTTTATAGAGGATACCAAGATAAAATTAACCGGCAGCCATATTGTCTTTATGCTAATTATAGAGATGGCCAAAATATAATTTACCCGAGGCCATATTGGCATTATGCTAATTTTAGAGATGGCCAAAATAGAATTAACCGGCGGCCATATTGGATTTATGCTAATTATAGAGATGGCCAAAATAGAAATTAACCGGCGGCCATATTGAATTTATGCTAATTATAGAGATGGCCAAAATAGAAATTAACCGGCGTCAATATTGGATTTATGCTAATTGTAGAGATGGGCAAAATAGAATCAACTGGCGGCCACATTAAAATTATGCTTGTTATAGAGATGGCCAAAATAGAATTAATCGGCGGCCATATTGGATTTATGCTAATTATAGAGATTGCCAAAAAAGAATTAACCGGCGGCCATATTGGATTTATTTTATTTATATAGATGACCAGAATGAAAATCGAATTATGCTAATTATAGAGATGGCCAAATAGAAATTAACCGGCGTCTATATTGAATTTATGCTAATTGTAGAGATGGCCAAAATAGAATCAACTGGCGGCCACATTAAAATTATGCTTGTTATAGAGAAGGCCAAAATAGAAATTAACCAGCAGCCATATTGAATTTATGCTAATTATAGAGATGGCCAAAATAGAAATTAACCGGCGGCCACATTGAAATTATGCTTTTTGTAGAGGATACCAAGATAAAATTAACCGGCAGCCATATTGTCTTTATGCTAATTATAGAGATGGCCAAAAAAAAATTTACCCGAGGCCATATTGGCATTATGCTAACTTTAGAGATGGCCAAAAAGGAATTAACCGGCGGCCATATTGGATTTATGCTAATTATAGAGATGGCCAAAATAGAAATTAAGCGGTGGCCATATTGAATTTATGCTAATTATAGAGATGGCCAAAATAAAAATTAACCGGCGTCTATATTGGATTTATGCTAATTGTAGAGATGGGCAAAATAGAATCAACTGGCGGCCACATTAAAATTATGCTTGTTATAGAGATGGCCAAAATAGAATTATTCGGCGGCCATATTGGATTTATGCTAATTATAGAGATTACCAAAAAAGAATTAACCGGCGGCCATATTGGATTTATTTTATTTATATAGATTACCAGAAAGAAAATCGAATTATGCTTATTATAGAGATGGCCAAAATAGAAATTAACCGGCGGCCACATTGAAATTATGCTTTTTATAGAGATTACCAAGATAAAATTAACCGGCAGCCATATTGTCTTTATGCTAATTATAGAGATGGCCAAATACAAATTAACCGGCGTCTATATCCGATTTCTGCTAATTGTAGAGATGGGCAAAATAGAATCAACTGGCGGCCACATTAAAATTATGCTTGTTATAGAGACGGCCAAAATAGAAATTAACCAGCAGCCATATTGAATTTATGCTAATTATAGAGATGGCCAAAATAGAAATTAACCGGCGTCTATATTGAATTTATGCTAATTATAGAGATGGCCAAAATAGAAATTAACCGGCGTCTATATTGGATTTATGCTAATTGTAGAGATGGGCAAAATAGAATCAACTGGCGGCCACATTAAAATTATGCTTGTTATAGAGATGGCCAAAATAGAAATTAACCGGCGGCCATATTGAATTTATGCTAATTGTAGAGATGGCCAAAATAGAAATTAACCGGCGGCCATATTGAATTTATGCTAATTATAGAGATGGCCAAAATAGAAATTAACCGGCGTCTATATTGGATTTATGCTAATTGTAGAGATGGGCAAAATAGAAATTAACCGGCGTCTATATTGGATTTATGCTAATTGTAGAGATGGGCAAAATAGAATTAACTGGCGGCCATATTGAATTTATGCTAATTATAGAGATGGCCCAAATAGAAATTAACCGGCGGCCATATTGAATTTATGCTAATTATAGAGATGGCCAAAATAGAAATTAACCGGCGTCTATATTGGATTTATGCTAATTGTAGAGATGGGCAAAATAGAAATTAACCGGCAGCCATATTGAATTTATGCTAATTATAGAGATGGCCAAAATAGAAATTAACCGGCGGCCATATTGAATTTATGCTAATTATAGAGATGGCCAAAATAGAAATTAACCGGCGTCTATATTGGATTTATGCTAATTGTAGAGATGGGCAAAATAGAATCAACTGGCGGCCACATTAAAATTATGCTTGTTATAGAGATGGCCAAAATAGAAATTAACCGGCGGCCATATTGAATTTATGCTAATTGTAGAGATGGCCAAAATAGAAATTAACCGGCGGCCATATTGAATTTATGCTAATTATAGAGATGGCCAAAATAGAAATTAACCGGCGTCTATATTGGATTTATGCTAATTGTAGAGATGGGCAAAATAGAAATTAACCGGCGTCTATATTGGATTTATGCTAATTGTAGAGATGGGCAAAATAGAATTAACTGAAGGCCATATTGAATTTATGCTAATTATAGAGATGGCCCAAATAGAAATTAACCGGCGGCCATATTGAATTTATGCTAATTATAGAGATGGCCAAAATAGAAATTAACCGGCGTCTATATTGGATTTATGCTAATTGTAGAGATGGGCAAAATAGAATTAACCGGCAGCCATATTGAATTTATGCTAATTATAGAGATGGCCCAAATAGAAATTAACCGGCGGCCATATTGAATTTATGCTAATTATAGAGATGGCCAAAATAAAAATTAACCGGCGTCTATATTGGATTTATGCTAATTGTAGAGATGGGCAAAATAGAATCAACTGGCGGCCACATTAAAATTATGCTTGTTATAGAGATGGCCAAAATAGAATTATTCGGCGGCCATATTGGATTTATGCTAATTATAGAGATTACCAAAAAAGAATTAACCGGCGGCCATATTGGATTTATTTTATTTATATAGATTACCAGAAAGAAAATCGAATTATGCTTATTATAGAGATGGCCAAAATAGAAATTAACCGGCGGCCACATTGAAATTATGCTTTTTATAGAGATTACCAAGATAAAATTAACCGGCAGCCATATTGTCTTTATGCTAATTATAGAGATGGCCAAATACAAATTAACCGGCGTCTATATCCGATTTCTGCTAATTGTAGAGATGGGCAAAATAGAATCAACTGGCGGCCACATTAAAATTATGCTTGTTATAGAGACGGCCAAAATAGAAATTAACCAGCAGCCATATTGAATTTATGCTAATTATAGAGATGGCCAAAATAGAAATTAACCGGCGTCTATATTGGATTTATGCTAATTGTAGAGATGGGCAAAATAGAATTAACTGAAGGCCATATTGAATTTATGCTAATTATAGAGATGGCCCAAATAGAAATTAACCGGCGGCCATATTGAATTTATGCTAATTATAGAGATGGCCAAAATAGAAATTAACCGGCGTCTATATTGGATTTATGCTAATTGTAGAGATGGCCAAAATAGAATTAACCGGCGGCCATATTGAATTTATGCTAATTATAGAGATGGCCAAAATAGAAATTAACCGGCGGCCATATTGAATTTATGCTAATTATAGAGATGGCCAAAATAGAAATTAACCGGCGTCTATATTGGATTTATGCTAATTATAGAGATGGCCAAAATAGAAATTAACCGGCGGCCATATTGAATTGATGCTAATTATAGAGATGGCCAAAATAGAAATTAACCGGCGGCCATATTGAATTTATGCTAATTATAGAGATTACCAAGGTAAAATTAACCGGCGGCCATATTGAATTTCATGCTAATTATAGAGATGGCCAAAATAGAAATTAACCGGCGGCCATATTGAATTTATGCTAATTGTAGAGATGGCCAAAATAGAAATTAACCGGCGGCCATATTGAATTTATGCTAATTATAGAGATGGCCAAAATAGAAATTAACCGGCGTCTATATTGGATTTATGCTAATTGTAGAGATGGGCAAAATAGAATTAACCGGCGGCCATATTGAATTTATGCTTATTATAGAGATGGCCAAAATAGAAATTAACCGGCGGCCATATTGAAGTTATGCTAATTATAGAGATGGCCAAAATAGAAATTAACCAGCGTCTATATTGGATTTATGCTAATTGTAGAGATGGCCCAAATAGAATTAACCGGGAGCCATATTGAATTTACGCTTAATATAGAGATAACCAAGATAAAATTAACCGGCGGCCATATTGAATTTATGCTAATTATAGAGATAACCAAGATAAAATTAACCGGCGTCTATATTGGATTTATGCTAATTGTAGAGATGGGCAAAATAGAATCAACTGGCGGCCACATTAAAATTATGCTTGTTATAGAGATGGCCAAAATAGAGTTATTCGGCGGCCATATTGGATTTATGCTAATTATAGAGATTACCAAAAAAGAATTATCCGGCGGCCATATTGGATTTATTTTATTTATATAGATTACCAGAATGAAAATCGAATTATGCTTATTATAGAGATGGCCAAAATAGAAATTAACCGGCGGCCACATTGAAATTATGCTTTTTATAGAGATTACCAAGATAAAATTAACCGGCAGCCATATTGTCTTTATGCTAATTATAGAGATGGCCAAATACAAATTAACCGGCGTCTATATCCGATTTCTGCTAATTGTAGAGATGGGCAAAATAGAATCAACTGGCGGCCACATTAAAATTATGCTTGTTATAGAGACGGCCAAAATAGAAATTAACCAGCAGCCATATTGAATTTATGCTAATTATAGAGATGGCCAAAATAGAAATTAACCGGCGTCTATATTGGATTTATGCTAATTGTAGAGATGGGCAAAATAGAATTAACCGGCGGCCATATTGAATTTATGCTAATTATAGAGATGGCCAAAATAGAAATTAACCGGCGGCCATATTGAATTTATGCTAATTATAGAGATGGCCAAAATAGAAATTAACCGGCGTCTATATTGGATTTATGCTAATTATAGAGATGGCCAAAATAGAAATTAACCGGCGGCCATATTGAATTTATGCTAATTATAGAGATGGCCAAAATAGAAATTAACCGGCGTCTATATTGGATTTATGCTAATTGTAGAGATGGGCAAAATAGAATTAACTGAAGGCCATATTGAATTTATGCTAATTATAGAGATGGCCAAAATAGAAATTAACCGGCGGCCATATTGAATTTATGCTAATTATAGAGATGGCCAAAATAGAAATTAACCGGCGTCTATATTGGATTTATGCTAATTGTAGAGATGGGCAAAATAGAATTAACCGGCAGCCATATTGAATTTATGCTAATTATAGAGATGGCCAAAATAGAAATTAACCGGCGGCCATATTGAATTTATGCTAATTATAGAGATGGCCAAAATAGAAATTAACCGGCGTCTATATTGGATTTATGCTAATTGTAGAGATGGGCAAAATAGAATCAACTGGCGGCCACATTAAAATTATGCTTGTTATAGAGATGGCCAAAATAGAATTAATCGGCGGCCATATTGGATTTATGCTAATTATAGAGATGGCCAAAAGAGAATTAACCGGCGGCCATATATGATTTAATATATTTATATAGACTACCAGAATGAAATTCGAATTATGCTAATTAAAGAGATTACCAAGATAAAAGTAACCGGCGGCCACATTGAAATTATGCTTTTTATAGAGATTACCAAGATAAAATTAACCGGCGGCCTTATTGGAATTATGCTAATTATAGAGATGGCCAAAATAGAAATTAGCCGGCGGCCATATTGAATTTATGCTAATTATAGAGATGGCCAAAATAGAATTTACCGGCGGCCATATTGAATTTATGCTAATTATAGAGATGGCCAAAATAGAAATTAACCAGCGGCCATATTGAATTTATGCTAATTATAGAGATGGCCAAAATAGAAATTAACCGGCGTCTATATTGGATTTATGCTAATTGTAGAGATGGGCAAAATAGAAATTAACTGGCGGCCATATTGAATTTATGCTAATTATAGAGATGGCCAAAATAGAAATTAACCGGCGGCCATATTGAATTTATGCTAATTATAGAGATGGCCAAAATAGAAATTAACCGGCGTCAATATTGGATTTATGCTAATTATAGAGATGGCCAAAATAGAAATTAACCGGCGGCCATATTGAATTTATGCTAATTATAGAGATGGCCAAAATAGAAATTAACCGGCGGCCATATTGAATTTATGCTAATTATAGAGATGGCCAAAATAGAAATTAACCGGCGGCCATATTGAATTTATGCTAATTATAGAGATGGCCAAAATAGAAATTAACCGGCGGCCATATTAAATATGTGCTAATTATAGAGATGACCAAAATAGAATTAATCGGCGGCCACATTGAAATTATGCTTATTATAGAAATAACCAAGATAAAATTAACCGGCGGCCACATTGAAATTATGGTAATTATAGAGATGGCCAAAATAGAAATTAACCGGCGGCCATATTGAATTTATGCTAATTATAGAGATGGCTAAAATAGAAATTAACCGGCGTCAATATTGAATTTATGCTAATTATAGAATGGCCAAAATAGAAATTAACCGGCGGCCATATTGAATTTTACGCGAATTGTAGAGATGGCCAAAAAAGAAATTAACCGGCGGCCATATTGAATTTATGCTAATTATAGAGATGGCCAAAATAGAAATTAACCGGCGGCCATATTGAATTTATGCTAATTATAGAGATGGCCAAAATAGAAATTAACCGGCGTCTATATTGGATTTATGCTAATTGTAGAGATGGCCAAAATAGAATTAACTGGCGGCCATATTGAATTTATGCTAATTATAGAGATGGCCAAAATAGAAATTAACCGGCGGCCATATTGAATTTATGCTAATTATAGAGATGGCCAAAATAGAAATTAACCGGCGTCTATATTGGATTTATGCTAATTGTAGAGATGGCCAAAATAGATATCAACTGGCGGCCACATTAAAATTATGCTTGTTATAGAGATGGCCAAAATAGAAATTAACCGGCGGCCATATTGAATTTATGCTAATTATAGAGATGGCCAAAATAGAAATTAACCGGCGGCCATATTGAATTTATGCTAATTATAGAGATGGCCAAAATAGAAATTAACCGGCGTCTATATTGGATTTATGCTAATTATAGAGATGGCAAAAATAGAAATTAAACGGCGGCCACATTAAAATTATGCTTTTTATAGAGATTACCAAGATAAAATTAACCGGCGGCCATATTGAATTTATGCTAATTATAGAGATGGCCAAAATAGAAATTAACCGGCGGCCATATTGGATTTATGCTAATTGTAGAGATGGCCAAAATAGAATTAACCGGCGTCCATATTGAATTTATGCTAATTATAGAGATGGCCAAAATAGAAATTAACCGGCGGCCATATTGAATTTATGCTAATTATAGAGATGGCCAAAATAGAAATTAACCGGCGTCTATATTGGATTTATGCTAATTGTAGAGATGGGCAAAATAGAAATTAACCGGCGGCCATATTGAATTTATGCTAATTATAGAGATGGCCAAAATAGAAATTAACCGGCGGCCATATTGAATTTATGCTAATTATAGAGATGGCCAAAATAGAAATTAACCGGCGTCTATATTGGATTTATGCTAATTATAGAGATGGCCAAAATAGAAATTAACCGGCGGCCATATTAAATTTATGCTAATTATAGAGATGGCCAAAATAGAAATTAACCGGCGGCCATATTGAATTTATGCTAATTATAGAGATGGCCAAAATAGAAATTAACCGGCGGCCATATTGGATTTATGCTAATTATAGAGATGGCCAAAATAGAAATTAACCGGTGTCAATATTGAATTTATGCTAATTATAGAGATGGCCAAAATAGAAATTAACCGGCGGCCATATTGAATTTATGCTAATTATAGAGATGGCCAAAATAGAAATTAACCGGCGTCTATATTGGATTTATGCTAATTGTAGAGATGGGCAAAATAGAATTAACCGGCGGCCATATTGAATTTATGCTAATTATAGAGATGGCCCAAATAGAAATTAACCGGCGGCCATATTGAATTTATGCTAATTATAGAGATGGCCAAAATAGAAATTAACCGGCGTCTATATTGGATTTATGCTAATTGTAGAGATGGCCAAAATAGAATTAACCGGCGGCCATATTGAATTTATGCTAATTATAGAGATGGCCAAAATAGAAATTAACCGGCGGCCATATTGAATTTATGCTAATTATAGAGATGGCCAAAATAGAAATTAACCGGCGTCTATATTGGATTTATGCTAATTGTAGAGATGGGCAAAATAGAATCAACTGGCGGCCACATTAAAATTATGCTTGTTATAGAGATGGCCAAAATAGAATTAATCGGCGGCCATATTGGATTTATGCTAATTATAGAGATGGCCAAAATAGAATTAACCGGCGGCCATATTGGATTTATTTTATTTATATAGACTACCAGAATGAAATTCGAATTATGTTAATTATAGAGATTACCAAGATAAAATTAACCGGCGGCCACATTGAAATTATGCTTTTTATAGAGATTACCAAGATAAAATTAACCGACGGCCTTATGTGCATTATGCTAATTATAGAGATGGCCAAAATAGAATTAACCGGCGTCTATATCCGATTTCTGCTAATTGTAGAGATGGGCAAAATAGAAATTAACCGGCGGCCATATTGAATTTATGCTAATTATAGAGATGGCCAAAATAGAAATTAACCAGCGGCCATATTGAATTTATGCTAATTATAGAGATGGCCAAAATAGAAATTAACCGGCGGCCATATTGAATTTATGCTAATTATAGAGATGGCCAAAATAGAAATTAACCGGCGTCAATATTGTATTTATGCTAATTATAGAGATGGCCAAAATAGAAATTAACCGGCGGCCATATTAAATTTATGCTAATTATAGAGATGGCTAAAATAGAAATTAACCGGCGTCAATATTGTATTTATGCTAATTGTAGAGATGGCCAAAATAGAAATTAACCGGCGGCCATATTGAATTTATGCTAATTATAGAGATGGCTAAAATGGAAATTAACCGGCGGCCATATTGAATTTATGCTAATTGTAGAGATGGCCAAAATAGAAATTAACCGGCGGCCATATTGAATTTATGCTAATTATAGAGATGGCTAAAATAGAAATTAACCGGCGTCAATATTGTATTTATGCTAATTGTAGAGATGGGCAAAATAGAATCAACTGGCGGCCACATTAAAATTATGCTTGTTATAGAGATACTTGACTTACTTGACTTAGAAATTAACGACGGGGGCGTCGACAGTTCTCTCCATTGCTGTCTGTTCTGGGCGATGCATCTTAGGTGTTCGAGGTCTTCCCATATGTGAGTTGTAGTGTGTTTTCTTGTAGTCTTGATAGGTCTTTGTTGAGGACGACTGGTAGTGTTGTTAAAGGGCGGCCCCGAAACTTTTTATGGCGAAATAGCTGTTTATTGATTTATTAGCAGGTATTTCAATATTTCCTCTAAGTATGTGCCCGAAAAGGCGCCACCTGTTCTCAAGTATATAAATAGAAAGATGTTCCTCGCAATTGTTGTAAAGAGATAGAATTTGTGATTTTAACCGGGCGTATCTGATGTTGAGAACTTTCCTTAGCTGTTTACGATGAAATAGCATTTAATTTTTTCTTCTTCAGATTAAAATTGTCAGTGCCCAGGTGCCGCAGTTTATAGAGATTACCAAGATAAAATTAACCGGCGGCCATATTGAATTTCATGCTAATTATAGAGATGGCCAAAATAGGAATTAACCGGCGGCCATATTGGATTTATGCTAATTGTAGAGATGGGCAAAATAGAATCAACCGGCGGCCATATTGAATTTATGCTAATTATAGAGATGGCCAAAATGTACTTGTATAGATTACCAAAATGAAATTGGAATTACGCTAATTATAGAAATGGCCAAAATATAATTAACCGGCGGCCATATTGGATTTATTGTATTTATATAGATTACTAGAATGAAAATCGAATTATGCTAATTATAGAGATGGCCAAAATAGAATTAACCGGCGGCTATATTGGATTTATGCTAATTATAGAGATGGCCAAAATAGAATCAACTGGCGGCCACATTGATAATATGGTATTGTTTTGATGATTTATAGAAATCATTTCGATTTTACAGCATTGGTATTGTATTATTAGTATAGAGAAAGAAAAAATCGAAATTGATTCTACCGTTTTGATTTTTTATTTCGATATCTATTCTATTGTAATGATATTTTGTTATTATGCTTGTTTATAGAGATAGAAGTATAGAAGTATTTCTCACCCCTATTTCATTGTTCAACATTGATTCACCATCTATGTGGCAGTTGTATGTTTCTATTACTTTATATGGAGTTCAATATTTCTTTCGTATAAAACTGACGGATCTGAAACTCTGTGCAAATTGCAATGAATTGAAATCACTTGATAAATACCTTAAACACATACGAAAACCTTTGGGTTTAAACTCTCAATGTATTGAATTTGGGAGGTATTAAAAACAGGAACAATATCAAAAATAACAAAGACAGATAAGAGTGTTATCTGAGTTTATTCAGAGAAATCCAAATTATAATAATTATAAAAAGAAATAATTTTATAATACACAGTTACTTAAAAAAGACACATAATACAGTCTAAAAAAAAATAACGTCAATGAAACTTATGTATATAACATAAACGAATATGACATTTTCATTAAAAGAGATAATACATATAGGGGCATTGCCTGTTAAATGAACTTTAATCTGTTTGACTTCCACCTTACATTGCATTACAATAAAGCACAACTGATAATTCACATAAGATTTTTGTTCACATATTAATTAATTTACTCCAGTCAATATATTTTCCCTGTTCTCTTTAAAAGCGTTGTCAAGAGAAATAAAAACTGGATGATAAGAAAGCTTTGAGGATTCAAACAAGGTCCCACATTTTACTTCTGAAAAGGAATCACAAAAAAGAAAGATTAATATGGGGGGCGGGTGAAACCTTAGCTAGATATATATCAAATTTGAAATATATTGTACATGTATATGAAATAATGAGATACAATTTACATAAAGATAGTTAGCAAGAACAGATGATTTTTTCCCCTCTCCTAATTTTTGGAGAAAAAGAAAATGATTTTTGTGAAAGAGAAAGTTTGTTTTAAGCAGAAAGGATAAGAAAAGAGATGACATGAAAGATTGAAAAACCTGTCTGTCCTACTGGAGAAAACGAAGAAATACACACTTAAAAAAAGATAATAATGCAATGATGTCACAAGGCTGCTTGAATTGAACCAAAAGAAGATTTCAGCACTTTAAGCCTATATCTCTGCCAAGTCATGAACGGGAATTGATTTCTGAAAACTACCAGCCTTATTCCCATTATAATTGTGATAAAACAATAATTTGACAATAAACTTACAAAATAATTTTTTTTTTACCACATCAAACATATGTAACAGCTGATTTTGGATCTTTGTTAAATTTAAGTTCCTTTCTTTAGAGCAGCAACTCCTCTCCCTAAAGACTTTAACAGAATCCTGGTATAATGCTGTGTTTGAAAAGTACAAGTCAATGGACATGTCTATACTAGTTCATTTTTACCTTTATAACTGATCTTTGACTGCTATGGCGTCAAAAGCAATGATCACATGAATTTAAACTAGTTTAAAAATTCTTGAGAAAAGAAGATCAACTTGCACATCAAGGGCAAAATTCCTGAACTACGCTGCTGTGTCACGTTGATTCCAATCTCGTCCTTCTTCAAAACTCAGTAGATGGTAAGGATTCCCTCTCAAAAGCACATTGTCTCAAGTTGTTTAGTCTGTGGCTGCTGATCTTCTCAAAATGAAGAAGAGGTTGAAGATCTCCGTCAGATTATCACTGAAGATGTTGAGAGGAGCATATAATTATGAATAGACAGGAATGAGTTACACAGAGAAGGGATAGGGAAGAAAAGGAGGGGATATATATATATATATATATATATATATATATATATATATATAGAGAGAGAGAGAGAGAGAGAGAGAGAGAGAGATACACAACAGTTTTTGGAGAGCGATGGGAAAACAAATGCAGTTAAATGTTTTAACAATAAACTCAGACATCCATTCCTAGAAATAAAGATAGCAAACATAGCCCCTCCATATTTATATATTCTTCTTGGAATCACACTAAAACATCCCAATCTGATACAAAAGGAAGTCCAAAATAGAGATGAGATAATAGCCAGGCAGAAACATTCAAATTACAGACGCAACTGGCTCAAAGCTGAAGAAAAGAAAAAACAAATAGTACTTTCAAAAGGAACGCTATACTAGATGATGAGAGCAGAATCAGAATGTGGAGAAAAGAGGCAAAGAGGAGTTGAAAAAAATTGAAGAGACAAAAATAAAGCTGTGGGCCCAATCCAAGAAAGCTCAGAGACAGTACTACAAAAACAAAATAGAAAGACAAGCCTACCATGGTGGAAACTTTATAAGTCACCACTGAAGAAAATGATGACATTTTAGGAGTTGCGCTCCCTACCAAAGATATGTTTGACACACTTAACTCACATTTTGAAGGCATTCACTCTTTAACCTCAAAAGCCCAACCAGAGGAAACCACATTACAAGCAGAGATTGCAACTTCTGAATACATCAAATTTTACAGACAGTGCTTTCCCAATCGCATCATTGCCAAGCAGCACATTTTAAAAAAGAATAGCACTGATTTTATGCATAGGACAGGTTTTGGACTAGGCTTTCTTAGGGGGCAGGATGGAAAGAACTTCACTCAACTGTTTCACGCTTGGCAAGAAGTGCAGCCATAAGAAATGATAAAAATAGAATGAAAAATATAATAGAAAACGTCTTGCTGTTGACAGCCCCAGAACTCAACTCCCTTGTACCACAGACAAAACCCAGACAACAACAAAAATAGTTAATAATATACCCCACAAAAAATTTGAAAATGAAATTTTATTGGGAAATGACATCAGTATTGCATGTTTTGCAATTTTGTGTTAAAAAAGTAGTGTGAATTGCATTCCAGCTGCATGCCTTTTTCTACTGCGCGGGTAAAATTCCTGGGAAGAGACAGTGTCCACCCATCCACTGTGAGCTGTCAGATAAGGGTGCTAGATTTATGGGCTTATGGCAAGTTGCTGACAAACTAAAAGTGAATAGAATTTGGCTCCATGTTGAGATACGCTGATGACACTGTATTAATTCCAGAAAATAAAGAAGACTTGCGACAATTATTAACGATTTTTGAAGAAGAGAGCAGAAAAAAAGGGTTGCAATTGAATAGCAAAAAGATAGAACTAATGGTGATTAGTCAAAGTTATAGTCTCCGCACATCAACATCTTTATCAAAGGTAATAAACTCAAGCAAAGGGGTCAATTCAAATACTTGGGTACTTTAATATCAAGTGATGGACGCAACTTACACTGAGCTTCCAGAGAATGAAATCTATACTAACAAATAACCACATCTCAATTCGCACAAAAAGAAGAGCCCTGAAGTGCTCTATTGAACCCATTCTGATGTATCAATACAAAGCTTGCACAATTTCAAAACAGTTACAAAAGAAACTGGAGACAACAAAATGAGATTCCACAAATCTCATGGACTGTAAAGAAATCAACCAAAACTGTTACAAGAAGCCGACACTACAAGATTCAGCATAAATAGAATAAGTAAACGCCAGGCAACCTTTTTTGGACATGTCAAGTACAAAATCTTGTGACAACTGGAATGATTGTACCAAAACAGCATCAAAAGATGTTGGATGGACTTTCAAAGTAGGACGAGTGACAGAAGCACTGAAAGTGATGAGGGATAGAGATGTGTGGAAAGTCATGATCGGCAATGCTAAAGAGCACGGCACCTAACTGATTGATTGATGAGTTCAAAAGACAATTTTTCCTTCTGTTGAACTAGATTTGGATACAGGCGTCAATCTTGCCATTGGACTAAATTTCCCCTTCTCTTCATCTTTTATCATGCTTGTAATGGTACTAGATCTAGAGGTTTAACTATAATAACTCAACGCCCACTTTGGAAATACTTTGTATGAAACGAAACAAACTGAGACAGCACAGTAGGCCTTACAAGACTGTTGCCACAGCAGCTGCGAGCATAGTTATTGTCCAAAAAGCTTTGGTCCATGTGCTCTCACGGTTGTTGAAACCTGCTCAACAGTAAAAAAAAAATGCTTGGACAGTTGCGTAAGACGCTTCCAGAGTGTAAAAATCAACTGATCAATGCTGCTCTTATGGCATACAACAATTAAAACATCATAACAATACCTCTCGAATAATGATGAGGCCCATAAAGGGCAGGTGCACAACACAATGGCCAGAGAGACTAAATCAAATGTCGTGTTTTCCTGTTTGCTGAAGATGGGTGAGATTGGGGCACTAATAACATACAGGACCTGCAATGTTTCACATAAGCAAAAATTTTCGTTCAATTTAATGTTAAGAAGCACCCTGTTAAAAATTTCTTCACAAAATACTTGAGTTTATAAAAAAAAGGAAGAAAAAATTAACACTACTCTGAAATACGGACTTATCAATGCCAGATCAATTAAAAAAAATGTTAAAGTGCTAAAATCTGACTTGTGCATGTTAAAATATACTAAATTTACTTTGATTTTTTTAAACATATTCATAAATCATTGTTTACACAAAAATCTGAAGTTTAAAAGAAATAAACAGCTAAAGTGTTCAATTATATAACTCTCTTAAGAAGCCTATAATTGTGAAATATCTAATTGAAAAAGCTTATTTAATTTCAATATGGCTTTTTTCAATTCTTTCAGCTTCCCTCTTCAAATATAATTTTTCTCTAACAATGATTTGAAATCTTGATACCTGAGGTTATTTGTTAAAAATATTTGTATACTGTGCCAGTTCAAGTAATCTATAAAATAAACGTATCTTAAACAAAATGTAATCAGTACCGTAAAAAATATACATTGTGATGTTTTAAAGAAAAGTCTTGCCATTTTTTTCCAATCTCATTTACAAGACAGCCCAACGTGTCTTCATAATGCGTGAAAAGCATATCAAGGAAAACTTGATAACAATGCCAATACTTCGAAAATGTTTGTGCTGTAAAAATTTGAAATTGATTCCACATAACTTGACAATCTGGTATGAATTTGATGCCTACTTTTGTTTTTAAATAAAGAAAACTATAAAAAAAAATATGACTGAGTATTTGTCCTCTCTGTTGTTGGAACTGAATGACACTTCTTAGACAATGTTTTAAATAATTAATCATTTAATGAGAGCCACAGAGGGTTTTTAAACAAGATTCCTCAATTAAAATCCATTAAAAAAGTATCAGTTTAGTTAGCTTATGATATTTACACAACTGCTGCTTTCTGTGACTAAGACTGCTGGCTCTATATTTTCTCATTAAATCTCAACAGCCAAAAACCTTGTGGATTCGAAGAAAACCCTTTACTTTCTAATTTATCTTAAATATATATAAAAATTTAAAGGATAGAAATTGGTTTTGGTTCCTAGCCACAAGGTTGTTGATGCTAATGCGAACAAACCTGGAATCATTGACTTGTTTAAGTCTCACTCTTTGGGTCTCATAGGCCTGGAAGATGCCAAAGATGATCAGGATACCCTTGCAACCAAACACAACGCTTGGACGCAGTGAACAAGGACCCGGTTGTTGAGTAGCGGCAGAGAAGGTAGAGCTGGTCTTCTGCCTCTCCCACACATAAGGAAATGATCCTTCATCCCTCGGAAGTTATCATCATCTGTTGTAAAATAAATGTTGATGATAAATAAAAGCTATTTAAAACCTGTAATGGAGGTGCTTTATAAACCAAAAGCAAAACCACCATTCCACCAAAAAAAGTTTTTAAAAAATTTAATAAAATACAATGTAATTACAATAATACAATGTAAACATATGTAGTAGTAGTAGTAGTAGTAGTAGTAGTAGTAGTAGTAGCAGTAGCAGTAGCAGTAGCAGTAGCAGTAGCAGTAGCAGTAGCAGTAGCAGTAGTAGTAGTAGTAGTAGTAGTAGTAGTAGTAGTAGTAGTAGTAGTAGTAGTAATAATAATAATAATAATAATAATAATAATAATAATAATAATAATGATAATAATGATAATAATTAAAAAAAAAAAAAACCTTCGCAAGATGTGACTGTGAACAATGATCTAGAGGCCAGACATGTGTACTTAAATTGTCTTGTACTTTCTTTTAAAGCAAATTGCATCCTATGACAAAATTATAGAAAAGTCTCATAAATATCATTTACTGATATAATATGATCGAAAATTGATTTTGTTTTTAGTTACTGTCCAGACCATCCTTGATCTACAGACTACAGTACAAGTACAACTGTCAAATTCAGATTCTCGTAGATCTAAGCATTATGTACTACAATCTTGACTAAAACATTAGTGTTAGTACTTCTGCCTTGTGAGAAAATAAGATTTACTGTGTCTGTTTTAATATTGAATCAAATTAGATCTATAGATATTTGATTCATATCAAAACGTAAACACTTAACAAACGCAAAACAGCTGTCTACAAATTTTACAGAAATGCAGAAGTTAGACCTATTTTTAGAACCATTGCACTGGAGAGCCGATAGAAAATAATATTCTCGTGACGTCATAAGGTCAGCGAAGGTAAAGTAGTGAAGGTCACTCTTGAATGAGAGTGTGGCTGTTCCGTTTACCGACAAACAGTCGATAAGAAAATAAAATAGTTCTTATTACACATATATTAGCCAATATAATTAAATCAATTTATGTAAAGAAATAAAGTAGTATTAACTCACATAAAATGTCCTCCACATTGAGTGTTTGGGGATGCGAAGTACGTTCTGCGATTGGTTCTCCATACATGCCGGACTGAGTCTGTTGACTAGACTGACCCGCCGTCATTTCGGGTCTCGGCAAGGGCTAAAATGGGTCTAAGTGTCTGCGTTTGAACTCTTTTCGCTGCATCCACAGGTTACACAATCAAATGATGTTTGTGAATTCTTTTAGAAAAATGGATGGCCTTCCTATTGGTACTACACAAGCCGGGATATGTTCCTTGAAACCATTAAAAATTCTAAATTTTCGTCTTCTTCTCAAAGTTTCTTATCCTTCTTCACGGCGTGCCTCGTTGTGTGTGGTATCAAAAGAAAGCAGAATTACTGCCCTTTAATGTGTTTCAAACCGTATAAAAATATCTTTCTTGTGGTAAGAGCGATAAGCTTAGTCATTTGAAGAGAGCTAGGTCGGATCGGCCGAGCTCGGCGCTACCGCGAATCGGACAATAATTTACAAAACACTGACACCTTTCACACGCTCTTTAATAGACCTATCGGATATTTTTTCATGCCAAAGTTATATAAAAGAAAAGACGATAAATAACACAACATTTTGATATGGTTTTTATTGAAAAAATATTATTAATAACACAACACTTTAAAAAAAGGGTAGATCTACGTTTTTCATGCCCGGCCGACCATTTTCCAGTCGGCTAACAGAGAGAGAGAGAGAGAGAGAGAGAGAGAGAGAGAGAGAGAGAGAGAGAGAGAGAGAGAGAGAGAGAGAGAGAGAGAGAGAGAGAGAGAGAGAGGAGTCATTCAGATCTATACACGGACACAAAGTTCGAAGATAATAATTATTAGAATACTTTGTTTAACTTGATGGGAAATCCCTCAAAGGTCATAAGTACAAAGTTCAATGTTTTCAGTCTAAAAAAAAATCGAAAGAAACAACTTGATTTTTATCTCATGTGAGAAACATTGTTGGAAATGGTTGTATGTTTTGAATAACTATTCTTTTAATGTAAAGACAAAATATCAGAATCCAGCCACCCAATGAAGATAATAATTTAAGCCCGAAAAATTAAGATCTGCAAATTGATGGAAGTCTGGAGTCAAAACTGAGATGTCAGACAACGCAACGATAAAGTAGAAAATCCGCAAGTTCATCAGCTTCATGTCAAGAAAAACTAAGTCCAGTCCTTTCGAACAAAAAAACGAGGGGGGAAAATATGTGTGTATATCTATATCTATATCTATATATATATATATATATATATGTGTGTGTGTGTGTGTGTGCGTGTGTGTATTTTTTTTTTTTAAATCAACCATGCAAAAGTAAATTCTCACTATTTCAAGGCTTCCTTGGTCTTTTTTTTTTTTTTTACACAGAATAATTGTTTTCTTCTCCAAAGTCCAATTATACTTTTAATAATGAACAGCAAGAAAGAAATGAACGAACACAAGTTATCACGAATGTCTCAGACAGCCCAATGCTGAATAACGTATTAGACCTAGATTTAGTATTCACAGGTCAAGACTGAATAAAAGTCTAGTTTTCACAAGTCAGGACTCAATAAAAGTCTAGTTTTCACAGGTCAAGACAGAATAACGTTTTCGAAATAGGTCTGCTAGTCTCCGCAGCCCTAGACAGAGTAAAGCACGAGAAATAAGCTTAAAACTAGTCTTCAAAGCTCGACACAGAATAATACTCGAGAAATAAGCTTAAAACTAGTGTTCAAAGCTCGAGACAGAATAATACTCGAGAAATAAGCTTAAAACTAGTCTTCAAAGCTCGAGACAGAATACTACTCGAGAAATAAGCTTAAAACTAGTCTTCAAAGCTCGAGACAGAATACTACTCGAGAAATAAGCTTAAAACTAGTCTCCGGAGCTCGAGACAGAATAATGCTCGAGAAATAAGTTTAAAACTAGTCTTCGAAGCTCGAGACAGAATAATACTCGAGAAATAAGTTTAAAACTAGTGTTCAAGCTCGAGACAGAATAACACTCGAGAAATATGCTTAAAACTAGTGTTCAAAGCTCGAGACAGAATAACACTCGAGAAATAAGCTTAAAACTAGTCTTCAAAGCTCGAGACAGAACAATACTCGAGAAATATGCTTAAAACTAGTGTTCAAAGCTCGAGACAGAATAATACTCGAGAAATAAGCTTAAAACTAGTGTTCAAGCTCGAGACAGAATAAAGCTCGAGAAATAAAACTAGTCTCCGGAGCTCGAGACATAATAAAACTAGTCTCCATGATCTTGTGCTCCAGGTTTCTGCTTCCGCTGCTGCCGTTTGAGCAGACGCATGAAAGAGCGGGAAGACTTGAAGGCCGCCATTGTGGGCACGAGACTGGTGTTTCTCGCCTGGCGGATGTGAGCCTTCATCTTGGCTGCAAGCTTCATGGCCTTCAGGAGGTCCTCGTGCGTCCGTTTCTCCAGATATCTGTTGAACGCGGTTTCTAGAAGTTTCTTGTCCATGGTGAGCGTATTGTATCTGTTAGCGACTAGAGGTGCAGAGCGTTCGGTGGAAAGACGGCTCCGGAACGTCGTGATAAAACTGTCGCCAAAGCTATCGTTTCCGACGCCACTACTGCACGCGGTGGGAGGTCGCGAGTTGAAAGCTTTCAACTCTCGGATAAAGTTCCGGACTTTCTCCTCCACCGTCTTCTCTTTGACTTCCACCACAATGTTACCAGTTGCTGCGCCCGCGCTGCTTCTGACGTCTTCGTCGTCGTCATCGTCGTCGGCGACATCGAGAAACTGCATGAATTTGACGTTCGGAGTTTTGCGCGTCGGGGATTTCGGCTTAGCTGTGACGGGCGGGAAAGGAGATTTTGCTGCGACCACAGGCGATCCTTTTCTTGGGGTGAGTTTTGGTGTGCCTGGTCCTAGCGTCCCCCTAGACCTGGGTCGAGATGATGCTCTGTGTCTGGCAGACTCGCCGTGCGTGGCCAGTGAGGTTCCGCCCGAGGAAGGAGTCTGTTGTTTAGTCTTCACCCCGAGATCACGCCCGGGAGACTCTTTATCCACTGCGCCAGTTTCCAGGAAGCCTTTAGGACGCAGGAAATCTCCACCGAACAGCGGCGTGTACCGAAGCTGCATACGTGGCAGCATGGGCGCAGACGAACCGTCTGATGGCTTGCCTCTCGTCCTTCCTCGGCTGTCTGTAGGCGCAGAGTTTGAGCGGTTCGGATTAGCTCCGTGCAGTCCACCGTCTCCTGCTTCTGCTTCCTCTTCTTCTTTCGCTTCCATGGCCGACTTGGCCCGAGCGTCGAAAAGTTCTTTCTTCCGTCGCAGAAGTTTCTGCCTGCGGCGCTCAATGAGACGTTTCTCCACGATAAAATCCTTGAGACAAGCGTCTTTCTGACGTGCGTAAAGCGATTTCTCTTGGTCGAATTTGGTGTCGAGAGTTTTATGTTTGTTAAGCAGCAGGGTTGACCTTAGCGGGGCGAGCATGACCTCTATGTTGAGCGTGTGATCCTGCCACGACAGGTTCTTGGTCTTTAGCATCAAGAGAGACATGGTTGGTGTCTGGTTAGATAATACCTCGAGGCTTCAGTTAGTTACACACGGAATCAAATCTGTGGATACAAGAAATACAGGGAAGATATGAGTACCATTGCCAAAACACATCATCAAGTAGGTGTATGTATCTCATAATTTGGCAATCAAAAAGATAAGCGCAATATATAATTTTAAATCGATTTCGTAATGTATTTTGTGCATGCAATTTTTTTTTTATCACAGATTCACCTGCAACGTCTTCTGTTTCACCATTTCTTAATTTCTCTTTAATACCAGTGTAACGACTATCGCCATACAGTCCGGTACAACAAGGCAAACACGTTCTCAACAAGATCAGAATCCCTTCTAGCCTGAAAAGATCAATGTAGGCCAAAATAAAGATAAAAAAACCCAATAAAAAAAAATAATGCATCCAAAGAAGTAAGAGAAAGTATGGGGCATATTTCCGACAATGAATAGAAGTATATAGTTGTGAAATCAGCGATAATGTATCTATCTTATCCTTGTTTTGTTTCTTGTCATCTTGTATGGTACTGAGATTTGGAGTCTATATTCGCAATAGAAACACTCTCAAAATATTTCATTTCAATTACCTCAGAAAGATTCTAGGTAATTTCTAACACGACCAAATCTCCAAACAGAATGATGTCACGAGATCATGAACCCTGACTATGTATGCCCTGCGCACCAGTCTATGCTTGCTGTAGTTTGGCAATATCACCACAAAGATATCATAAAACGGTTATGAACCATCAGTATGTATGCTCTACACACCAATCTATGCTTGCTGTGGTTTGGCAATATCACCACAAAGATATCATAGAACGGTTATGAACCATCAGTATGTATACTCTACACACCAACTTATGCTTGTTAATGTTTGGAAATATCTCTTCACAGATATCATAGCACGGTTATGAACCTCCAGTATGTTTACTATACCAATGACGTACCAGCTGGCTTTAAATCAACCGGAACAAACTACGGTGACCTGCGCATTGTCACCAAAACAGGTTTATTGTTAAAATTCAACTCTTTATTAATTATTCTACTACTAAAGTCGGAAAACTTATGTAAACATTGCAATTTTTTTAAATTATAGTTCTGTTTCTAAGTGCAAATACCAAGTGTGTGGAAAAGATTTACTTTTTTAAGAAAAAAAAGGACATTAAACAAAGCAGCTCAGATACAAATTTTGACTTAAAAGGAGACTAAGCGCCCACTTTTGCACATTATTTGTTGCAAACAAAGAAACAAGATGAAAAAAAAATACACTTTCTTTGTACATACTTTCTTTTTTCAACACAGACTTCCCAGATTTTGTTAGCTTCGTTTTGTATGTGAAAATATTATGATCTTGTTGATCGCGATAATATTATGTTCTTTTTTATCCTGATAATATTACGTTCTTCTTGATAACGATAATATTACGTTCTTCTTGATCGCGATAATATTATGTTCTTCTTGATAACGATAATATTACGTTCTTCTTGATAACGATAATATTACGTTCTTCTTGATCGCGATAATATTACGTTCTTCTTGATAACGATAATATTACGTTCTTGTTGATAACGATAATATTACGTTCTTCTTGATAACGATAATATTACGTTCTTGTTGATAACGATAATATTACGTTCTTCTTGATAACGATAATATTACGTTCTTCTTGATCGCGATAATATTACGTTCTTCTTGATAACGATAATATTACGTTCTTGTTGATAACGATAATATTACGTTCTTCTTGATAACGATAATATTACGTTCTTGTTGATAACGATAATATTACGTTCTTCTTGATAACGATAATATTACGTTCTTGTTGATAACGATAATATTACGTTCTTCTTGATAACGATAATATTACGTTCTTGTTGATAACGATAATATTACGTTCTTCTTGATAACGATAATATTACGTTCTTGTTGATAACGATAATATTACGTTCTTCTTGATAACGATAATATTACGTTCTTGTTGATAACGATAATATTACGTTCTTCTTGATAACGATAATATTACGATCTTCTTGATAACGATAATATTACGTTCTTGTTGATAACGATAATATTACGTTCTTGTTGATAACGATAATATTACGTTCTTCTTGATCGCGATAATATTACGTTCTTGTTGATCGCGATAATATTACGTTCTTGTTGATCGCGATAATATTACGTTCTTTCTGATCGCGATAATATTACGTTCTTTCTGATCGCGATAATATTACGTTCTTATTGATCGCGATAATATTACGTTCTTCTTAATCGCGATAATATTACGATCTTGTTGATCGCGATAATATTACGATCTTGTTGATCGCGATTATATTACGTTCTTGCTGATCGCGATAATATTACGTTCTTGTTGATCGCGATAATATTACGTTCTTGTTGATGGCGAAAATATTACGATCTTGTTGATGGCGATAATATTACGATCTTGTTGATGGCGAAAATATTACGATCTTGTTGATGGCGATAATATTACGTTCTTGTTGATCGCGATAATATTACTGCAGATGCTTTTTGAGATTGGAGCGAGGCTTTATGCTCAGTTTCAAAAAAGAGACATTACATGGTGTAGTTTTCAGATGCTTTGAATAGGAAAACTGCTAAGGGAGCTCACTCTATCTCACATTTAAAAAATCAAACTGATTCATTAAATTTAATGTGAGTGAAAAAATACCCCAAAACAAACAAAAATAAAAGTTTTAATTATCATTTGAGACATTGTTCCACCAAAATTTAAAAAAAAATACCGTTAAGTTTAATCACGAAGGTTTATCCATGCCTGATGTGACAACATCATAAGTTTAAGTAAACCTGTGTTTGATACTTGCCTGATTAAAAAAAATAATTCTGTAACCAGATCCAACTTGTGAAATTTCGCACTTGATCAATTGTTTTTGGGAAAATCCAGGCCGTGCCGCCATATCTGTGACAAGGCACTCGAACCGAATCAAATCAATTATTGTGTTGTGTTCAGTAACACAGCGCTCGAATCTCGGTATGAGGTGCCAGGCTAGAAGCAGCAGGGTTGATTGGCTCGGGGCTCACTGAAGCGGATAATCTAATCAGGCACTAGCGCAAGACTCGGCCGACCGGCTATCTGTGGAGCGAAGTCTGTTGAATATCGTAGATCTAATATGACACTTTTAGAAACGGTGGCCTTGGTAATGACATCATTGGGTAGGCTGTGAGCAACATGGCAGTTAGTAATTATGACCACAATACGGCAGTAACTAAGGCTTAAAAAAAAGCAATGCTCATGTATACATTATTTTGACTGAATCGGCGGGGCTTGTTTGCATTGTTTTTTGCGTCTCCTAAGCTGGCTGAAACATTTACACTGCGAGGTGGGGTGTTGGGGCGATAAAATAAAGCGAGGGAGGGTTGTGACGGAGGATGAGGCGGGGGGAGGAGATATACATTGTATTAATGTGAGTGGAGAAAAAGATTTAGCGAGACAAAAATGATGGCAATGGGGGAAGTTAAGGTGTCAGAATTAAGAGATGGAGAGGGCGGAGTAAGATTAAAAAAGAGTGGTTTGTGTGGGGGTTGGTTGGGGGGAGGGGAGGGAGTGAGGAGGGAGTGAGGAGGGAAGGAGACATAACAATGATATATACAGACTTACAGGTCAGAGCTAGAGGGGAGGGGAGTGAGGAGGGAGTGAGGAGGGAAGGAGACATAACAATGATATATACAGACTTACAGGTCAGAGCTAGAGGGGAGGGGAGTGAGGAGGGAGTGAGGAGGGAAGGAGACATAACAATGATATATACAGACTTACAGGTCAGAGCTAGAGGGGAGGGGAGTGAGGAGGGAGGAGTGAGGAGGGAAGGAGACATAACAATGATATATACAGACTTACAGGTCAGAGCTAGAGGGGTGGGTTGGGGGAGGGGGAGGGGAGGGGAGTGAGGAGGGAGTGAGGAGGGAAGGAGACATAACAATGATATATACAGACTTACAGGTAAGAGCTAGAGGGGAGGGGAGTGAGGAGGGAGTGAGGAGGGAAGGAGACATAACAATGATATATACAGACTTACAGGTCAGAGCTAGAGGGGTGGGTTGGGGGGAGGGGAGGGGAGGGGAGTGAGGAGGGAGTGAGGAGGGAAGGAGACATAACAATGATATATACAGACTTACAGGTCAGAGCTAGAGGGGTGGCGGCCTGACTTGCTACTGGCGATATTTTAGTACTGCTGCTAACTATGTCACCTACAGTGGATCACACGGAATAATCGGCCAAAGTTAAAAAAAAAAAATAATATAAAAAAATACTATGACAAGAAAATAAGAAATACTCACATTTTCAACCTCTTCTTTTGTGAGTTTAAATTTCCTACATTGGTTTTATCTTTTTAAACCGAAGAGTATGTTGATAGATAGGAAGATCAAGGTATATATATATATATATATATATATATATATATATATATATATATTTATATAGTGAGAGACAGAGAGAAAAAGAGAGACAGAGAAAAAGAGAGGCAGAGAAAAAGAGAGAGAGAAAGAGAGAGAGAGAGAGAAAGAGAGAGAGGAAGGGAAAGAGGAAAGAGAGAGAGAGAGAGAGAGAGAGAGAGAGAGAGAGAGAGAGAGAGAGAGAGAGAGAGAGAGAGAGAGAGAGAGAGAGAGAAATGTAAATATTTGTAGTTCTCTCTGCTCATATCAATAAGATTATTGCTTTTTTTCCCGCAAGAAACTAGCCATTAGTTAAGTTTAGTCGTTTGTCTAAAGTGTCAATCTTAGCCTCGACTTCTGTGTCCTTGACTCATGACGTAGAAATGCAGCGTATCGAATCAATGGAAATCAATCAAACTAATTAGGGCGCCGGCAAGTGAAGAACTGCTAGGACGGAGACTGCTAGATCTACATCGCGATACTGGCGCCGGCCTGGGGGAGGGAACCGTGGCTCGGCTAACACGCGGCTTCTGTTTCGGCTCGCTCAACCGTGCCCGGAGCCCCGATGCCGAATCCGAAAGCCTGAATGAAAATTGAAGAGAGAGCGGTCGCCGCAAGACATGGGTCCAAAAAAAAAACAAATGTAACTTGTATTATAGATTATCGTGAAAAGACCGTAACTTGAAATTTTAAAAAAGTCTAAAAACAAAAACAAAAAATGATTAAAAGAAAAAGAACTAACTGTTAAAATAAAATAACAACATGGGTAGTTCATTTGGGTACTTTACCCATTGTGCTTAGGCCTACTTGAAATGAAAGATCTGTTTACCTATCTACCAATCTATCCTAGATTCTTTCTTAGTATCGATCCATTCATCCGTTTAACAATTATTTAGCATACATTTTTATCAAACTTTCCATCTATCTATATCTATCTATCTATCTATCTATCTATCTATCTATCTATCTATCTATCTATCTATCTATCTATCTATCTATCTATCTATCTATCTATCTATCTATCTATCTATCTATCTATCTATCTATCTATCTATCTATCAATTTATCTTTGTATCAATCTTTTTTTCGAGCGTTTTTTTATTTTATCAGTAAAAAAGTCCTTGTTTTTGTAAGGGTATCGTAAAATATATTTTTAAGTGAAAAAAAAAGTAACGCACTACAAGACAAAGTACTGATATCTGAAATTAAAATAAAATCTCTTACATGGGTCTAATACATCGCACTTTTATACGGGGAATGAAAGAAACTGCTTTCCATGTCTTTATTCTCGTTATTGACACGACATCCACCCTTTATCATAGCATTGTGTGACAAATAGTCTAACTAAAACATGCTATCACTCTATAGTGGACGGCCTATAGCAATCTTCAGATCCTAGAAAGACCAAGAGCACACAGCATGCAGCCAGCGGCCACTGTCCACCCAGAGACAATAGGTCACGCCCGAGCGTAGAACCATTATGATATTATCACGTACAGCACTCGAACAGTGTAAGCATTGGGTGTGAACATTGGAACAGTGTAATGCTATTAATGATAGAGACCAATATGGCGCCTCTGTAGTCCTAGCCATTATCAGGATTTCACCGACTGTGTCACATCCATGCACGTTCATTTGTTCTGCTTGAAAGTTTGTTCTGCGATTCAACAGGTCAATCCTAATTTTTTTTTTCATAGACCAGACCAATGCGCTTTCACTGTCCATATCTTTCTATCTACTTCATATAATAATATTCTAATCTATGTTGATTGCTTTGGTCTAAGATAATATTGTATTCCCTAATAGGGAAGAAAAGTCAAGACGTCACGTCTTAACAACGATTTATCGTTTAGTCGATTAACTGTTGGCGGTTCATTGTCTCCTAACAGCAAGGCGCTATTTCCAGCTACATCAGATGTGATAAATTAACAATACATTTAGAGTATGACATAGTTATAATTAGTTGGTGTTATTATTATCTTGACTATCGATATTACCCGAGACAGCAGAAAACTCGATTGAAACTCTTCTGATTGTAAGGGAAAGAAAAGAGAAAAAAACAGAAGGATCAACAGTGGATGGACAGAATGAGAGGGAGAAACAGAGGAAAAAAAAAGATAAACAGTTGCGCAGAGAGTGAGGACGAGAGAGAGAAAGAGAGAGAGAGAGAGAGAGAGAGAGAGAGAGAGAGAGTCAGAGAGTCAGAGAGAGAGAGAGTTAGAGAGTGAGAGGGAGAGTGAGAGAGTGAGAGAGAGACTTAGAGAGAGAGAGAGTTAGAGTGAGAGAGAGACTTAGAGAGAGAGAGAGAGAGAGAGTTAGAGTGAGAGAGTGTGAGAGAGAGAGAGAGTTAGAGTGAGAGAGAGAATGAGAGAGACAGACAGACAGACAGACAGACAGAGAGAGTGAGAGAGAGTTAGAGTGAGAGAGAGAGAGTTAGAGTGAGAGAGAGAGTTAGAGTAAGAGAGAGAGTTAGAGTGAGAAAGAGAGAGTTAGAGTTAGAGAGAGAGAGAGTTAGAGTGAGAGAGTTAGATAGAGAGAGAGAGAGTTAGAGTGAGAGAGAGAGAGTTAGAGTGAGAGAGAGAATTAGAGTGAGAGAGAGATAGAGTGGGAGAGAGTTAGAGAGAGAGTGAGTTAGAGTGAGAGAGAGAGTTAGAGTGAGAGAGAGAGAGTTAGAGTGAGAGACAGTTAGAGTGAGAGAGAGAGTTAGAGTGAGAGAGAGTTAGAGTTAGAGAGAGTTAGAGAGAGTTAGAGAGAGAGAGAAAGTTAGAGTGAGAGAGAGGAAGTTAGAGTGAGAGAGAGTTAGAATGAGCGAGAGAGTGAGAGAGAGAGAAAGAGAAAAGAGAGAGAGAAAAGAGAAGAGAGAGAGAGAGAGAGAGAGAGAGAGAGAGAGAGAGAGAGAGAGGTGCAAAGAAACACAGCGGCAATGCCAGAATCAGCTACAGATAACGAGACAGACAAATCTAAGTGAGAAATCAGATACACATAACGAGAGAGACAAATCTAAGTGAGAGAATCAGCTGCAGATAACGAGAGAGAGACAAATCTAAGTGAGAGAATCAGCTACAGATAACGAGAGAGACAAATCTAAGTGAGAGAATCAGCTACAGATAACGAGAGAGACAAATCTAAGTGAGAGAATCAGCTGCAGATAACGAGAGAGAGACAAATCTAAGTGAGAGAATCAGCTGCAGATAACGAGAGAGAGACAAATCTAAGTGAGAGAATCAGCTACACATAACGAGAGAGACAAATCTAAGTGAGAGAAACAGCTGCAGATAACGAGAGAGAGAGAAATCTAAGTGAGAGAATCAGCTACAGATAACGAGAGAGACAAATCTAAGTGAGAAATCAGATACACATAACGAGAGCGACAAATCTAAGTGAGAGAATCAGCTGCAGATAACGAGAGAGAGAGAAATCTAAGTGAGAGAATCAGCTACAGATAACGAGAGAGAGAGAAATCTAAGTGAGAGAATCAGCTGCAGATAACGAGAGAGAGAGAAATCTAAGTGAGAGAATCAGCTACAGATAACGAGAGAGAGAGAAATCTAAGTGAGAGAATCAGCTACAGATAACGAGAGAGAGACAAATCTAAGTGAGAGAATCAGCTACAGATAACGAGAGAGAGACAAATCTAAGTGAGAGAATCAGCTACAGATAACGAGAGAGACAAATCTAAGTGAGAGAATCAGCTACAGATAACGAGAGAGAGAGAAATCTAAGTGAGAGAATCAGCTACAGATAACGAGAGAGACAAATCTAAGTGAGAGAATCAGCTACAGATAACGAGAGAGACAAATCTAAGTGAGAGAATCAGCTACAGATAACGAGAGAGACAAATCTAAGTGAGAGAATCAGCTACAGATAACGAGAGAGAGACAAATCTAAGTGACAGAATCAGCTACAGATAACGAGAGAGAGACAAATCTAAGTGAGAGAAACAGCTACAGATAACGAGAGAGACAAATCTAAGTGAGAGAATCAGCTACAGATAACGAGAGAGAGACAAATCTAAGTGAGAGAATCAGCTACAGATAACGAGAGAGAGAGAAATCTAAGTGAGAGAATCAGCTACAGATAACGAGAGAGAGAGAAATCTAAGTGAGAGAATCAGCTACAGATAACGAGAGAGACAAATCTAAGTGAGAGAATCAGCTACAGATAACGAGAGAGAGACAAATCTAAGTGAGAGAATCAGCTACAGATAACGAGAGAGAGAAATCTAAGTGAGAGAATCAGCTACAGATAACGAGAGAGACAAATCTAAGTGAGAGAATCAGCTACAGATAACGAGAGAGACAAATCTAAGTGAGAGAATCAGCTACAGATAACGAGAGAGACAAATCTAAGTGAGAGAATCAGCTACAGATAACGAGAGAGACAAATCTAAGTGAGAGAATCAGCTACAGATAACGAGAGAGAGACAAATCTAAGTGAGAGAATCAGCTACAGATAACGAGAGAGAGACAAATCTAAGTGAGAGAATCAGCTACAGATAACGAGAGAGAGACAAATCTAAGTGAGAGAATCAGCTACAGATAACGAGAGAGAGACAAATCTAAGTGAGAGAATCAGCTACAGATAACGAGAGAGAGACAAATCTAAGTGAGAGAATCAGCTACAGATAACGAGAGAGAGACAAATCTAAGTGAGAGAATCAGCTACAGATAACGAGAGAGAGACAAATCTAAGTGAGAGAATCAGCTACAGATAACGAGAGAGAGACAAATCTAAGTGAGAGAATCAGCTACAGATAACGAGAGAGAGACAAATCTAAGTGAGAGAATCAGCTACAGATAACGAGAGAGAGACAAATCTAAGTGAGAGAATCAGCTACAGATAACGAGAGAGACAAATCTAAGTGAGAGAATCAGCTACAGATAACGAGAGAGACAAATCTAAGTGAGAGAATCAGCTACAGATAACGAGAGAGACAAATCTAAGTGAGAGAATCAGCTACAGATAACGAGAGAGAGACAAATCTAAGTGAGAGAATCAGCTACAGATAACGAGAGAGAGACAAATCTAAGTGAGAGAATCAGCTACAGATAACGAGAGAGACAAATCTAAGTGAGAGAATCAGCTACAGATAACGAGAGAGACAAATCTAAGTGAGAGAATCAGCTACAGATAACGAGAGAGACAAATCTAAGTGAGAGAATCAGCTACAGATAACGAGAGAGACAAATCTAAGTGAGAGAATCAGCTACAGATAACGAGAGAGACAAATCTAAGTGAGAGAATCAGCTACAGATAACGAGAGAGACAAATCTAAGTGAGAGAATCAGCTACAGATAACGAGAGAGAGACAAATCTAAGTGACAGAATCAGCTACAGATAACGAGAGAGACAAATCTAAGTGACAGAATCAGCTACAGATAACGAGAGAGACAAATCTAAGTGAGAGAATCAGCTACAGATAACGAGAGAGACAAATCTAAGTGACAGAATCAGCTACAGATAACGAGAGAGAGACAAATCTAAGTGAGAGAATCAGCTACAGATAACGAGAGAGAGACAAATCTAAGTGAGAGAATCAGCTACAGATAACGAGAGAGACAAATCTAAGTGAGAGAATCAGCTACAGATAACGAGAGAGACAAATCTAAGTGAGAGAATCAGCTACAGATAACGAGAGAGACAAATCTAAGTGAGAGAATCAGCTACAGATAACGAGAGAGACAAATCTAAGTGAGAGAAACAGCTACAGATAACGAGAGAGACAAATCTAAGTGACAGAATCAGCTACAGATAACGAGAGAGAGACAAATCTAAGTGAGAGAAACAGCTACAGATAACGAGAGAGAGACAAATCTAAGTGACAGAATCAGCTACAGATAACGAGAGAGAGACAAATCTAAGTGAGAGAAACAGCTACAGATAACGAGAGAGACAAATCTAAGTGACAGAATCAGCTACAGATAACGAGAGAGAGACAAATCTAAGTGAGAGAAACAGCTACAGATAACGAGAGAGAGAGACAAATCTAAGTGAGAGAAACAGCTACAGATAACGAGAGAGAGAGACAAATCTAAGTGAGAGAAACAGATACAGATAACGAGAGAGAGACAAATCTAAGTGAGAGAAACAGCTACAGATAACGAGAGAGAGAGACAAATCTAAGTGAGAGAAACAGATACAGATAACGAGAGAGAGAGACAAATCTAAGTGAGAGAAACAGATACAGATAACGAGAGAGAGAGACAAATCTAAGTGACAGAATCAGCTACAGATAACGAGAGAGACAAATCTAAGTGAGAGAATCAGCTACAGATAACGAGAGAGAGACAAATCTAAGTGAGAGAATCAGCTACAGATAACGAGAGAGAGACAAATCTAAGTGAGAGAATCAGCTACAGATAACGAGAGAGAGACAAATCTAAGTGAGAGAATCAGCTACAGATAACGAGAGAGACAAATCTAAGTGAGAGAATCAGCTACAGATAACGAGAGAGACAAATCTAAGTGAGAGAATCAGATACAGATAACGAGAGAGAGACAAATCTAAGTGAGAGAATCAGCTACAGATAACGAGAGAGAGACAAATCTAAGTGAGAGAATCAGATAC
>JAWDGP010001470.1:132500-137500 GCA_033675545.1 Elysia crispata
TCGAACATAAAGCCGAAATTGCCTTTGTAAGGTTCCGTCAAAACAAAATTCAACAAGATCCTACAAATAGATTCTTCTAAATTTCCTATTTTGAGCAAAACTCATATGCATTATTCATCTCTATTGTAGGAAAAATCAAACGCAGGCCTTTTCAAGAGCGCGGACCTCATTTCCTTTCACTTCCCGTCTTCCTCTTCAACCGACCCCGCCAATCGCTGGCCTCCTTTGTGTTGTCTGCGAATGTCACGTGAGAGGAGCGAGCTCGATCAGACCGCGCTTGAGAAAATCCCGGATGAAAGGTTTTCACTTGATGATTAATTTACGGAAACGTCCGATCTTTCCCGACCACGCGTGGTCATGTCCTCCAGCCAAGCTCATGACATATCGTAGAAAACAATAAAGGCTAATAATAAACTTCTATGTATTGCGCATAATAATGTATTATAATGTTATAATGTATTATTTATTCCCCATCCTTCCCTCCTCCTTCCCCTACGTCACATTTTCCTATTCCTTTTTCTGCCTGCCTCTCTTACTCTCCTCACTTTTGTCTCAAATCTTTATCTAACTCTTCTTTCTTTTGTCTTTCTATGTAGGACTATGAAAATAAAAAGCGGCAATTCAAATTTCTCGTCTTTCCTTTTTCTCTCTCTCTGCCACCAAAACCAAGAACTGTCCTTCTTCTATAACTTACTGGTACAGTAGTCTCCGGATAAAAAACACGCCAGATAAAAGCACGCTTCGGCTAAATGCACGCTGCAGAGGTCTGATGGATTTTTTTACTATGTAATCAGTATACTCTAAACACACGCTACATCCCCTAAACGCACCCTTTGAAATCGGTAATGATCACCAGTAAAATGGAAGAGATAGCCACTCTTGGTGGAGGAGCATGACGCTCACGGCAAGGAGTTATGTCTCTTTGCAAGCTCTACAAGCATAATAATATGCACTGTACTTATAGTGAGACTGAAAACGTAAATTCATTATAAGATATGTGTACTCTATTAAAAAATAACAAAAAAAAAAAAAAAAAAGTTGCTTGTCGCGAGCCGGTCAACACGATGTTGCGACTAGCATAATTTGTTCTTCCCCTTCCCCGTTTCTCCAAGTTACACGGTTATAAACCTCATGCCTATTGTGTCAGCCATATGTGTAGAAGTGTCGACCTAGTCCACTGTCCACTACGTACATCATTCTTTTGTTCAACACGACTCCACCGCATTTCAGATCTTTGGGAAAAAAAAGATCTGCAACAATAAATATGTCTACTCGCAAGACCTTGCCATTGGAAACAAAATATAAGCGAACCCAGAATTTTGCAGAAGATCAAACAGCATATCGATATCTGCAGTAACTAGATAAAGAAAGTCGGAGACGTATTTTACAATTGAGACGGAAAAGAAAAGGGAAAAGACGCCGAAAATACATGTCATGGTTTGGTTTGAACTGAAAAATGAACAACATGCAGAGATAAATGTCTTTCTTTCGAAATGGCTTGAACAGTAAAATTAACAACACGCACGGATCAATGCTCCTCTTCTGAAATGGTTTGAACAGTAAGATGAACAACACGCAAAGATCAATGCCCCCTCTTCCGAAATGGTTTGAACAGTAAAATGAACAACCTGCACGGATCTATACCCCTCTTCCTAAATAGTTTGAACAGTAATATAAACAACATGCAGAGATCAATGTCTTTCTTTCGATATGGCTTGAACAGAAAAATGAAAAACACGCACGGATCAAAGCCCCCTCTTCCGAAATGGTTTGAACTGTAAAATGAACAACACGCACGGACCAATGCCCCTCTTCTGAAATGGTTTGAACAGAAAAATGAACAACCCGCAAAGATCAATGCCCCCTCTTCCGAAATGGTTTGAACAGTAAAATGAACAACCTGCACGGATCTATACCCCTCTTCTGAAATGGTTTGAACAGTAAGATAAACAACAAGCACAGATCAATGCCCCCTCTTCCGAAATGGTTTGAACAGTAAAATGAACAACGCAGTGACGAACAGTTTAAAAGTAATTTCGCTATGCAAGTGGGGCTCGAATTTTATTAATCATTCCGTTGTTGATGAATGTCAAAAAAAAAAAAGAAATAAAGAATGAAACAAATTATAAATTAAAAAACAAAACAAAACAAAAACATCAACAACGACAACAACAACAACAACAACAACAACAACAACAACAACAACAACAACAACAACAAAACAAACCCAAAGGAATTTAAAAAATTGCAATTTACCGACGGCGCACAAGGGAAGTAACCTAGTATCTATTGCAATGTAGTAAGGAAAATACGGAACATTCTTCCATTACTTGTTATACAGACACGCATCTCCTAAACGAACATTCTTCCATTACTTGTTATACAGACACGCATCTCCTAAACGAACATTCTTCCATTACTTGTTATACAGACACGCATCTCCTAAACGAACATTCTTCCATTACTTGTTATACAGACACGCCTCTCCTAAACGAACACTTTTGAACCCTACGGAAGACCGTGCGTTTATCCGGAGACCTCTGGACTTCCAGCTCCACACGTGATGTCGATTCTCTTGATCCCGTCACTCGGCGGCGCATCTCATTCAGCCCGGCCTCCATCTCCCCCTCTCTCTCATCCCCCTCCCCCCCACACACACCCATCTTGTCCAGCCTCTGTCAAGCATCAGCCCCCTTCTTTCTCCTTCCTTTTCTCCTTCCTTTTCCTCTACTGACCAGTAGAAAATTCTTCCAATTTGTGCCGTTGGTGTCTTCTGGCCAAATGATTGAAAACTTCTTGCTATGGATGATAAACCACGGATTTAAATAAAAATGTATTTTTGGACAACATTTCTCATATGAAGTGATTTTTTGTGAAATGTACAGCAAAAATTGTTTCATATCGCTCTTCTTTTCAACTTTGCTGCTCCTGAACGAGGATTAAAGAATATTTAAATCTTTTGCAAAGTTAGGGCACCGAAAAATGCTATGTTCTATGGCCATCTGTCTTATAATGTGCTTAAGTATGTTATTGGTCAGTGGTCAGTCTAATCTTGACCAACCACCCAGGTACTCCTTACAACTGGACCCAGCTGGGCATTTTAAGATAGAATGGTCACTGGATTACTCTCAGGAGATCGTGAAGTTCCATTTAACCGCTAAGGTATTGAAAACTCTCTTTCATAATCAAGAGTTCATTTTGACTGCTAAGATATTGAAAACTGTCTCGAATATCAAGAATTCATTTTGACTGCTAAGGTATTGAAAACTGTCTCAAATATCAAGAATTCATTTTGACTGCTAAGGTATTGAAAACTGTCTTTCATATCAAGAAATCATTTTGAACGCTAAGGTATTGAAAACTGTCTTTCATATCAATATATCATTTTGACTGATAAGGTATTGTAAAACGTCTTTCATATCAAGAGATCATTTTGACTGCTAAGGTATTTAAAACCGTCTTTCATATCAAGAGTTCATTTTGACTGCAAAGGCATTGAAAACTATCTTTCATATCAAGATTTTTTTGACCATTAAGATATTGAAAACTATGTTTCATATCAAGAATTTTTTTGACTGCTAAGGTAATGAAAAATGTCTTTAATATCAAGAGTGAGTTCATTTTGACCGCTAAGCTTTTGAAAACTCTTTCATATCAAGATATCATTTTGACTGCTAAGGTATTGAAAACTGTCTTTCATATCAAGATATCGTTTTGACTGCTAAGGTATTGAAAACTGTCTTTCATATCAAGTTCATTTTGACTGCTAAGGTATTAAAAATTGTCTTTCATATCAAGAGTTCATTTTGACTGCTAAGGTATTGAAATCAGTATTTCATATTAGAGTTCATTTTGACTGCTAAGGTATTGGAAAACGTCTTTCATATCAAGATATCATTTTGACTGCTGAGATATTGAAAACTCTCTTTCATATCAAGATTTCGTTTTGATTGCTAAGGTATTCAAAATTGTCTTTTATACTTAGAGTTCTGAGCACTATTTGCGATAATTCATAGCTTTATAATGAACGTCTAGAAATATTCCAACTCTATGCACTATTTGCGGTACTTCAGAGCTTTAAAGTGAACGTATAGAAAGATCCCAACTCTGGGAACTACTTGCGTCAATCATAGTTCATTATTTTCAGCTTTATTACAATTATTGTTGGATCATATCCATGAATTATGTCTAGATCCATAAATTAAGTCGGGATCCATGAATTATGTCCGAATCCATGAATTATGTCCGGATCCATGAATTAAGTCCGGATCCATGAAGTATGTCCAGATCCATGAAGTATGTCCGGATCTATGATTTATATCCGGATCCATGATTTATGTTCCGATACATGAATTAAGTCCGGATCCATGAATTATGTCCGGATCTATGATTTATATCCGGATCCATGATTTATGTTCCGATCCATGAATTAAGTCCGGATCCATGAATTATGTCAGGATCTATGATTTATACCCAGATCTACGAATTATGCCCGAATCCATGAACTGTGTAATGCCTTACTTGGGACCCATTTCAGATTTCCCGCCATTCTTGGTTTGCGGTAGGATTTTCGGATCACGGCGAAGTAACGTCTGCCGACCTGTTGGTGTTCTGGGCAGATGCGATCAGAGTGAACCATCTTGTGGTGAGATAGTTCAGTCGTGATGTACTCGCTCTCTTGTGTTTACACGTCTAGAGCCAGAGAAATCCAGGGGAAAGATGTACAGCCTCAACTGTCCAGATTTTAGTAGAGGACAGAGAAAGGCTGGTGTCATTTTGGTGCCGAGTACGTTAGTCTGAAAACAGGCTGATACACTAGGAAAGACGAATATGGGGTACGGTTTGGCTGGGAGAGAGAAGGTGAGAGAGAGAGACAGAGAGAGAGAATGATGGAGAAGAAACAGCAGGAGGGATTGAGAGAAAGAACGAATGAGAGAGGAGAAAGAGCAGGAGTGCTAAAGAGAAGAGGAGAAACAAATGGACAGAGAGGGAAGGGGGGA
>JAWDGP010001470.1:140000-223443 GCA_033675545.1 Elysia crispata
TCTCTTGTAGCCCTTTCCTTTTAGAAAAGGGCAACATTGTAAAATATTGATATATTTATCTTAAGTGACCATCTTTAGAGCTGTTTTGTTAATGCCTACTGCCTGTCAGAATGGTACAACCCACGTGATCTACATAGAAGAAATTCTAACAGGCGACACACCTTTGGGACAGTCAGTGACGTCATTGAGACATGGCGTTCAGAAAGCACAGATTCTAAAACCGGAAGTTGTCCAGCCGCCCTTCCCAGATGACACTTGGACGTTTGAAGTTCGAGCTCCAAAGGTGAGAAACAAGCAGACGACAGTGGTTTGCAAGAAATTTCTGTATCTTTTAATGTAGGCCACCAGCAAGAAATGATAGTGTAAAACTTTCCAACTTCTTATGGACTTTGGAGGGATCCCATTGCCAAAAGTTTTACCTCAACATACAGAAACAAATTCCAATTATCTTTAAATCCATATCCTCTGACCGTGGCAATATTACCGAAGATGCACACCATAATTAAAGTATTCCAGTACCTAGAACCAGTGACCATAATCTCAAATTTCCAAGAAGCCTACCTTAGAGAACCGGTGCAGTTTTCGAGAGGGTCAAGGAAAAATATACATCGCAGGATAAATCGAATATTTTATTGATAATAAAATATGAGACACTGCAGGTAATGAATTTATAACCATTGAGTTCCAAGTCGAAACGTGTGAACCACTGGGTTGCATTTCTATAAATATCTTTCATCATAAATGCATTTAAAGAATATATTTGATAAGTTTTAAAGTTTTCAAAGGAAAAGAATGACTCGTAGCAAGAAAAACTATTATCTTTTTATTTTCTTTCGAGTTATAAAAGCCTTGAAGATACATGCACAAGATTTCTGGACGATTTTCTTGACAAAGTTTTAGAGAAATCTTCTAATGCTTGTTTGGCTTTTGACGCCATGCGAGCTAATTTTGTCTTAAAATTGCTTTATAACGTTACTATACTATAGCAATTTCAACAAATGATGCGGACCCAGAAGATTGAAACAATGTGAGAACAATTTGATGTGCAGACTTCTGTAGCGTTACTGAATTCTCTCCCTTTATCTCAGATCTCGGTGCCTGCGAGCGAGACAACCTATTGGTGGCACACAACTCGTCTGCCGGATATACCCCAACGCCACCACATCATTAAGGTAAACAAAGGGGGGACCACTCAATCTGCAAATTAAAAAAAAAAAAATCGGTCAAAGGCAGATGATAGACCCCATCACAAATTAAGGAAAAACGGGCGTTTCCTCATTAACCTGTGGACCCCATTCCTCTTTGTTTGATGAAGAAGAAAAAAACCCACTAAGATTTATGACAGCAATACACTGAATCGTTTTTAACATTTCGTTATGGTCTCTTTTGTCTTAGCAGTTGGACAGAAATCAAAACATGTATATATATATATATAGAGAGAGAGAGAGAGAGAGATAGAGAGAGAAATAGACAGACAGACAGAAAGACAGAGAAAGGGAGAGGCGAGGGGTGGACCAGAAAGGGACGGAGAAAAACATATCGATACTCACATAGATAGAGAGAAAGATAGATAGATAGAGCGAGAGAGAGAGAAAGAGAGAGAGAGAGAGAGAGAGAGAGAGAGAGAGAGAGAGAGAGAGAGAGAGAGAGAGAGAGAGAGAGAGAGAGAGAGAGAGAGAGAGAGAGAGAGAAAGAGGAAGAGAGGGAGGGCGAAATGAAACAACATGTACATAATTAATATGTACCCTATATGTAAACGAAAGAAGAAAACAATACGAATAATCCAAATAAGAAATCCCGAGAACGAGGAAGAAACGCGAAAGATGCCCGTCTTTATTGGTCGATAGAGGATTTTTCGGTTGGCCTAAAAAATGATTAATTAGAAAAAAAAAGAACAAATAACAAAAAAGCAACAAAAAACAAACAAACAAAAAAAAAACAAAAAAAAAACAAACCCAAAGGAATCATAAAAAGATAATATGATTATTCGATCTTTCTTTTTTTTTTTTGTTGCCAGTCTGGTCTTACATATCTCAACAGTAAGTTATTTCCCCCCCCCCCCCCCCCTCTCCCTTCTTTCGCTTCATCCTCCCAACCCCCACTTTCCCCAACACATAGTACGAAGGTGTCATCGCCCCTGGCAGTGAAGATCTTGTCCACCACATGGAAGTCTTCCACTGTGTCACGCACAAAGGTAAATTGTAATGTTTGATGAAACGGTAGATGCCTCTTCCTCCATCCAAAGCACTTTAGCTGTATCCTTTTTGTTCTGTTGTTTGTGAACAAAACTGCTGCTGCTGCTGCTGCTGCTGCTGCTACTACTACTACTACTACTACTACTACTACTACTACTACTACTACTACTACTACTACTACTACTACTACTACTACTACTACTACTACTACTACTACTACTACTACTACTACTACTACTACTACTACTACTACTACTACTACTACTACTACTACTACTACTACCACTATTACTTGTTTTTATAGAAAAATCAATGAAAAGTTGAGTTAGCACCTTTTTCTTGTGCAACCCTTGGAATTACACGGTTGCTTCCCTTCGCCCAACAGTACAGTGTTCCAGAGGACCAATACTCGTAGCATTTACTGTAGTTATCAACTTATCAAAGCCACGGCTGTGGTATCCTACAATTACTGGTTGAAATCAATCAACCAAACTTGTCGTTTGTTCATCTCATAACTCCATCGGTTAACATGTAAAGAAGAGCCAAGACAATCCACGAAAAAGAAAAATGGTCGACTATCCGTTCAAGAAAAGTTTCTGGCAGTCTAAAAGCTATATCTATTTATTTGATTTAGGTTTGAGAAATGCTCGGTCTCTAAAGTTTTTTTCCTCCACATAGTTTGGCGTCGTGTCCATAAAAATTAATATCTCAGAATCGGCTCCACCGGTAGAGATTTCTAGATTTTTTACCATTTCTCTTGATACAATTTAAAAAACCTGAGGTTGGGAAGGAAGTGGAGGGATGGGGGTCGGGGGAGAACATGAGCCAGATAACTCAGTCGGTAGAGCGTAGGTGTGTCAGTAAGAAGGTCCAAGTTCAATTCCTGGCTGATTTATAATGTGTGGGATCCCAGCTAACTTATCCGGTCTTTAGCTTGACGAGAAAACCACCACCGCCGTATTAGAATCCACTATTACCACTATATCGTTTGTCCGAGTCAGTGCCAAGGTCATAAATCGGTGTGTAATATTACCACCATTTCGTTAATCCCAGTAAGTGTCAGGGTCAAAAGTCGGTTTGTAATATTACCAATATATCGTTAATCCGAGTAAGTATCAGGATCATAAGCTGGTGTGCGATATAACCAGTATATCGTTTATCTGAGTTAGTGTCACGGTCATAAGTTGGTGTGCAATATTGCAGTATATCGTTTGCCCGAGTCAGTGCCAGGGTCATAAGTTGATGTGAAATATTACCTCTAGATCATTTGTGATTGGTGTGTAATATTACTACTAGATCATATGTGATCGATGTGTAATATTACAGCTAGACCATTTGTGATCAGTGTGTGACATAACCCTTAGATCATATGTGATCGGTGTGTAATATTACCCTTAGATCATATGTGATCGGTGTGTAATATTACCCTTAGATCATTTGTGATCGGTGTGTAATATCACAGCTAGATCATTTGTGATTGGTGTGTAATATTACCACAAGATCATATGTGATCGATATGTAATATTACCCTTCGATCATTTGTGATTGATTTGTCTTTACTATGTACTATTATCTAATCACTTCCATATCAGGTAGCAGCATCCCTTACTTCAGTGGACCTGGGCTGGGAGAGGGCAAGCCTCAAGGTCTGGGTGTTTGTCGTCACGTGATTGGCGCTTGGGCCATGGGGGCACAGGTCAGTGGCATTTAATGACTTGCCTGTCATAATCCCCCCCACACACACACACACACTTCTCATATTCTAAGGTAAACAATTTTACGACGTGCCCTTTTAATCATCACCTCTTTGCCAGGTGTCTTTTGATTTTGTGTGTATATACCACAGTTTTTGTGTGTGTGTGACTATGATTTGGTGCTGCAGAGTATTGTTTGAAATCATTTGAACCTTTCAACTCAAGTAATTTGTAAACATATTTATCGTCACAATGATATTAAATGAAATACATGCGCTTCTTTAAAAGAATGGTTATCGATACCATGAAAACTGTAAGTTCGAGATACATTTTATTTGGATAAAGCTGTCTGTCTCTGTATGTCAGCATATTAAGGCTCCAAACTTGTCCTAAGTTTCTTGATGACCCGGTCTCTGTATGTCAGCATGTTAAGGCTCCAAACTTGTCCTGAGTTACTTGATGACCCACTCTCTGTATGTCAGCATAAAGCTCCAAACTTCTCTTGAGTTTCTTGATAACCCAGTTGTGCTCTCCACAGGCGATGGTTTACCCAGAACAAGCAGGCGTGCCAGTTGGAGGCTCCGGGTTTTCCCGTTATGTTCTTCTGGAGATTCACTACAACAATCCGTACAAGAAATCAGGTGAGAACGAATACTATTTAATTCTACAGGGACTATGTTGTAATGACGGTAATTTATGGTGATGTATAATTTAGACGATAACAGAAAGGTAGATAATTTATGAAAGAAAAGTGGATCGGAAAGGCGATCACTTATGATTGTTTTATGTGCTATAATATGAGAACGGCCGATATAAATTGACTATATTATGTGCTATAATATGAGAACGGCCGATATAAATTGACTATATTATGTGCTATAATATGAGAACGGCCGATATAAATTGACTATATTATGTGCTATAATATAAGAGGACAGCCGATATAAGTTGACTATGATAATTATGTGCTATAATAAAAGAGAACGGCCGATATAAGTTGACTATATTATGTGCTATAATAAAAGAGAACGGCCGATATAAGTTGACTGTATTATGTGCTATAATATAAGAGGACGGTCGATATCTGATGACTGTGTTATGTGCTGTAATATAAGAGACAGGCCGATATAAGTTGACTATATTATGTGCTATAACATAAGAGGGCGGCCGATATAAGTTGACTATATTATGTGCTATAACATAAAAGAACAGTCGATATCTGATGACTATATTATGTGCTAGAATGTAAGAGAACGGCCGATATCTTATGACTATATTATGTGCTAGAATGTAAGAGAACAGTCGATATCTGATGACTATATTATGTGCTAGAATGTAAGAGAACGGCCGATATCTTATGACTATGTTATGTGCTAGAATATAAACATCTTAGAGGAGTAAGCGATGTTCTTTTTATCGTTTTGCAACAAATAATATCATAATTCATGTATATTCAAGATATGAAGTTTCAAGCAGGGGTTTCTGAAGTAGATACAAAAGCTACATCGCTAGTCTATGTTAAGCTCTGCACCATGTACATGTATTGCCAAAGTAAATTATATGCATTTAAATTGATTGCCTGTAAAGATATCGATAAATATTCAACAATCTAGCACGCTCATATATCGAACACCTGACGATACATTAATGGGTTTTTAAACTATCGATTTCTTAGTTTTCAGATTCTCTCTACAGTATTTGTTGTTTTCCAACATGTTTTTAACGGTATTTTCATTTATGGCACAGGCCACATTTTAACCTCCTAACCAACTTCATGTAGAAATCTGTTTCTGTAAGATAAATCCAACCTAAAGGCTTTAAAGTTTACATCTCCTTCAAACACAGTCTCTAGCTCTATCAATGAGGTTAGAGATTTTAATTTCACAAAACTGAAGTCTGTTAGCCTGATGGTAAGCTATTGTCTATTCTCTTCACTAGAACATGTAGTGCAGCAGCTCCAAGGTGAAATAAACAAAACAAAACAAAACAAAACATTTTGCCTTTTGGAGCTTTTTCTTTAATGTAAGAACAATTTACAGATTTAAGCTCGTTAAAAGAACCCTAATATCTCTTCTTGCAGGGATTGTGGATACTTCCGGAATCCGGTTCTACGTGACGTCACATCTCCGTCAGTTTGAGGCCGGCATCATGGAGTTAGGTCTAGAGTACACAAACAAAATGGCGGTCCCTCCCGGGCAGAAGAGATTCTCGCTCAGCGGCTACTGTGTACCCGGATGTACGGCAAAGGTAGTCTGCAGTGTTTATCTATCATGACCCCGTCCTTCATAATAAGAAAGGAAAAAAGGTTAAAGCGAGTACTGTTAAGAAAAGAAGCGTCTGTCTCGTTAATCTTATCCTTTTTCGCAACAGGAACTCCCTCCATGGCACCAGAGACTCATTAACCTTTTCCTTGTTCACCACAGGGTCTCCCTTCATGGCGCCAGAGACTCATTAACCTTTTCCTTGTTCACCACAGGGTCTCCCTCCATGGCACCAGAGACTCATTAACCTTTTCCTTGTTCACCACAGGGTCTCCCTCCATGGCACCAGAGACTCATCAACCTTTTCCTTGTTCACCACAGGGTCTCCCTCCATGGCACCAGAGACTCATTAACCTTTTCCTTGTTCATCACAAGGTCTCCCTCCACGGCGCCAAAGACCAATCAACCTTTTCCTTTTTCATCACAGGGTCTCCCTCCATGGCGCCAGATTCATTAACCTTTTCCTTGTTCACCACAGGGTCTCCCTCCATGGCACCAGAGACTCATTAACCTTTTCCTTGTTCACCACAGGGTCTCCCTCCATGGCACCAGAGACTCATTAACCTTTTCCTTGTTCACCACAGGGTCTCACTCCATGGCGCCAGAGAATCATTAACCTTTTCCTTGTTCACCACAGGGTCTCCCTCCATGGCACCAGAGACTCATCAACCTTTTCCTTGTTCACCACAGGGTCTCCCTCCATGGCACCAGAGACTCATTAACCTTTTCCTTGTTCACCACAGGGTCTCCCTCCATGGCGCCAGATTCATAAATCTTTTCCTTGTTTACCACAGGGTCTCCCTCCATGGCGCCAGATTCATAAATCTTTTCCTTGTTTACCACAGGGTCTCCCTCCATGGCACCAGAGACTCATCAACCTTTTCCTTGTTCGCCACTGGGTCTCCCTCCATGGCACCAGAGACTCATGAACCTTTTCCTTGTTTACCACAGGGTCTCCCTCCATGGCACCAGAGACTCATCAACCTTTTCCTTGTTCACCACAGGGTCTCCCTCCATGGCACCAGAGACTCATCAACCTTTTCCTTGTTCACCACAGGGTCTCCCTCCGCGGGGAATCCACGTGTTCGCGTCCCAGCTTCACACTCATCTCACAGGACGACGGGTGATCACCAGACACGTGACCTACAGCGGAAGTGACGTAACAGAGCGGTCCGAGCTGAACAGAGACGATCACTACAGTAGCCACTTCCAGGAGATCCGCCGTCTCGAGCCGCCTGTAACCGTCATGCCGGTGAGGTTAAAGGTTATTCTGTAGCCGACATAGTAGTGTAAAGGTCAAAGGTTATTCTGTTACCGTCATGCCGGTGAGAAAGTTTAAGGTCATTCTGTAGCCGACACATAAGTGTAGAGGTTAAAGGTTATTCTGTAACCGTCATGCCGGTAAGGAGTTTTAAGGTTATTCTGTAGCCGATATGGTAATGTAAAGGTTAAAGGTTATTCTGTTACCGTCATGCCGGTGATGATCTTTAAGGTTATTCTGTAAAACCGACATGGTAGTATAGAGGTTAAAGGTTATTCTGTAGCCAGCATATCGGTCAGGAGGTTTAAGGTTATTTTGTAGTCGATATAGTAATGTAAAGGTTAAAGGTTATTCTGTTACCGTCATGCTGGTGAGAAGGTTAAAGGTTATTATGTAGCCGACATAGTAGTGTAAAGGTTAAAGGTTATTCTGTTACCGTCATGCCGGTGAGGGGGTTAAAGGTTATTCTGTAGCCGACATGGTAGCGTAAATGTTAAAGGTTATTCTGTTACCGTCATGCTGGTGAGAAGGTTAAAGGTTATTATGTAGCCGACATAGTAGTGTAAAGGTTAAAGATTATTCTGTAACCGTCCCACCGGTGAGGATCTTTAAGGTTATTCTGTAGCCGACATGGTAGTGTAGAGGTTAAAGGTTATTTTGGTACCGTCATGCCGATAAGAAGGTTTAAGGTTATTCTGTAGCCGACATGGTAGTGTAGAGGTTAAAGGTTATTCTGTTACCGTCATGCCGGTGAGGAGTTTTAAGGTTATTTTGTAGTCGATATGGTAATGTAGAGGTTAAAGGTTATTCTGTTACCGTCATGCCAGTGAGGAGGTTTAAGGTTATTATGTGGTCGGCATGTCGTTGAGATGTTTTAAAGATTATTCTGTAACTGGCATGCCGGTGAAAAGTTCAAAGTTTATTTTGTAGCCGTCATCCGGTTGAAGGGGTCAGAGGTCACCCTGTAATCATCATGCCGGTCTGGGGCTGAAGGTTATTATGTAGACGTAATGGTGGTGAATGGGTTAGAAGTTATTTTGTAGCTAGCAGGCCAGTAAGAGGATCAAAGGTTTTTACATATAGCAGACATGCCGGTCGGGGGTTAAAGGTTATTCCGTGACCGTCATGCGGGTGATGAATTAGAGGTTATTCTGTATATCTAATTAAAACAGAGATGAAAGAAATTATCTATAATTGCGACATTTCACATTTCGAATTTCAAAGATCCACAGAGTGAAATATGATGGCATTAATGCTCATTGTAACACGTGGTTTACTTCGACCATCTTTGAGATCACGATAGCTCATTAGTTCAAAGAGTCAAAAGTGTTATCTTCTCCTTATGTTAGATGTAATACATTAACTTTGCTAGCCCGGTGAGAGTATTTAATTTCTCTATATACAGTGCTTTAATTGCAATAACTGTGTTCTCTCTCTCTCTCTATCTGTCTACCTCTCCCTCCCTCTCTGTCTCTTTCTCTCTATCTATCTCCCCTCTCTCTGTCTCTCAATCTCTTTTTCTACTCCCCCTCTCTCTGTCCCCCAATCTCCCTTTCTCTCTCTCTCTCACTCCCTCTCTCTGAATCCCCCCTCTGTCTGTGTCTCTCTATCTCTCTCCCCTTCCCTCCCTCTCTGTCTCTCAATCTCTCTCTCCGTCTCCCAATCTCTCCTTCTCTGTCTCTCAATCTCTCTCCCCTTCACTCCCTCTCTCTCTCCGTCTCTCAATCTCTCTCCCCTTCTCTCCTTCTCTGTCTCTCAACCTCTCTCTCTCTGTCTCTCAATCTCTCTCCCCTTCTCTCCTTCTCTGTCTCTCAACCTCTCTCTCTGTCTCTCAATCTCTCTCCCCTTCTCTGTCTCTCAACCTCTCTCTCTCTGTCTCTCAATCTCTCTCCCCTTCTCTGTCTCTCAACCTCTCTCTCTCTGTCTCTCAATCTCTCTCCCCTTCCCTCCCTCTCTGTCTCTCAATGTCTCTCTCTCTATCTCTCTCCTCCCTCCCCCCCTCTCTCTCTCTCTCTTTCTCTCTGCAGGGAGACGCTCTCATCACGACCTGTGACTACGACACTCGAGGTCGGACATCTGCCACAGTGGTGAGCAGGAAATAACCTTGTAGATTTATGTCAACCTGTAACCGCCTAAACTATGGTATTGCAGTTTCCTACACATTTAACAGTTTGTTGTTGTTTTTTGTTTTTTTCGCACGCCCACTGTAGGATCTCTTAAAGAGTCTGCTTTATCTCGTTTAAATATTATTCTGATTGCAAATCTTAAAGTTTATTTTTTATATTTACTGTAGTAAAGGTTTCAAAATATATCGATACAATTTTGGGAGTTTTTGTTTGTTTGCTTTTTTGTATATATATTTTATGTGCTTTCCTATAATGTTATGAACTAATTCAGATGCTAACAATCATATCTATACGTTTAACACAGGTTTGAAAGATGAGTGTGTGACAATGTGGACAGTCAGGACATTCATAGCGTGTTGTTCATCACTTATCATGCCATATCAATACATACAGTATAACCTGGTACTGATAGCCATAGTTTTTTACATGAACAATGGAGGAATTAAATTAGTAATAGCTCCATTACATGAACCAATAAAATTTAAACTATCTATACGCAAGTATGTTTTTACATGAACCAATCTAATTTTGTTTGTATCTACGCAGGCAGGTTCTCAAAATCAAACCAGATGCCAAGATTTGTGGCAAATATTAAATAGATCTATGTATTTTTTTCACAGGGAGGATTTTCAATATCTGATGAGATGTGTGTAAACTACATCCACTATTACCCTAAAACTGATCTAGAAGTGTGTAAGAGTTCTGTTGAGACCAAAGCTTTAGACACGTTTCTCTTCCTTCTCAACAGGTTAGTCAAAATAAATAAAAAAAACCCAACAAAAATCAAAACAAAACAAAACAAATTTGCTAAATCTTTGAAGGGAAAACCAACAATTATGTAGTTTTCACCAGATTATTTTATAATGATAATAATTTATGTCCATTTTTATGGCAAAATGTCCATTAAGTCTTGGTGGATATATGAATATAGTTGTGATGTTGATATTGGTGGAGGAGACAATTGTTTTGATCAAAATGAGAAATAATTAAAAGAGATAATGATGTGATGATAGTGATAATGATAAGATATGCCGAAACCAAGAATAATTGCTGCTCCTCATTGTCTATCTAATTACAGAATTTGCAAGCTTTATTTCTTCAATGTAAGACTTACCACCAAGCACTAGGTCCTGTCTAACTGGTGACTTAAGCAACAAAATATGACTAAGATTGTTATTGTACCTAGATACCTCGATACAATTCAATTTTAATGACAAAGTTTATAATCTAAGTGGTTGAAATAAAATATTGATCTTTCTCTTCTCATCCCTCTATGTCACTCTCTCTTTTTATTTGTCTGTCTGATTCTCTCTCTCTCTCTCTCTCTCTCTGCATGTCTGTCCCTGTCTCTGTCCAAGTCTCAACTCTCCTGCATGTCTGTCCCTGTCTCTGTCCAAGTCTCAACTCTCCTGCATGTCTGTCCCTGTCTCTGTCTAAGTCTCAACTCTCCTGCATGTATGTCCCTGTCTCTGTCTAAGTCTCAACTCTCCTGCATGTCTGTCCCTGTCTCTGTCTAAGTCTCAACTCTCCTGCATGTATGTCCCTGTCTCTGTCTAAGTCTCAACTCCCCTGCATGTCTGTCCCTGTCTCTGTCTAAGTCTCAACTCTCCTGCATGTATGTCCCTGTCTCTGTCTAAGTCTCAACTCTCCTGCATGTCTGTCCCTGTCTCTGTCTAAGTCTCAACTCTCCTGCATGTATGTCCCTGTCTCTGTCTAAGTCTCAACTCTCCTGCATGTATGTCCCTGTCTCTGTCTAAGTCTCAACTCTCCTGCATGTCTGTCCCTGTCTCTGTCTAAGTCTCAACTCTCCTGCATGTCTGTCCCTGTCTCTAAGTCTCAACTCACCTGCATGTCTGTCCCTGTCTCTGTCTAAGTCTCAACTCCCCTGCATGTCTGTCCCTGTCTCTAAGTCTCAACTCCCCTGCATGTCTGTCCCTGTCTCTGTCTAAGTCTCAACTCCCCTGCATGTCTGTCCCTGTCTCTGTCTAAGTCTCAACTCCCCTGCATGTCTGTCCCTGTCTCTGTCTAAGTCTCAACTCTCCTGCATGTCTGTCCCTGTCTCTGTCCAAGTCTCAACTCCCCTGCATGTCTGTCCCTGTCCCTGTCTCTAAGTCTCAACTCTCCTGCATGTCTGTCCCTGTCTCTGTCTAAGTCTCAACTCCCCTGCATGTCTGTCCCTGTCTCTGTCTAAGTCTCAACTCCCCTGCATGTCTGTCCCTGTCCCTGTCTTAGTCTCAACTCTCCTGCATGTCCACCTTTCCCTTCTCATTGTTTTCCTCTTCTCCCTGTACAATCAGAATCAGCGGAGCCAATGTCAGCCCCGCCATGGGCTACCGTGCCAGCTACACCAACATCGAATGGACAGCGGTCACCACAGACCTTCTTGACCAACTGTATGCTACCTCTCCCTTGTCCATGCAGTGTAATGCCTCAGATGGTGGCCGGTTGCCTGGACACTGGAGTCACACGCCCATACCTAAGCTGCCTGGGTCAACCGCTCAACCGATTCAGCTGGACAATACAAAATGTTGATGAAAGGGTGTGTAGGTCGGTAGCTTGACCAGCACGACTGGACATTAATGTATTGATGAAAGAATCACATCTTGTGATCTTAGCTTCACTGGTCAGCTGCTAGAACGACCAGCTTTATCTGCATAAAGACTATGATGCTGGGACATTGGCTGTAGGAGCGCCATCAATCGCGTCACTTTGATCAGCTGCTAGGACAAACAACTTTATCTGCACAAAGAGAATAATCCTTCGACGTTGGGAATTATAGAAGTCACATTGGTCAGTTTGACAGTAGCGGAAACATCTCTTTCCTGACCTGTAGGTCAGATGGTCAGCCATCTGACATGTACAGCCTATCAGTGTAAAAACCTAAGATGGTGGTTGGAGGAACTGCACTCAGATATCTTGACTAACCTTCCACAGTTCCTGGCACACACAGGATACATTGTTAAAATAAAAAAAAAAAAACAACTGGGTTCTGTATACAATGCGTTGTTGTTGATTACCTTTTATATACCATTTGCAAGGGCCAGAATGATGAACGCTATTTTTATTTAGTTTGTTTTATGATAGCAACAATATTACTGGGGGTAGTGAAAATAGCATAAGATACATGTTAAGGTAGGGACAATAATAAATTAAAAACATGTCTTTTTTTTTTTGAGTGGGGAGGGGAGGATCTCACCACACTGGCATATTGACAATGTTTGAGCTAGATGTTAAGGTAGGGACAATAGTAGGTTAAAAATGTTTGTAGGGGAATCTAACCACCATGGCATATTGACAACTGTTTGAGCTAGATGTTAAGGTAGGGACAATAGTAGGTTAAAAATGTTTGTAGGGGAATCTAACCACCATGGCATATTGACAACTGTTTGAGCTAGATATTAAGGTAGGGGCAATTGTAGGTTAAAAAGCATATTTGTGGGGGGAAGTTACCACTCTGGCATATTGACACCTGTTTGGGCTAGATATTAAGGTAGGGACAATTGTAGGTTAAAAATCGTTTGTAGGGGAATCTCACCATCCTGGCATATTGAAAAATGTTTACACTAGATATTAAGGTATGGACAATAGTAGGTTAAAATCTTGTCTGTGGGGGAATGTCACCACCCTGGCATATTGACAACTGTTTGAGCTAGATGTTTAGGTGGGGACAATAGTAGATTAAAAACATAGATTAAAAAACATGTCTGCAGGGGAACTCACCACCATGGCATATTGACAACTGTTTATGCTAAATATTAAGGTAGGGACAATAGCAGGTTAAAAAACATGTTTGTGGGGGAATTTCACCACCAAGACATATTGACAACAGACTTATCTGGAACCACAAAAACCTTTGTAAGTTTTTTTTTCAAAATATTTTTATGGAAATAATTAAAATTACAAAAAGGGATTTAGTTCAAAAGTACATATATAAAAAATCTGAACATTCTGTGTCTAAAAACTTGTCAAACTGAACAGTATAAAATTCATACTAATCTGAATTATGTGACTAAAAATAAAAAAAAGACTACACGTAGGAGGAGCTTTTATGTCAACATAATAACTTGTATGTACACTTTATAAAATATTATATATTTATATATAAACATAACATAGTAATACCATGCATGAAAGTAGGAGATACACAAGGCACTGGGATGCTTATAAAAAGTTAAATAAACATAAAGGGAAAACACACACTTAATACGTTTGATAGTATCCGTAAATATTTTCTTGCAATAAAAGAAGCAAAAGCAAGTGAAAAAGGACCAGAAATCACATTGGCGGAGAGCGAAGAGACTAAAGAGTCAAACAGTAATGCTGAAAGTTTAAAAAATTGTTCCACTAAAGGTTTCAAAGACTGATCTTAGAAAAGAGAGAATATAAGAAGAGTGGTTTACAACTATATTAGGCTCTCAAAATTTGAATAATACATAGTAAGGAGGTGTATAAAACTTACACATTTACATATAATTACGACATAATCTGTACAAAAAAACAGAGAATAAATATTTTGTTCTGGTCTAGAGTCATGCAGGTTGTGCATAGCAGTTCAAGAAAGGAGAAAAATTAACCAAATTAATCAGATTAAAGAAAAGTAAAGTGAGTCCTGAACTCCATCCGAGCGTAGGAGAATCAGAGGTACGGTCCTGATCTTTCATGATATATGACATTGTGAGGTAGTTTGCCATTGCTTTTGTTGCCGCTTTTACTTTCGCCGAGTCTAAAGAGACCTAGCTACCCATTTAGAGCTGGGTGAAAAACTTTTTGGCCCGGACTGTGATTCGAACTCGAGAACTCTGGATTAGCAGTCAAGAGCACTACCTACTTGACCACCGCTCACCCCTTAATCAGATTAACGAAGCAGAAATGACAAATATTACAAAAAAATTATTATGGGGAATGCCCAATGGATATCAAGCTCAGTGCTTCTTGACTATGCATTCAACATTAAATTACGCAAAAAAAAAAAATAACTGAAAATTGTTGTTCTGTTTCAAAATCACATTACAATGAGCATTGCAGGAAATATCTTGGTTGTAAGAGGAAGTAAAAATTAAATAAAAGAAATAGAATACATAAAAATGTAGAGTAGGAAAAAAGATCACAATGTTTGGGATTAAGTAATGAAAAGGAGGAAAAAGGCTGTTATAAATAATGAAGTTGAACAAACACAGCAAAACAAATCTTCCTGAAAGGTTAAAATGTAAAAAGAGAAATGCTGTAGAAAAATTTAGCACCTCTATACAGGAGAAAACTAAAGACACTCTATCATGGCTCTTGCAACAACAGCAAAAAACAATATGCAGTGGTCTGAATGATAGAAAGGTATATTATAAACATAGCAGATCATCTATGGAGAGAGCATATGCTCATAAAATCCACAACTATACATCAAACAATCGTGCGAAAAGAAAGTTTTCCTATCCAAAAACTATAACAATTCAAAACTGTTGAGCAAAAAAGCTGAGCTTAACTGAGTATATACTTGTCCTAGTATTAACTTAGGATTCTTAGTTTGTAAGAAATCCAAAGGAATGTTGATCGATCACAGTTTAGTAATCTACTTGAGCAAATATAATTCTCCTTTCACAACTTGTAAATTCTTTTTTGTACGAAATCTTCCCGAGGTACAGTTGATTTTGAAAGTCATACACAGAAAATAATGAAGCACTTGGTGTATATACTTATGTGCAAAGTTTCATCAATGTTCGTACGTCTCAATCACTGGCAGATATCACTGTTTAATTGAAGACATGTGTCTCAGAAAAACAGAGTGACAAGAACAGATACACGAAAATAGACAAGCATTAAAATCAGATGCTTTTATGGCATTTAGGCATCTCCTAGGTAGATCATGTTACAGAGTAAGATATGAAGAAAAGAATTGGGCAAGCAATTGGGGAATTTAAGAGTCATTAACCACAGTGGAATAAAACATAAACTTAAATGGCATAGATGCATACCATCAACAGAAAAAGAATGAAATTCATACAAATCAAACTCTGGATTATGTGGAAATAACATCATGCATATTATATTTGTATAATCGTATTTTCAAAACCGAAACTAAAAAGAAAAACCCACAATACAAAGAATATATCCAAAAGATGACATGCTGCAAAAATGATGGATGGAGGTGGAAAGGCAGGAAGAAAAACAGATAGAAAGGCAACATGATGGAATGTACAGGTAAACTTGAATGAAGCCCCTTAACCTCCTCATTCTATCAGGTAACGATAAAAATAGAGGAATGAGAAAAAAGTGCTTGCCCATTCATTCTTTGTTGCCCCAGAGGTCATCTAGACTAAGGAATGAGAGAAGTGAAGCTGATCGAGATCAATCTTTAAAAATTTAGTTTACATAATGAAATTGAAAAAAAAGAAAAATATTGTAAATTTCTTTCTCATTGCTTGAAACAAGGTTATGCTGAGTCTTAAGTCTTTGGTTGCAAAATTCACCGAATATTTACCCTTTAACTGTCTTTACATAAACAAAAACCCACCTCAAAACAGCTATAAAATTTTAAACCATGCAGGCTAAAACAAATTATTTTAAAAAAAAATTGAATTATATGTTCACTAAAAATTTGGTATAAATTCTTACTAAAATATAATGGTTTGATATGCAATTTTTTTTTTTTAATATTTATTATTTTTTCACTCTTTGAGCACTCATTAAAAGCAGTAAAGTTTTTGTTTTTATCTAGGATCGTAGAGCAAATTCTGTAAGTAGCAGAGGGAATGTATGAACTGTCAGTTTATACTTTTTATAACATAAAATGGAATTTACATGATCAACATAGAGTTTAAAAAGTTATAAATTACAAGTCATTAAGGGAAAAAAAAAATCAAAATTGAAGCAACTGATGTTTGCCAAATCTAAATCTAGATATACCACCAAATGAATAGTATAAATAAAAACACACCAAATGGATAAATCACATAAAAAATACCAAATGAGCTAAGATTCCCAACATCCCAACACAAGAAGAAAGTGTGTTGTCAAGGGAGACTAAAGTCTTAAAGATCCTTGCCCTCTAGGGCCTGTGTTCTGTAAACAACAGTGGTGTGTGTGTGTCTTTCATCAATATTAAAACTAAATATTTACATGTTCTTTTTTGTATAACAGTGACAGTATAAACTTGTATCGACATTAAACTTAATGTTGACATATCCTATTTTGTATAACAGTGACAGTATAACCTTGTATTGACATTAAACTTAATGTTTACATATTCTATTTTGTAAAACAAAGACAGTATAACCTTGTATCGACATTAAACTTAATGTTTACAAATTCTATTTTGTGTAACAGTGATAGTATAACCTTGTATAGACATTAAACTTAATGTTTACATATTCTATTTTGTGTAACAGTGTCAGTATAAACTTGTGTCGACATTAAACTTAATGTTTACATATTCTATTTTGTATAACAGTGACAGTATAACCTTGTATCGACATTAAACTTAATGTTTACATATTCTATTTTGTATAACAGTGACAGTATAAACTTGTGTCAACATTAAACTTAATGTTTACATATTCTATTTTGTATAATAGTGACAGTATAACCTTGTGTCAACATTAAACTTAATGTTTACATATTCTATTTTGTATAACAGTGACAGTATAAACTTGTGTCAACATTAAACTTAATGTTTACATATTCTATTTTGTATAACAGTGACAGTATAAACTTGTGTCGACATTAAACTTAATGTTTACATATTCTATTTTGTATAACAGTGACAGTATAACCTTGTATCGACATTAAACTTAATGTTTACATATTCTATTTTGTATAACAGTGACAGTATAACCTTGTGTCGACATTAAACTTAATGTTTACATATTCTATTTTGTATAGCAGTGACAGTATAACCTTGTATCAACATTAAACTAAATGTTTACATATTCTATTTTGTATAGCAGTGACAGTATAACCTTGTATCAACATTAAACTAAATGTTTACATATTCTATTTTGTATAGCAGTGACAGTATAACCTTGTGTCGACATTAAACTTAATGTTCACATATTCTATTTTGTATAACAGTGACAGTATAACCTTGTGTCGACATTAAACTTAATGTTTACATATTCTATTTTGTGAAACAGTGTCAGTATAACCTTGTATCCACATTAATTATAATGTTTACAAATTTTGTTTTCTATAACACTGAGAGTGTATCTTGTATCGACATTGAACTAAATGTTTACATATTCTATTTTTGTATAACAGTGAGAGTGTATCTTGTACTGTCATTTAACTAAATGTTTACATATTCTATTTTTGTATAACACTGAGAGTGTATCTTGTATCGACATTTAACTGAGTGCTTACATATTCTATTTTTGTATAACAGTGAGAGTGTATCTTGTATCGACATTTAACTAAGTGCCTGCATAGTCTATTTTTGTATAGCAGTGAGAGGGTACCTTGTATAAACTTTAAACTAAATATTTATAAATTTTATTTTGTGTAACAGTGAGAGTGTATCTTGTATCATGTACAATGAAATGCTTATTTTTACAATATTACCTACGAAAATGAGTGCTTCTTGAACCAATGTTATATAAAAAATTTATATACGTTATACTAACACTATGTAAAGCAGTGAAAGTGTATCTTGAACCAAACATGACAAATCAATGCACTCATAGGCAGGCTTCGATTCAATGTCTTATTTTAGGTGGAGGAGGTCTAGCTGGTTTTGGAGATTTAGCCACATCACCTGATCCTGAAAGAGGTTTAACAGCCAACCCTGACCGAGAGAAATTGCTTGCCAGTTCTCGGACAGTCTTCTTCCCGGCACTCTCTTCTCCTAGTGAGTTGTGTTGAGCGGCGGGTCTAGGACCAGTGCCCACTGGGCGACTGTGTGGATCTCCAGGTACACACTTAGTTGCTCTGTCTTGCGACTTTCCTTGATCGAGCTGATTGACTTGAAAACCCCTCTCTACCTGAGCTGATCTCCGCACAGGAAGTGTAAGTGCCTGGCCACTTTTCATATGTTGTGTCAGAACGGATGCAAGATCTACTCCCATGTTCAGTTTGCTACCAGAATTGTAATTATTCACCGCACGAGCAAGGCTGTAGTCTTGGTTCTCCCCACCATCTAGAATATCCTCAGCACTTTTGCTCTTCTCTCTCATGAGCTTCTGGCCCATGCTGGCTACAGGTAGGTCACTGCCAGAATCTGCTGGAAGGGTTGGGGGTGGTCGGTTTGGTCTTGGGGGGACAACAACCTTGGCACCACTTGGTGTGACAATGACCTGCTTGCGAAGTGAAGATGATGATGAGAACTGGCGAGTTTTCCCAGGAACCTGAGAGGAACAATAAGAGACGAGATATTCAACACAATTTGCAGAAGTCCACTTCAGTTTACGTCAGACTATTCTGAAGGTCATAATCACTTGAATATTTCTAAATTTAAATCAATTTCATACACCTGCTGATGAAGTCATTTTACATTGGGCCACCAAACATATACACACAAAAAACAAAACAAAAAAACAATCAACAACCAAACTCCATTATTTGTAGAGATAATTCAATTATAATAGAAACGAAAAACTTACGGAAGGTGAGCTTGGCTTCTTGTCTGCAGCGTAGACAATGTCTGTCTCTGCTGTTGAGGAGATGACCTGTGAAGTATTAAAGAACTATTTACAAAATGTGTAAAATTTGCCAGTGCTGAGGCTATTATTAAAGTGATAAAAGACATGACGATTAGATTTGGCAGAGGTCTACCTTTCTACAATGCAGTAGAAGACAGCACCTCACATCAAGTCAAATTTATGAAACAAAGAGTATTCCAAAAATTTGAAAAGATTATTAGAACTGTGACAGACAAAAAGTGACACTTTTCTGCCTTGACACACATGCATAAAATTATTTTATCCTTAATGCACAGCCTTTCACGATCATGTTTTTTAAACTTCATTAGTAATATAAAAATTCTATGCTAAAGATATTCAGACCTCATTAAATCATTAAACCAAAATTAAAAATGGGTCTTGAAATTATAATGTTTAAACCAAAATAACTACTGTACTTCTTGCGATGAAATTTCCTCACCACATTTCCCTGGTCACTTCACATGGATGAAAGGACAAAAGCATTACATTATGCATTTATACAGTTTTTTCCGCTTTTTTTTCCTAGCCAGCAAACTAACCTTAGCTTTTCCAAGAAAGTCTTGCTTCACAAGGTTCTCTACCATTTTCTTTGGTGGCCAAAACAGGCAGCCATCACGGTCAAACTCTGGAAGTTGTCCACAACTCTGGGAAGGGTGTACGTAGCAGATAAGGAGACAAGACAGACAAGACAGCAAGTTGTGAGAAACAATAAGGTCTAGAATGGCATAAAACAAGAGAAGATTTACTGATATTTAAAAAAAAATGATCAAAACAACATGAAGTTTGTCACTCACTTTCGGTATGTACAATAACTTAAAATAAACATTTAGCCCAGTGTTTGAAGATATAATAAGGTAAATCTGATGAAATGTAGCAAATATTTCCCAATTGAGGGTCTGAAGATAAACACTTTAAAACTTCCTGTAAGCATTTTATAATTTTGCTTTCAGGATAGAAGTGGGTTTTTGAGGCGCATACCCCAACAAAAATGTACACACAAAAAAATTTATTACCTCAAATCCAAATCTGCTTAAGATGTATCAGAAATAAAAATGGGCATTCGCTGTAAACAACACAAGAACTAACTCAATCAGAAAAAATAGAGAAATAACTGATTGAAGCAGAAAGATAGAGTGAAAAATAGAGAAATGTCTCACTCAAACTGAAAAAAAAGAGAAATAAGGTTGACAAATTAACAAATTCATACCCTTAGTCTAGAGATCTGTCTGGTAACTTTCAAGCATTCTCCAAGCTGGTGGAACGAGATACACAAAAATGAAGATGTCAAGGTGACTATAAAATAAAACTGAAGAAAATGAAGATGACAAAGAAATGAATCATATTATCAATACTCTAAGATTTACTTAGTATCATCTTTTGTGAAAATACACGTATAAACAAGCTAAAAAAGAAATAATCAAGACGCTGCAGCAATGGGTAAACATTTGGCATTTTCTAATGTGCATTTGAAGAGATCTCAAACCATAAAAAAAATGGGTGGCAAAAGATTATATAAATTGACTACATATATTTTAATTCATAATTTTTGTTGTTTGTTATCCCATAACAGGAGGTCATGTTGATGACTGCCCAACTTTTAAAGCACACAAGTTCTTTTTTCTCTATTCAGCACTTTGTGCTTTATACCAATTTATACTTCTTCTGCTTTTTTTATAAAAAAAAATTTCTAGATTTCCCAGTATTAATTTCACTTGCATCAGCACGCATTTCATGAAAACCATTCAAACAACAACTGATTGTTTAGTTCAACTTCAACTTCTAACTTCAACACACATTAGCACAGCAGTCTAAATATATATGCTGAAGTATAACTTTTTTTTTTCACATTTTTATAATTTTCCATTGTGCCTTGAGATAACAAAAAACTGAAGAAAAGATCTTCATATGTCATACATTTGTTTTACAATATTTCAACAGTAATTTTAAAACTACCAAAGCACTAACTAAGTCTGGGGTGAGGACAAAATCTGCTCCAAGTTGCCTGTAATTGATTCCATCTCTTGGACACAAGGACTGCGCCGTGAGAAAATCCAACTCAGCTCTGTCAAACCTAGAATTCCAATACAAATTATACAATTGTACAATAATCTCTGTTTTCATGATGCTAACATGCATCATTATTATGATCACAATCTTAAAAATCTAATTTGGGGCAAAAATTAAAACAAAAAAAAGGCAACAAAAAATACACTGCTTCCAGAAAGTACATATGTACAAGTAGAAATTACTTAACTTTGTTTTAAAACGGGGAAAAAAATAAAGAGCATGCAATTTTTCCCTTACTCATCATCCAAAGAAATAAAAAATAAAAAAGAGAAAAAAAACATCTCCACACACACAAACAAAATAAAAAGAAAAGTATAAACAAATCGTAAATTTCTTTTGTTGCATAAATTAAAATATAATAATGCTAAAAATAGTTAGTCCTTATAAAATACTCAAGAAATTAAATTTTCTATTCATATTGTACTCTCCTTTTGCCCTCAAATGATTACATGAGACTGGTCACTAACAAAGAAAAATTAAAATATTTTTAATGATTCATTCCTTTTCCTCCCATCAGATTTGGTATCGACCATTTCTATAGAAAAAATTGTCAAAAATTTCAAACATCCTCATAATAATATACAACACAAATTTGCCACTTGGTATAAGCTGAACAACCTAAAAATGAAATGATAATTATGCTTCACAGAGTGAGACTGAATAAAAAAAAATTATTGACGAAAAAAGAGTATTTAATGAAGCTATTTTAATTCTAAACAGATAAATTAAATGAAAGAAATCAAACCTTTGTGTTTCATAGTAGCAAACACCTCGTTGAAAATATGAGAGTCCCAAGTATTTGTCTCTTTCAAGGGAGTTGCTAAAAAACTGAGGGCAATAAAGCAAATTTGATTGATCATGTCATAGTCCAAGTCCAAAAAAGTTATACATGTAGTTATACATGTAGTGCAGTCAAATCCATTTAAAACTTATTCCCTTGTGAGCAAAGTTCTCTTCAATGTGAACAGAAGAATTTACCTTGTTTTTCTTCTTCCATATTATAAAGCTTAAATTTATGTTGGAAATTCAAGCTTTCTTGTTAAAGCTATTACATCTTTAGGGAGAAAAATCTTAATTTTTTTACTCCGCTTTGGGTTTAGCTTTTCATGCCAATCTTTATTTGAAATTATTCTCAGCCACACAGCTCAAGCAACAAGACTCTTCCTATTTTCAATAATTCTCATCAAACATGAGTCCTGTTTACACCATGCTGGGGTTTCAGACCTCACTTCTAGACATCTCATTTGCCAATTTTAAATATGCTTATGATAAGGTGTAAAAGTGAAGTATCAATTTTTTGTTAAGTCTTCTACTCCATGTGAAAGAGCATATCTACCTTTATATTAATTCTAGAAAACCCCAAAAAAAGGAAACTTACACATTTATTATCTAGAGATATTTCACTTCAAATGTTCATAAGAAATCTAAAACAATCCCATTACACGTTAATCATAGATATTTCAGTTTAGCTATTCTTAAGAAATGCCATTCCTCAGTGAACCAGGGATATTTTATTTTAGTTATTAAAAAAATTGCCATTCCACAATGAACCAGGCATATTTTGTTTTAGGTATTAAAAAATTGCCATTTCACAATGAAGCAGGGATATTTTATTTTAGTTATTTAAAAATTGCCATTTCACAATGAAGCAGGGATATTTTATTTTAGTTATTAAAAAATTGCCATTCCACAATGAAGCAGGGATATTTTATTTTAGTTTTTAAAAAATTGCCATGCCGCAATTAACCAGGGATATTTCACTTGAAATATTTGAATGAACAATGGGCTCCTGATGCCTGAATCACCTTGGATGCCTAATGTTTTCAGTGATCCCTTACACACATATGCAATCTCCTTTAAGCCTTCCATTTTATTTTTAGCTTACCTGAATAGCATCTGAAAACAACCCCTGCCTCATCTTCACGCAGCCAACATTGTGAATGATCTTGGCAGATGGCGATCGAATACTCAACAATATAGTGACTGCTTGGTCTAGGCTGTTGTCGTTGTCAAGCAAACACATTCCTGTTTGCCACTTTGTTATAGTATCTTTTAGATCCATGTGAGTCAACAGGCTAAACTATTACACATTTATTGTCCCTGTCAGTATATAATGAGGAACAAATGTTTTCATCTTCCTTTCTACCTTGCTCTTGAGATCTTTTACAGCCACATCCTTTGGAAAGGAAGAGGTACAAAATAATTATTTCTTTTTTAACTGTTGAGCTAAAATAATTTGATAATGCTATAGTCTGAAAAGCACAACTGAGCAAATGTAGAGGGAGTAAAGCACAATTAACCTGGCTTAGCAATTATCTCTTTGGTCATCTGAAGTTAAAGCCCTTCACATGCAACAAACTTGAAAAAAAAAAAAAAAAATTAACCTTCCTATAATCGTGGTGAAAGTGCAATGTGGATATGGCGAGATGGTTTTTGCTCCCAGCAGTTTACTCAGTAGTTTTCTGCCAAGTTCTGAATCAATTGATCAACTCATAGACCCTTCCAGATGCTCTTTCAATAAGCTTGCACAGTGTGGGAAGCAAGTAAGCAAGCTAGATGACTATTAATCACAGCATATGATATTGTAAAAGTTAAGAGCCTTTCAAAGGATTTGTGATCTTCCTAACTTGTTTTAGATTGAGCCCATTTTTTCTTATTCAAAACATTTACAAAAATATTGGTTCCATATATTCAATGGGAGATAAAAAACCCAAAACATAGTATTTCAGAATGTCTTACACAGGGTCATAAAAAAAAAATACTTTTTACGCCTTCTATTTTCATGACCAATGACAACAGTTAATTGCTTTTGTCACTGGAGAATTTACTTTAGGCTGACTGGGCAGAGAAGCTCTGGGAAGTCTGTATGTTCCATTTTTATAAAAATAAGTGAGATGAGTCAGAGAAGGGCAGGGAGAGAGACACAGGATCAAAGCTAAATAAAGAAAGGGAGGGGGGGGGGGGTAGAGAATGTGTTAGACTAAACACTAATAAATGAAAGAGACAATTGTGTTAGATTTTTAAAAGTTTGCATACTGTGCATTTTGAAAAGTTTTGAGAATTAATACATCAGAGATCTAGAGGCTCAAAAAATGAGTGTTGGAAGAAAAGGATTTGTGTTGAAAATAAAGAGCATTCATGAGTGCATATGTATATGTGTTGAATTGTGAATTATGTGTATACATGAGTAATTAAAAAAATATAGAAAGATAACATAATTATGTGTGAATTGAAGTAAGAAAGATAAGAAAAAAAAAATGAGACAAGTAGAGTAGAAATAAGGAGAAACATACATTTTTATATTTTTCTTTCTATGACTCATGGGTAAAAAAAAAAGGAATGTACACAAAAAGAAAAAACATCACATACTTTTAAAACGATCAAGATTTTGATAGAAACTGAAATGCTCAATACATGCTTAGTAATGAATGGGTTTTTTTTTCTCATGAATTATAAATAAAAAAGAAAATCCTAATAACATAGACTAAAAAAAATGTAGTGTAAAAATTATGAATTTGAGCAGCAGACTTAAGTTGTACCATAATATAAAAACTATGAAAGAGAACTCTTGAAACATTAGATTAATAATTATATATTTGGAGAGAGAGATAGAGATAGAGATAGAGAGAGAGAGAAAGAGAGAGAGAGAGAGAGAGAGAGAGAGAGAGAGAGAGAGAGAGAGAGAGAGAGAGAGAGAGAGAGAGAGAGAGAGAGAGAGAAAGAGATCATTTAGAGGTATTATTACAGATATCGACCCAACTCACTTTAGGCTTTAAAATTGTATTTTTTTTTTTAAAGAATTTGATATGCTGAATACGCATGAAAGTTTTATGCCTCGCAAATGAATACTTTTCAAGATATAAGCATTTTTCAATTATTTTTTGTGTTGCTCAAAAATCCCATTCAACTACAAGTTTCGAATTCATTGAGAAACGTTTAATCGTGAAGCTCAACATGAGTTGGGCCAATATCTGCAAATTTACCAATTTATCTAGATCTCATGAACAGACTCTAAACTTAAAAAGAAATAAAAATGACAGGCATGACCAAGGTGAAGGTTTTAACACCACACATGCATGCCTTGCAAGCACCACAAACAGCCATACTCAGTACATCACAAGAACGTTAAATTATCTTAAATTTTAGTATTATGAGTGGCTCTCTCTCTCTCTTACTTCCTCTGATTTGTTGTGTTCTGCGTGGCTCCCAAACGTCCGAAATATCTTTTGTACTTACTCAAATTTGCACGAAATACTTTAAAAATTTATATTTTAACCACAAGCAAATGAACGTAGATCTCTAGATCTATATCATCAATGAGATCTAAAGGAGTAAAATAGTAAAATCTAGATCTAGATCTAGATCTAGATCCAATAGTTCATTCAGTCAGACCAAGTGGGCCATGGATCAAATTCGTGAGACTACGATTTTAGACTGCGTATCCTACTTAATGTTGGTTGACAGAATTTTTTTAAATTTTTTTTTTTTAAACTTTCTTGTATGTGTATTTTGTATTATTCTATTTATTTATTCATTTATTTTTTGCTTAACCTGGTCCAAACAACTGTGTTTAAACAACGTGTCGGGCATCTTGCCCCTTACCTTCTGAGAATAATATGAATTATGTCTAGTTTCTACAAGGTTCCAAACTCTTCCGCAAATAATATAAAATTATTGGTGTAACTTCATGTGGCGTCTGCTAGCAGAATTTAAGCTCCAGGACGTGTATTCACTATTTCGTGAGCAGAACCGCTCAAAATAAACAATCTCAAGGGAAAATGCGCTTTACACCAAACTAAATTTTAGTTATAATAATTATGAGGCAGAAAAGTGAATTAATGAAGAAGCACGCAAACTTAGAGAACCTAAATACCTATAAAATACACACACACACACACATATATATATATATATATATATATATATATATATAAAGAGAGAGAGAGAAGGGGAGCACCATCATCACCATATCATCTTTATTTTTGTTATTATTATTATTATTATTATTATTATTATTATTATTATTAGTAGTAGTAGTAGTAGTAGTAGTAGTAGTAGTAGTAGTAGTAGTAGTAGTAGTAGTAGTAGTAGTAGTAGTAGTAGTAGTAGTAGTAGTAGTAGTAGTAGTAGTAGTAATAGCAGTAGTAGCAGTAGTAGTAGTAGTAGCAGCAGCAGCAGCAGCAGCAGCAGCAGTAGTAGTAGTAGTAGTAGTAGTAGTAGTAGTAGTAGTAGTAGTAGTAGTAGTAGTAGTAGTAGTACTGACATTACATACATTATTAGGCGGAACGTTTAAACATAATTTTGAATTTTGTACTCTTTGTCCATATACGTCCACGAGTTGGGTGATTATTTACACTATCAGTTATTTTATTCCATCGTTCATCCGTGTATACAACGGATCCTTGGATTTATACATGGTTGTGCCCAATAGTTTAGCATTTTTTTATATTCTATAATATAATAATAATACTAATAATAATAATAATAATAATAATAATAATAATAATAATAATAATAATAATAATAATAATAATAATAATAATAATAATAATTAGTAGTAGTAGTAGTAGTAGTAGTCGTAGCAGCAGCAGCAACAGTAGTAGTAGTAGTAGTAGTAGTAGTAGTAGTAGTAGTAGTAGTAGTAGTAGTAGTAGTAGCAGCAGCAGCAATGGTGGCACAGATAGGTAAAAGAAACAGGAAACTGTATAACTTCGATGTAACCTGCAAGGATATCTCAGACCTTATCTACAAGGCCTCAAAATCATATACCGCAAAGACTATCCTGTGAATATCAGGAAGAACGTTCTAACCTCATATAAAGAAAAAGCATTGAAAGAGCAAATGAGGAAGAAAAAATCGAGGGTGTTGAGATGGGGAAAAAAAAAGATAAAAATAATGATGATAATGATAATCATGAAATAGTTTGCGTGTTGAGGAGTTTGGAGGACACAAGCGATCCAAGTTTTTTATTCCTGTAACTATCAGAGACAACAAAACGAGAATGACGCCCCTTCTTCGATAATTTTGATTAGTAAGAATTAGGCCTATCTATCTTCAACGAATCACAGCTGAAGAAGGTAGATATCTAGGTTCTACATTTAACACTGTTCTATAATGTAGGCTACTGTGTCAATTTATTATGTCTTTATATCGACCGAGAAGTATATTTTGGATCTCAATGGCTTTACCCAAATTGTTATTTAAGACCGCTCTAATTGTATTCACATCCCATGATCAGAACAACTAAGTTTCGTCAAATTTTTATTCCTGACGTGTTTCTACAAAGATAGACTTAATACTAAGTGTTTAAAGCTAGATCTTGCACTGAAAACATCTAGGCTTATCTAATTAGACTAGATTAATATCTACTCTTGACACCATGATGATTCTACCTTTTAAGATTTCATTTTCAATATATATTAGGCCCACTAAATCTACTCAAAGCCTAGATTTAGATCCAAAGTAATAGTGCAAGTGCAACTAGGAAAAGTAGAAAGGCAGAATCTCAACATAAATATGCGGTAATTCAAGTAATTCACTTTTATTGCAGATTGACTTTTTCTTTCGCTCATATGATGAATAATCCACATTGCATAGCAGATAGCTCTGCAAAATTAAAATGTTCTCAGACTGCTGTAAAATTTTTTTTAAAAATCAGTCAATGAATAAAAAAAATGTTGCAGCTTACTTTCAAAGTGAACTTTCTGGCGTTGTAACATAAATGAGTGAAACCATCCATCTGGACATTTTTGCAAGATCATAATTTTTTTAAAGCAATCATGTACCACTGCAATTTTCTGCAGTTTTAGAGTAATATCAGAATGGAGGCACAATTCCAATGAATATTGCTAAACATGTATATTTAACCCATCGAAAAAAATCTTAAATCATAATGGAAATTTATTAATTTATTGCACGAAACAAAAATTTTGCAGTATGTAAAAGAAAACTCTTCTGGAACCCCATCAGTTTCTGTTGAAGATAACAGCCAGGGCCCCATGCTTTCAACCCAATTTTTTAGACAGTGTTGCAGTCTTCTATTGTACTTATACTGTGTCACTGATGACACTAAAGTGTGAAGAAAATTTCACCACAGTACAGGAATTTCATGTGAGAAATTTAAATGTCAATTGATATTCATAAAACTTGGTACTTTTATTTAATGATTTTTTTAGGCTTTTAAACAATAATTCATTAAAGTTTTCAAGTTATTTAAAAATAATGAGCAAAAGACACATAATAGGATTGATTAAGAAATAGTAATGAATCATTTTCATGTCTGATCGTTCCACAAATCGACAAATGATTCTCTAGAAGTACAAAGATATACATACACAATTTGATGTAAATGGGTTAGCTTCGCTGTGCTGAACTGTGACAAAGAAACATTAGAATGATTAACATTAAAATGTGCAGAAACACTTTCAATTACACCCTAACTGGAAGAAAACATGAAACTATCCAGCGTATGCACTATTTTGAAATTTGTTCTAAAAAATTTGAGAGAGAAAAATAATTACTTGGCATTCTGCAAACTATTCGAAGTTCTTCCTCTAAGGCATCTCTTTGTAAAACTACACAAAATCAATGAAAGACACACGTTTATGGCAAGACTAACATGATGTAAAGATTGCTTGATGTTTTGAAATTTAGTTAAAAATTTGTCTCTCAAATTTACAGATTTGAAACAATGGAGGATGAAGAGGCGTCTCGGCCATCAAGAGGAAGAGGTGGAAACATTGCTACAAGGAGAGGAAGTCCTCCACGCTCCCAACACCAAACAAACCGAACATCTCACAACAGCTGGGCCACCCAGAGGGGAAGAGCACCGACCAACAGGTCGCAACAAAGTAGTGGTGCCATCAGTCCATCACACAGGGGTCAAAGGCAACGAGGAAATCGTAGATCTGTGAGTAATGATCTGCAAAGTCCCGAGCAAAATGTCTCCAACAGCTCTAGTGAAACTGGCCTGAATGGAATCCGTCAGCTGCTAGACAATATCGATGCTTCCATTCCCGATGATTCAATCATCACTATTCCAGATGTCACATCTGAAAGCAACCAGGCAACTCAGGCTGCTGTCACCTCTTTCAACAACTTGCCACCAACATATTCTTTCATCCATGGAGGTAGGAGGTTTCGCCCTAGATTGCCACTTAATGGAGGTGCGTCCCACAGAGGGGCAAATAACAGCAGAAGAAGCCTTGATGTCACCTCCACAGATAATGCAAACTCCACCCAGCAGAGGTCACCTCGGAATAACACAAGCACCTCTCCGTCAAGGAATGATGGTTCAATAGCATCAAGGAGGCAGAGAAACATTCCGCCCCTGAGATTTTCCAGCAGTAACATGATGGTAAGAGAGCTTTCATCTGACTCTTCTGACGACCAGTCATACGCAGAGATCTCAGCGACCAGGCCTCATATTCAACCTGCTCAGGATCTTGGTACCGAGGACGATCCCTATGAACTCTCTCCAGGTAAATTCTCCTAAGTCAGTCATGTGTTTGAATTAGCAATCATAGCAGTTTTATCACTCCAGAACTTCTCTGATTTCACATGAATTTTTTTTTTAAATATATGAAGATCGTTAAAAAAAATTATCATTGACAAAAGTATTATTAATGGGTCAGCAACCACTGTGAAATAATGTGAACAAAAATATTCCAATGTCGATAAAAATCTTTTTAAAAAAGGCAGTACTTCCCTAGTGACCAATACAAAAGATTTTGGAAAAAATGACACCCTAGATCAACATGTTGGTGGAATACTAGTTTTGACTGCCCTGTTTGCTAAGTATGGACCTTCAGACTGGTAATTTTTCTCACTTAATTTGCTACACACCTAACTCGTATAAAAGTTTTTCTAAATAATGTGATTTTGAGTGTGTAGTGTATAGAATTGCTCCAATACATGGAGAAAAAAAAATTAAACTAAATCATCTTAAATTTCAAATGATTGTGATCTCATAAATAATTAACACTAGTTGCTTCAATTCTAGAATCACCAGAGGGTCCGAATGTCCTGTTACCTTCTTCCACCCCTGAGGAAAGTGGAAACAGAACCAACCCAACTGGCAATAATAGCAGCGGTGGTGGAAATAACCGCAGACGAAGGGCCGGCAGGGGGAGATTTGGGAACTCTAGACACAGGACTAGTGGCTCTGGAGCAGGCATGGAGAGTAACCCTCTAAGAGGGGCAGGAGTTGCGTCCTCTTCCTCTCTAGTTCTTCCTCCACCAGGTACAATGACTGATGAGGAACTGGCGCGTCGACTGCAAGAGGAGGAGTGGGAAGCGGCCAGTGTTGGCGGTGCGGATGACGGCCAGGATGGGGCGATGCTGCGCAACCTGGACTCCCCGCTTCACCTCTTTGGTGCTGGGTACCACCGACGCAGGGTAAGATTTGTGCTTTCATTCACGAGTATTTCATGTGGCATAAAGCTTGATCATGTGCCATTCCTTGCACAACAGTTTTTGTACTACAGTCTATAGTCTGGTTTTCAATACACAAATACTGAATTTAAAATGATTTTCTTTTTTACCGGCAGCCTCCATTTGGGTTACACCTGCCGCCTCTTTCTGGGATGGAGGATGGAAGTGATGAATCAGAAAGCCTCAGTTTGGCGGCGAGATGGGAGGTGAAATTACTTGATATTAAAGCGATTTAAAAAACCACATAGGGGCGTAGTCTGAATAACAAGTTTTCAATAACCTGAGAAAAAAAATGAGATAAAATGTTGAACTTGCTTGCATAAAGTGAAATGGCTCAAGTAAGCTTTTCTTTTCTTGTATACGATATTTTATCGCAAATGCATGTACTGTTTGTTGATTTTTACTGATAAAACTGAAGTTTACAAGCAACTCAAAGTGCCTGCATACATTTGATCTTAGAAAAGCCTATAAGTCCTTAGAAAAACCTTTGGAATTTAGCGTATTCCTTATCTCAGGTTCCTGGATCCATTCCAAATGTCTGCTCTAGTGTATGCAATATCTATGCTTGGATGTGCAGATCATATATTGAGACTGCTAAAAATTTACTGTTTGTTGCTACACAGTCCATTTCAATCAATCAATCAATCAGTCACGTGCCCTGCTCTTTAGTGTAGGTGATCATGACCTTCCACTGATCTCTATCCCTGTGATTGTGAAATCAATAATATTATTGACTTCCAATGAACCAAAAACTTGAAATCTGTATAGTTTGGAAATATTTTAAAACTTGAAGTATTAAAATGAATGTTTTGAAAAATTCTCTCTTGTTCATTACTGTTCAATGCTTTACTTCTCAGGACGCTAACCCATTCTTCTTTGATGGAGCCCCAGGACGAAACCGTTATCGGGGGACGCGTGGGGGTCGCAGGTCACATCGGTACCTTTCTCCACTGCACCTGCACCAGCTGAGTCTCCTCACAGAGCTGAGAGAGCACCTGCCTCAAGGCGATTGTGAGTTGCAATTTTAGCAGCACTCAGAATAATAAGGATTTTTTTTTAGTTACGTTCTTCTTCCTACTTTCTTTTTTTTTTTTTTCAAGAAAATTTTTGGTTGAAAAATAAATGTAATGACTGGTAAGGTTTGATGTGAGCAAATTCTTTGACTGGACTTTTTTGGTAGAGACGGTGAGATTTTATACTTGAGTGCTTGTAGCACCCATGTACTATATTTTTTCTTTTTATCGATTCCCCAAACCATAAAAAAATGTATGTCATATCTCTTCACCGAGTTATGATAAGTCCACTCAATTTTTACCAAAAAAATACGTCAAAATTGGAAAAATGCTCTTTTCTAATTGAATGCACCTTGGAATGAAAATGTTGTAACTATTGTAAATATTTAACTCATGCTGACAAACCTAGAAATATAGATGTATACATGCATATTTGGAGGAAGTTTTACCTTAGAGTAGAATTTTGAGCTGTAGATCATTTCATTCAGAAATGTTATACTTTGGGTTGAAAGTGTAAAAAGACTAAAAAAATACACATAGAAACAATCCAAGTAAAGTAAAGATAAAAAAACAAACTTGCAGCTCGAGTTTGATAAATGTTTTCCAACTTTAACATTTACAGTGGAAACCTCATAATTCAAATGGTATGGGAATGGATTAAATCTTTGAATTAGGAGTATTCTAATTACAAAAATGGGTATAACAGAATTTATGACTCATTGAGTCAGTTTGTGTACTTTGCCTACAAAGAGCAACCCTCCCCATCCCCATCCCATGTTGCTATCAGTATAAGTACTGCTCAGATTTGCTACTGATACTTAATTGTTAGTGCATCCCCTGCCTTCTTGATTTGTTAGCGCACTGATCAGCCTTTCTTGGGCAGCGATTAGCATTGCTTGCTGCTTGAGAGATGCATGTAGCACTTCAGTGATGCCTTATCGATTTCGAATTAAGAGAATGGAATCAGAAAGAGTTCGAAATACGAGTCCTGTTTTAACAAAGCCAAAGAAAAAAAAAATAACCTTTCATCTTACAAACATCGGTTAATGAGAAATTTGAATAATCAGACTTCGGTTTTTTAGGTTTCCACTGTATATGCCTATAGGTTCCCTCTGATATTTCAAGAAATTGAGAGGCTGAAAAGGAAAGATTTGAACCTTGATGAAGAGAAGTTAAAATTAAATTAGATCATGAGGAAATGTTAGAATCAATATTAATACGCTGAATTTGATTTTTAATTTTTTTTTTATTTTTTAAATTTCAGCCATCCTTGAACTATTGAATGCTGTTGTGGCTCCCTATGAAATGGAGGTGAGAGTTGTTCAATGTAAAATAGATATGGGCTATCCTATACCCAGCTTGGTTCCCTCAAGCTGTTGTTGCAATATTGCCAATTGTAGACAACTTATTTTTAAATGGAATAAATTTTCTGTGGTATAAATGAACTATCTATTATGTTCGGATTGGGCAGACTATCATAGAAGTTATTCATGGGGCTCTCATTTTTGTCTCGGTTACACATCCAGTATGTTTTCAGTTGAAGCAAACTTATAAAAAGTGCTGGGAGTGAAAGGATCGGGGCTGGATAATTGAAAACCGAAAGTCAAGGCTCTTTACCATCGTCCATCTTTTACTGTGTTATCCTCTGCATCTTGGTAGCAGCATATATTACTTTCCAGCAATGAAATGAAAATACATTTGCAGCTAATAATAGTATTTCTAAGTTTAAAAGTGAGAACATGTTTTACTTTCTTAAATTTTTTTTTGCAGTCTCTGATAAGCTTGGATGGTCTTGACGAAGCCAATGGAGGTGACTATGAGGTTTGTACACATTCTTCATAGCAAGGTTCTGTTAGATTGTTCTTTCCTCAAGACTTTAAACAGTTAATGGGCACATTCATATAGCACTTCATAATCTGGTAAGAAACGCAAGATCTAGTCTACAAAAGCTAAGGTTTTATGTAGAGAATAAAATCTCACAGAGTTTATACTAGCTGTGTCTGGTTAGAAGCTTTGAAGCTATGTGAACACGCCAAGTAATAGGATCTGCTCTGGTGAACTGAACCATTCAAATGCTCTGATGTGAGTACAAATGACCATTGCCTGGAATTGTTTAAACATAATTTTGGGCAAGACAGCTAAAATGAGCTGCTTGCTAAGCAGCTAAGATTTCTTTACATGGAGGCCAAGATAGAAGTGTTTTGTAAATCAGATGGGAAAGAGCCAATTTAAGCATAACAATTTGTCGATGTTAAAAAAAAAAGGATGGGAAAAAAAGATGATAGAGGTGTGAGTTGAAAAATTCATTAAAGGTTTATGCACAGACTATTTTGCTTTCAAAACGGCTCAAATGTCACCAGAACCCTAAGCTTGGCATCTTGATAGAAACATTAGCCCAAAATTGTATTGGATATATCTGTATATATAGCCCTGTTTGATTGTTATACGAATTGGCTCAAGAATCACCAAACCCTAGGTGTGGCATCTTGATAGAAACATTAGCCCAAAATTGTATTGGATATATCTGTATATATAGCCCTGTTTGATTGTTATACAAATTGGCTCAAGAATCACCAGAGCCCTAGGTGTGGCATCTTGATAAAAAATTTAGCCACAGCTTTATTTACATGTATATATATATATATATATATATATATATATATATATATATATACAGGTTGTTTGACTGATTAAAAAATTATAAATTGAATTGAAAAAAAAAAGAGCTAAAAATTCGCAGCCTGGAAATGTAAAAAAAAATGGATGTGTCATCATTTTATAATTATGACTGCTATATTTGGAAAAGAAAGGAAGTTTTTAACAAATGTCAAATTATAGGATGAGAAAGTCAAATTGGAGGAGACGAGAACTGCTGAATGTCAGGAAGTGTTAATTGAGCGTTTTAGTTCCTGAAATTTTCTAAAGTCAAGGTGGAGAAGAGATTGGCAATGCAAGTCAATATGTTTACGTTTTAAAGAAATTTCAAAAGTAAGAGTGCAAGTGTATCTCATCAAACAAAAGAAAAAAAAAATATTTAGCCTTTGTTTTCACCTAAAACTGTTTTTCAATTAAACTGGATGAAAAAACATAAGAGTTATGCTCCTTGATCTGGGATAATATAAAACTCTTTGGTCTGTAGCTCTGGTGACCTGTAGGTCAAACAATTTACACTGACAGAATCTGATTTTGAAAAGCCATGTGTTTGTCCTCTCTCCAACCTGCAGGCATTACTTGCTCTGTCAGAGCGGATTGGGGAGGTCAGTCGAGGTCTGTCTCAAGCTGACATCAACAAACTTCCAACTCGCAAGCACAAAGCAATCTCAGCATCCAGAAATGGTAAGTGAAAAATAAAATTAAACAAAAACGCCCCCTCTGAAAGTTTGAAAGTCCTGCAGGCATGGTGGAGTCACCATAGAAAAAGCAAGCGCAATTCAACTTTTGATATGTTTGAGGAAACAGAATTTCACCAAATAATTATAAGATTTGGTCAGTCATGGAAATGCAGGTTAAGGACTTTATTTGTGAAATGAATTCATGCAAGCATCTGAGCACAAAATCAAGCTATAATCCATATCATCTCATAAAAAAGAGATAAAATGATGGAGCATGGTCCACTTGATGCTGATTACTTTTCATTTCTCTGTTCAAGATTTTTATGATTTTTTTCTGGGTATTAACCAGAATAACATTATTTATTAAAAAATGAATTGATGTTGTAATCACACCACAGTTTGCAACTACTCACCTTGCTTTACATCAAATTTTGCAGTCTCTGCCTCTTTTGACAGCCTCCCTTTTTTTAAATTTTAAAATTTATGATCTTGTGTATTAAATTTTGGATCGAGTCAACAGGCTCTGAGGTGTGTTATTTAAAAATCATTTGAGTCTACTGGTAATGTGAAGGGAAAGAGTGCAGCTAGTCTTTAAGAGTTTGGTTACACTATGTTGCTGTACAGAAATGTTAGTCTTCATTATGTACACCTCCCATTCACAGCTTTTAGTATGAAATGTGTGAATGGGAACTCTTGAAAGAAAAAAAAACACAAGTATGCATGGTACCCATGATCATCCAGTTTTTGTCTTTGTTTCTCACGAAAAGATTTAGTATACCTGTGAGAATCTAGATCTAAAACTGGTCTAATCAACCATGTACTTAACCAGACACGTGTACTTGTAGCTCTACCAAGAAACATTTTAGATAAAGTTAGCTTAAACAGCTGATCTTTCTGGCCTCTTGTGGGTGACTGGTCTGGCCTCTCGTGGGTGACTGGTCTGGCCTCTCGTGGGTGACTGGTCTGGCCTCTCGTGGGTGACTGGTCTGGCCTCTCGTGGGTGACTGGTCTGGCCTCTCGTGGGTGACTGGTCTGGCCTCTCGTGGGTGACTGGTCTGGCCTCTCGTGGGTGACTGGTCTGGCCTCTCGTGGGTGACTGGTCTGGCCTCTCGTGGGTGACTGGTCTGGCCTCTCGTGGGTGACTGGTCTGGCCTCTCGTGGGTGACTGGTCTGGCCTCTCGTGGGTGACTGGTCTGGCCTCTCGTGGGTGACTGGTCTGGCCTCTCGTGGGTGACTGGTCTGGCCTCTCGTGGGTGACTGGTCTGGCCTCTCGTGAGTGACTGGTCTGGCCTCTCGTGGGTGACTGGTCTGGCCTCTCGTGGGTGACTGGTCTGGCCTCTCGTGGATGACTGGTCTGGCCTCTCATGGGTGACTGGTCTGGCCTCTCGTGGGTGACTGGTCTGGCCTCTCGTGGGTGACTGGTCTGGCCTCTCGTGGGTGACTGGTCTGGCCTCTCGTGGGTGACTGGTCTGGCCTCTCATGAGTGACTGGAAGATCCATACTCCACTCTAGGCTCACTGATTTCCTCTCCATCCACTTCTTTCTTCCTTTCTTTTTTTTTTTTCGTTTTTTTCCCTGAAATGGGAAAAGGTCAAGTTTTGGCATGCTGTAGTTCAAGTATTCTGCTCTTTTTTTCCTCCCAGATGGGCCTAGCAGTGGAGGTGCCACAGGCGGAGCGCCCTTGCCTTGCGAGCAGCTACAGTGCCACATCTGTCTCAGCGACTATGAGAACGGCGATCAGAAACGACTCTTGCCGTGTGGACATGACTTTCACAAAGATTGTGTGGACACATGGCTCAAGGTAAGCTGATCTAGACAAGTCTGGATCCATCGTGAGTCTCATGTGAGCAGCCTGGTTCCAGAACAAAACTTAGCAGGGTTTGACAAGGAATGGTTTTTGAAGATTGATGTAACTTAATCCAAAAGAATAGTCATTTGTTATTCAGTGTATATCTTTACCCAAGTTAGATGCTTTGTAAGAATGATGTTATTGTAATGACACAAAAAGTTTTTGTCAGTTTCATGACAAGCAGATGTGGTAAAATGTCACATCAAGTATTGACACTCGAACCAAACAAATTAACAATATTTTCTCAGTTGCATTTGATAGCAACATTCCAGGCTCAGTTTGTTGTGTTTAAACTTAGTATTTAAAAAAAAATTATACCCTGAACTTTATAATTTTGAGTGAGTTATTCAAATTTTCAATGTTTGCATCATGATTTACAAAAAGCAATTTTTTTTTGTTTTGCTTTGTTTTTCAGACCAATGCAACTTGCCCTGTGTGTCGGTCGGAAGTGAAACCTAAACGGTCTTGATGTTGCTTGCAGTCTATTTCCATTTTTCTGTAGTAGAAACCAAAAGCTTCCCTGTTGGCACAGCAGATTTTATGTGGAACCTAAACTCTTTATGACTCGCTCTTTTTCAAACAGATATGTTAGCGAACAAAAAAATGATGGATTTTATGTGGAACCTAAACTCTTTATGACTCGCTCTTTTTCAAACAGATATGTTAGCGAACAAAAAAATGATGGATTTTTGCTTTTCCCATGCCAGGAGGGATATGTTTTTCTCAGTGTACATTTTTTTAAATGGTCGATGTAACCTGAAGCTGCTTGAAAAAAGAAAAAAAAATTGTTAATTTCCAAGAAAAAACTAATTTTGTTATGTACGTACATAAGGGTTACCTAATTTGTGTGATATTCTTCAGACATCAATGTCTGTGCTAGTTTTCTTTTAATTTATGCCTGTCTTGAAATTACAGCAGTAGCCAGAGAAACGCAAGTCACATAAACACACGCTTCAGCTAAGTTATATATTCAATTCAGCAATGTGGAAAAAAAATATTTTTTTTTGAAAATGTAATCATTATATTCTTAACACACAATTCACTTAAAGACACGCTAAACAAACCTCCAACCACCTTGTGTTTAACTGGATGTTGCTGCATTCTTGATGAAATGTAAACTTGAAATTTAATGAAAATCCCTTTCTGAATTTTCTGGTTTGTACATACTTTTATGAATATGAATCCTGGTAAACCGTGATATAAGTTAAATGTGATGCTTGAATGAACAAATTTCTGAGTCACACGGAGCACACAACATTATTGCATCTGTGTATCATACAACAGATACTGTTTTCAAGTAAATTTTGCCCATTTAAAAATTTCTTACTGCTCCCAATCAAAGTGTTTGATACACAGTACATGTATATTGAATAGAAACAGGATCTGAAGCATTTTTTTTCCCCAATTTTGTCAAGCTGATTTTGTAACATGAAAGGGTTTGTTGGTATTTTTAAATCAATGAAATTCATCCAAAATGAGCAGTAGTTTGTTTTCAAAGCAAATCTAGTGGAAAATATATACATTTCCTATTTAATAATTCTATTATGAAATGTCTTGCAACCTGTCACCTTGTCCTGCAACTAGTGCTTATATGTTTGAAATTTAAAATTAAAGCCGTGTTTTTTTAAAGTAGCTATATTCTTCTCCTAAAGCTAATTTCACACCTCTTCCGCAGACCATTATGATAATTTTAACAGATAAAAGGCTTTTAAACTACAGTTGCCTACAAGGTGGGTCATTATGACCCATTATATTTCTATTGCAAAAAAAATCTTTTTCATATCCATACAAGGTGGGTCATAATGACCCAATATTACTTATTATAGTGTACTAGTTGACATAAGTTGAATAATTGGAAGCTACTAAGAAATCTCTGAGATAACTCAAGCAATTTGTGCATGATTGCTGCTGCATAGGGATGTCATGAAAATAGAAGCCGGGAATGTGGAAATCCTACTATTTTATATGTGGGTCATATTGACCCTCCCTGTACGTCTAGGTATAATGAGAGCGAATGGCACATTGTCAAATATATATAACCTATAACTTTTTAAAACTTGTTTTCAAATATAGTTTATTAGGTGTAGGTGGCATATCTAAAAGCTCAATAGAAAAAAAGCATAAATTTTTTTTCTGAAAAAAAAAAAAAAACATTTGCAGACTCCGTTGGGTTAATATGACCCACCTAGTAGGGATAGGGTTAATATTTTAACGGCTCAGAAAAATACATCAGAATTGATAAATAACAACATGCAACTCATTTAGATTTGATGCAAGGCCTAAATGTGAGAGCCTCTCTCAGTATCTGTTCCTATCAAGAATTTATTTTCATCAAGTCTAACGGAAACAAAAGAAAGGAGCATCACTTTAGATTATTTGGCAATTAGGCTTTGCAGTGTGCCCTAGCCTCTTGCAATGTAGAAACTCTTTTGGTCGCGTTACAGACTAACAGAAACTCTGTTCAACAGCTGGCACAGCTGGAACTTCATGTCATGGTTTTTTTTGACCCACCACTGTCAGTGGTTATAATAGATCATCTCTTCAGTTCTCTCCTGTCTCTCAAAGGTTTTACACCTGAGAGCAGCCATCATATCAGGTGTTTAGTTTAGATCAACACTAGTGGAACCCAAGGAATGAAAGATGCTTGTACTTTTTCAAAGGTCCACTTTAATGTAATATGCAAGTCTATTATGCGTACAATTCCTATATATCGTATTCAGATCATATTCAGCATCATACTCAACATAGCCAAAGATGCTTTGTGAGGCAGTTGCAATGATAAGGCCCAAGAGTTTTAGACTCAGTTTGAATTAAAACCAGCAATATATATGATTTTTACAATCAGGGTACAGTCTTTTTTTTTTTTTTCTGAAATTGAGATCTATGGATAAGGATTTACTAGGGCTTTCATGTTTGGGACTATTATTAAAAAAAAAAAAATACATTGATGTAGTGCTGAAAACCTTTGCAAAGATTCTGAGGCAAGACCACTTTGCCCCATCTGATTCATATCCTGTATGGATATAACATATTTACAGTTGAGTCCAAATAATCCGAATCCGGATAGTTTGAATTTTTGGATATTTCGAAGTCGATTAATGTTGCCAAATATTTCTCTCTTTAGGCTTTATTAAAAAAATATCGGTTAGTTCGAAGTTGGAAAGAAGGATCCTGTTAATTCCAAGCCATCTTGACAGGGTTTTTATTATTCTGAAAGCAGTTTTCTTAGCTTGTAAAACAAAGTTGTGCTATGTTCGTGTGGCAAGCAATTCTGGTGTGTGTATGTGTGTATGTTCTGACCACTTCTGTTACAGGCAAGAGTCTGCAATAAGACTAGGAGTAGGAGAAGGAAAGAAAAAGAGGTTAGGCCCAGAGACCAGGTTTGAATCCCTACATACCCGAGTACATAACCGATCTGTCCCCCACATTTTTTTTACTCTCTTTTTTCTATGTATCCTGATAATTCGAAGTCCTTTTTTTATCCCAATGACTTCGAAATAACCGGACCTTGACTGCATATAAAAAATCTTTCATATACACAAAAATTCTTCAAAAATAATGTCTTCAATAACAGCCATCTGTGTTATTTGACTTTAATTTTAAGGACATGCAAAATGATCTCTCAGCGGTTTGGGAATTTTTCCATAAGATTGAATGAAGAAAAGTAAATGAAGGCTGTTGTTATATATTATGTGAACATAAGATAATCACATACCACACTGGCTATCAGACTGGTCACAGCTTATGCATAAGCTGCCTATTAATCATATTTTTTTCTATAATGATTTTATTGCTATGTGTTTGTTCAACTCCGATATGATCAACTATCTGCCAGTATGTCTTTTAAGAGAGAAAATACAATGTTAAGTGATAAACATACATGCTGTTTTTGTTTAAATTCTAAGTGTAAATGAAATTCAGACTGAATGGGGGCTCAGAAAGGTTTTTAGTATGTAAGTGTAAAAACTATAGGTGTTTCTTTTTTAAGTCTGCCTGATGTAAGATTTGCAAAGAGAAAGAGCTCAACGAGACTCGACGTTGATCTGCAATTCCTGCACTGCTGCAGCGTGAGCAGGTTTCACTTCAGGGATCCTTGTTGAATTTCAATGATTCATTAGGAAACGCTAGTGTTTGAATAAATTAGACTGTTGAAAAGACGAGAAAATTCCTGGACTGATCATGAATCTTTTGAACATATTTTGCAGTATTGCATTATTGCTCTTTTACAGTCCAGATGTTTTTTTTTCTTCATCTTCTTAATTAAACACTTAAGTTACAGAACAAAAAAAAAAAATCTTAAACTGTATGGTTGTGTCTCAGGGTTGTATGTTTTAATTTTGAATTTTGTCATTGTGCTCACTTCACAGCTCAATTCAGATAATTTCAATGGTTTGGTGTTTCTCTGAAGTTGGCATTTTTAATACTTTTGTAACCATTTTTAGATGCACCATAAGAATTATGATTTCTTATAATTATGCAAAGTCACAACATGATATATACCATGGTAAATTATGTAAAAGAAAGTACATTTTTCTTTTCTGATTTATGCCATTATGTCTCGGTATGGAGACTAAAAATTTGGGAGAAAGACAGAGATTGAATTATCTTTAGGTCTAGAGGCATTTATCTATGTTTACAAAGATATTTGCTAAAGGTTCATTTAAATTTTTAAATGTGATGGAAGGCAAATAAAATAAACATATCTGCTACATTTGGTTAAGAAAATCTTAGTTATATGCTGTCGCTATCAAACTGCTTTGATAACTTTTAATCATATGTTGATGTAATGAAAATAAATGATTTTGATTGAATATAAGTTTTGAGGTTTTTTTTTAAATCTCCTAAGAAGGATGAAGAAACACAGCTCTTCAGATGAGCAACCATCAGAACAAATCATCTGTATATTTATTCAATTACTCAATAACAAAAACCTGCAATATGAAAAATAGAAAGTTTCTCATACATTCATTTATTGAGGCATGACACCTAGGAAAAAAATGATTTAAGTTTTAATGGTTCTAGAATAATATTGATGTTAAGATGTAGATAAAAAAGAAACAAAAAAAAAAAACAAAAAAGATTAAGAATGCTCAACTTTTCTTTCATTCTATCGCAAAACATTGTTAAAATATTGGATTAATTCAGACTGGCTATCGCATGAATCCAATGCCTTGACCCAGTTTATAAGCAGAAGAAATCTTTCAGCCAGAGGACATAAAAAAAACCAGACCAGATTATTCATGTTGAGATTTTGTTCAGAATGAGAATAGCATCTTTACTGTATTTTCCATTTCAACGGAAAAGATATTAAAAAAATCTAACCTGGATTGAACATTAACATGCATTGTATTTTATCAAGAAAATGTTTTTGATAAAAAAAAAAAGCTACAAAAGTAAAATGCAAATATTAATGGTAATTATTAAATTTTCCAATTTATTTCAACTTGAAAATGAATTTACAAAAAGATTCATTAAATTTACAATACTCATATATGTATATTAATATACATTAGACTTTATTACATGCATAAGAAAGCCTGGTATTACTGTATTCTATTTACACATTTATTTTTTCATATGAAATGTTGAACCATAATCTTCTATATTAAATCTTAACTCATACATCATATTTTGAGATATCGAAAGAATTGGAATGTCCAAACCAATATCATGGATCATTCAGAGATCTATTTGAATTCTTATGGATAGAAAGTAAATATAAATTTATTGGCAATCATTCACATTATACATTTCTCCATTGTCTAGTTTTCCCTCTTGTTTCACTTGACCACAAGGCGGGTGAATTTGTTTGCCAATATTTTACCTATTGTATGCTCGAATGATGACCAGGTGGTCAAAGGAAAATAACCGGCAAATACCAATTGCCTTGATAGTCAGAAAAATTACTTCCCTTGAAAGAAATTGAACCCTATAGTTTGTGACTGTTTCACATATTTTTTATTTTACTTTTTTTTGTCACAGTTTTAATCCAACCACAATTAGTTCTCTAACTCTAAAATTGTGCAACATATTCTTAATTCCTTTACATTGTTGCTGACTGAAGCCCATCTGTTGCATTGTTGATGCATGTGCTTGTTTCCTAAAAAAGCTCTTGTAACAATAGACTTCTCAACAACCTCCTGTCGTGAATAGCAACAGCTTGAAGTCATTAAAAGCTAATGCATTAGGTTTAATTTGTTCAGCAAACCATGGATCGTGTTCGGTTCAATATTTGTCGGAGATTGGGCATAAAACAAAAATGTGAAAAAAAGATAAAAGGTATAACACTTGCAAGAACAAGATATTGAATGCAGGACTGGTTTAACCAATTTCAAAATACTCTCTACCCACTAGTTTAACAGTTCTGAAGGCACATTTGATCTATGAAAAAATGTGTTTAAGTCTCTTTATGTATTAACTTTGTTTTTATTAGGTTTGCACAGTCTGTCACTATTTACAGACTTCAGCATTTAGTAATACCGAATAAATAGACAAAAACTTTTATTTCCTTAAAAACCATGAAGATCTATTCAAAGCTTCAAGTCGACTGCAGATTACATTCACAAAAATTGAGTAATCTTGTTATTTCCATAAATGGTGTTGAGCACGAACTTTATGTCTCTAATGAAATGGTGGACAGATGCTTCTCCAATCTTACTAGAGATGCTACAGGGACACAAACAGTTGTTGAAAATAGAACACGCTATAAAGACATGAGTTGGTGGTTGAAAATAGAACACGCTAAAGAGACACAAGTCAGTGGTTGAAAATAGAACACGCTATAAAGACATGAGTTGGTGGTTGAAAATAGAACACGCTAAAGAGACACAAGTCAGTGGTTGAAAATAGAACAAACTGCTTCTCAGGCCGCCATTGCTGATGCATTTGACCGCCATCTTTGATTTGGATTTCTAGGAACTAAAAAAAATATCTTCCTTGTAGATCCTAAAATTACCTTACAAAATAAATAAAATCTGACTGAATGAACTCATTGAAATACACCAACATCCTCAACGCTTTAAAAAAGAAATTTACTCTTTAATAATAATAAGAATATACAACTTATTCAAACAAAGTTCTTGCTCAGCAGCAAATTCTCAGATCTCTATTGATTTAGAACAAAAAAAAAGATTTTTTTTGTCTTAGACTTACAGCTCTTTTCTCTCACAGCAGAATACAATAATGTTGTCCTTGTCCTAAGTAAGACTCACTGCACTACTCAATAATAGCAGAATACAATGATGTTGTTCTTGTCCTAAGTAAGACTTACTGCTCTTTTCTCCCACAGCAGAATACAATGATGTTGTCCTTGTCCTAAGTAAGACTTACTGCACTACTCAATAATAGCAGAATACAATGATGTTGTTCTTGTCCTAAGACTTACTGCTCTTTTCTCCCACGGCAGAATACAAAGACGTTGTCCTCGCCTAAATAAGACTTACTGCTCTTTTCTCCCACAGCAGAATACAGTGAGGTTGTCCTTGTTCTAAGTAAGATTTACTGCACTACTCTACTATAGCAGAATACAATAATGTTGTCCTTGTCCTAAGACTTACAGCTCTTTTCTCCCACAGCAGAATACAATGACGTTGTCCTCGTCCTAAATAAGACTTACTGCTCTTTTCTAACACAATAGAATACAATGATGTCATCCTTGTCCTAAGACTTACAGCTGTATTTTACCACAGTAAAACATAATGATGTTGTTCTTGATTTAAGACTTACTGCACTATTCTATCACAGCAGAATACAATGATGTCCTTGTCCTAAGTAAGACTTACTGCTATATTCTAACATAGCAGAATACAATGGTGTTGTCCTTCACCTAAGTAAGACTTACTGCTATATTCTAACATAGCAAAATATAATGAAGTTGTCCTTGACCTAAGTAAGACTTACTACACTATTCTCACGCAGCATAATACAATGATGTCGTCCTTGTCCTAAGTAAGCTAACAACTCTATTCTCACACAGCATAATACAATGGTGTTGTCCTTGTCCTAAGTAAGACTTACAGCTCTATTCTCACACAGCATAATACAATGGTGTTGTCCTTGACCTAAGTAAGACTTACTACACTATTCTCACACAGCATAATACAATGATGTTGTCCTTGTCCTAAGTAAGACTTACAACTCTATTCTCACACAGCATAATACAATGAAGTTGTCCTTGACCTAAGTAAGACTTACTGCACTATTCTATCACAGCAGAATACAATGATGTCCTTGTCCTAAGTAAGACTTACTGCTATATTCTAACATAGCAGAATACAATGGTGTTGTCCTTCACCTAAGTAAGACTTACAGCTCTATTCTCACACAGCATAATACAATGATGTCGTCCTTATCTTAAGACTCACTGCACTATGCTACCACAGCATAATACAATGATGTTGACATTGTCTGAAACTTACGGCACTTTTCTTCCACAGTGGGTGCCTTTACCAGCTAAGCTCTTTGTTAAAAATTTAAGGACCTGATCATACATAAAAGTTCATTTTGCTTTATTAAGAAAATAAATAATCAGGTCAGACATTTGTGCAGTGTGAATCACTTTCAGAAACAATTAGCCACAGAGATGTCCCGTGTTCATAGAAATCACTTCACTCTCAATGATTTTTATCTCCAATAAAATTTTGAAACAAAAAAAAACACTTTACTTTTGCAGCATACTAATCCACAGCTCAAGATTCTTCCTCCTCCTTGAGGCGCTCTGTCAAACGCTCTGAAATGTAAGGAAAAAATATACATGTACAAGAGAATAGAGTTAAACCAAAAAAAAAAAAAATACATTTATGGATGAAAAGAAAGAAAAAAAATATTGTAATAACTAACACAGGCATAATTGCTTTTTCAGGAGCAAAAAAAACAACATCTTTATGCAAGGGAGCATATAAAGAGTAACTGGTGCTTGCTGTTGTAGCTTCACTAAAGCTATTTTATGGAACAATTTTGCATTCTGCGACAGCAATGGTGTAAAGCAGCTGCTTAAAAAAAGTCTGTGGTAGCTCTAAAACAAGCTTAAACCACACCTTTATATTGTTCTAAAATGATTTCAAGGTATAGAGCTAAAATGTAATTTATTTTAATTTGGACTTCACACTTCTGGTTTTTTTTAAATCTTTGCATAGGGTGTTCTATAAATCATCACCAAGATTGTTGGAGTCTGATATCGAACAAGCCCCATCCCTACTTGCGCAGGGAGCAGCTGCCTCCATTTATGATTCTCTATAACTTTGGGTACGTAAAGTCATCCAAAGAACTTCATGTTCTCTGTAAAACAATGCCAGAGATCAAATGTTTGCTTGGTTTTCCTGTCATTCTTTAAAACTGGAACATACGACATTTTACCTTTTTCTTTTAGAGAAAAATTAAGAAGCTCAATCTATGTCATACCTTTAGCAGAGGTGATTACTGAGTGTCTGTCCTCCATCGCCATCCACATGTTCTGGCAGTAAATACTCTGTCCCATGGTGACCGCATACGCTGATACAGTGCCTGCCAGGATGGGCCCGGCTATCAGCCAGTTTCTGCTGACCGATGGTTTAAACCTCTGGAACCAGTGATCCATAACCAGGAATGTGCATGCAGTACCTATGGCATGAAGGTGAAAAAGGTTTTACATTGCATGATATACACCTGGCTTTAAAACCTACTCAAAGACAATTCTCCAACAAGTGCTTTGCAAACTTTTAGAAAAAAAAATAAAGACGAATTTGTATGCTAACAATATATATATATATATATGTGTGTGTGTGTGTGTATAATCATAACAAAAGAAACAGTTTCTAATTCATTCATTTTTATGTAACTCTTAAGACAGAAAATTTCACGAAATTAAAAATCAAGAACACAGTTAACAATACATTTGAAAGTATTTCACTTGTTCTCCATAAACTATTTATTTCAGAGACTTTAGAATAAACCCATTTCAGGCATGTGATTGTCTTACCCATCAACAGCATGAAGGATCCCGTTATGAAGGCTTTGGACTGACATGCCTTGTAGGTTTTGAAATGCTTGAAAAATTGAAATTAAAAAAAAAAAAAAAAAAAGAAAAAAAAATTACTACAAAGCTATAACCAAAAAAAAAAAAAGGAAACACAAACCTTACCATACATAGACAAAGCATATTCTTAAATATAAAAACTATGCAAAATTAATATTGACAAAAAAATCTCTTGTTTTATTTTATTCTTCCATATTCATGAAAGGATTCTCCCAAAACATTTTCACATGTAGAGGTGATGAAAAATTCTTAGAATTACTCATTTACTGCTCACTGCTTTAAAGAAGAGAGACTGTTTTAGCTTGGAGCATGACTATACATGAACCACAGTTCCTCGCCGCTCCAGACAAAACTTCTTCCCTAAGTGCTTAGTCACGACGGTGGGCTAAGAGTAAGATTCTTGCTATTTCAGAGGTGGAATAATTTAAGATATTGCTCCATCTAGTTCTGCACTTTTAATGAATTAAATAAAGTAAAAATAAAAGATTTTCAGTGATCTTATAATGATACTAAATAAACACATTTCCATTCACACAAGAAGAAGAGCCCTATGCTATTGATTTTTGAACCCATCCTGATGTATTGATGCCAGACCCAGAGTTTCAAAACAGTTACAACAGAAACTGAAGATGACAGTGATTCCTACAGTGAATGCAACAAACCTCATGGAATGCAAAGAAAACAAACGAAAAAGTTTTATGATAAGCTCACACAACAAGATCAATCATAAGTAGAATGCCTAAGCATCAGGAAACCTTTTTTGGCCATGAAATGAGAAGAGAGACACTGGAACATCTTGTGACAACAATACAGTTTAAAAAGATGATAAACGGACTAAAAAAGTGGCTAGCTGCAGGATAAGTGACAGATGAACTAAAAGGGTTAGGTGGAAGGTCATGATCGCTAACACTAAAGAGCAGGGCACCTGATGATTAAGGGTTTGCAAAAAAAGTTTTCATTTCCGCATAAAGATTGCTCAAAGAATTGAAACTTTTAAAAAAGTCATAGGGTTTAAAAGAATACTTAATTAACTTGAAAAACAAATCGTGCAGGATTCCACAATCACATCGACCATCAATTGGATGTGAAAGCCAAACTAATAAATGCAGCTTCTTGAAAAATTTCCAAAACCTTTGCCAAAACTGTTTCAGCGGCAATATTAATTGAAAGCTTATGTTATATAACACCAAACGAAAGTAACAAAATACTATTAACTCTAAACTGCGAATATGATCCAACAACCGTGGAACTGCTGCCCACATAGTGTTTTTTTTTTTTTTTTAAATTTATTTTTGTTAAGCCTCACTGGGTATCTTTCCATAAGGTCCTTCTCTTCCAACGATGTTGTGCTTGACCCATTCATGTTGAAGATTCTAAAGGATCTCAATATAGATATGCGTCTGTCTAATCATACTATCATTTAAATTTCCTATGCAACAAAAGAATTGTGTTACTCGACTATAATTGACAATGTCAATGTTTGTTTACATAATTTTCTGTTTTCGTTTAAGCGATGCCACGCCCAGTTTTGTATTCGCCGGCACGATTAAAAATATGGAATGGGTCTAGATCTAAGTAATGGAAAAAATTAACCCAATTCCAGACTCAAGAACGGGTCAATGCAGCTCGCCCATTGTTCGTGTAACCTGGTTCTGTGCTTCAAGATCCCAACACTGTAGATATCCGAAAGCCTGAAACATTGGCTGTAGCGTGCGTGACCATGTGAGTCAAATTATTTAAATGCTCCTAACTTGAAAAGTTAGATCTACACTTAAAAGCACTTCATTTGGCTTAGTAAAAATAACAATTTATTTATCGTATTTAAAAAATTTTGTTCCTTTCCTCGTTGGCACAGGCCTTCGATGGTATCTAAGGATAAATCATAGGATTCCAAAGATAGTGCAGAAGGCTAAATAAAAACTCCAAGGAGATCTACAGTCTAAACTCTCCGACTTAAAACTTTTTAATAGACTGTAAAATCTAGACCTGGAATGTGAATATGGATTCACATTTAGATCTAGATCTAGATTTAGATCAAGATTTTTTTTAACATAAATTGAAACCAACACAGCAGGTCTAATCTGGTCGATCTTGGAAGTCTGCGCAGTCTGAGGAGGACAATCAGTGGTCTGTTCGTCCAGATAGATCTAATATATATTTATTCCTTTGCTGACTGAATGATGCGCTGTCTCCAGCCTTTGTTCCAAAATTCCTTACATCATTATAAGTTTTGACCCTTGACCTCGTGATATGCAGTACAGTATAAATGACAAGTGATGTATTAGAATCTGGCATTAATGGTTGTTTCAATTGCAGCATCTATAAATTGTTTTCTCAGCATTGCTTTCGGATAGCAGAACTCATGCAAATTTGCCCTCAGAAATGAATGTAGTGTTTAAAAGAAAAAACAACACGGTTACACGTTTGGGTTCAAGAACAGTAACACTCTTCAAAAATCTAATCTAGATGGGATAGTTGGAACTCTTGTGCCAATCTGATTTTTGTAATCTAAGTTCGATGCTTTTTGTTATTTTCTTTTGATGTTTTTTTACAAGAAGGATTACCTCTATGAAGCAAAAGTGAAGTTTATTTCTGGTGCCTAATAATTATTAATTAGCTCTCTAATACAATAATATCCATATCAGTAATGGGGTTGGGCAGGGGTTAAGTTTGAGGGTAAAAAAACCCCCAACTTTTTAATCTTAAAAAGAATTGCAAAAAAGGAGCCTGTGCAAAGTCCAGGTCAGTAGAAGTGTCAGCGTGTCACTGTCAGTGACAAAATCCTTCCTAACAATCCAAGTAGGTCGATGGCTATCTGATTATATGCTTGAGATCTGTTTGTTTGTGCTTGAAAATTACTGCAAATGATAAGCACGCAAATCAAGGGCTTTACCATTAAGCAGTGAGACAGAAAATGAATGATATACAAACTAATTAACTTTTCAGTTTTACTGTATGCTCTGTGTAGACTCCTTCTGAATAAATAAAAGCCTGTTATCAATATCATCTTATTAAAAAAAACCATGACCATTTGAATTGACGATTAAACTTTGAAAAAAGAAGAAATAAACTGTTGAACAACAAAAAATCAACTTACCCTATCTCTTTTCCAACAGCCTTGCTCTCTTCATACATGTGATTGTCTATGAACGAAAAAAAAAAAAAGGAGATGTAATCATGTAAGCTAAACACAATACCAGTAGTACTAGTGTAAGTGGTGAATTTTAAATGTAAATTACGCATGTTCATATTTAAATATTCTTATAATTTATAATGATTCTTAGTGTTTTTGTTCATTTACCTAGGATCTTTGATAAAATGTAATTAACGTAAAAATTACAATTTTGTGCAACGGTGAACAAAGTTGCTCTGGTTAGTCTAGTCTCAAGCCTCTATGTGCAGTGAAAGGCCAGCCTTGAATTTGAAAAAAGTAAATGGAGAGTGCAAGCACCTCTCCACGGTCCATTGCACCCATGATCTATAAATATCCCAAGTTGTTGTCTCACTCTCAGTGATGTTGCGCCTGTTGCCAGGAGTGTGTGGGAGTGTGTGCCAACCTCAAAACTGGGTCAGGGTGGGAAATAGAGCAGACCTTAGCTTTTAGCTGAGCCTGAGTTCAGCGCTCTTCTCTCTCTCTCTCTCTCTCTCACTCTCTCTCTCTATCTCTCTCACTCTCTCTCTATCTCTCTCCCTATCTCTCTCTATCTCTCTCTCTCTCCTTCCCTCTTACTCCATCTCTTTTTGTCTCTCACTCTATTGGTCTCTGACCCCAACCAACCCGAAGTCTGACCCCAACCAACCCGAAGCTTGACCTCAACCAATCCCAAGTTTGACGCCAACCAACCCGAAGTTTGACTTTGACCCCAAACAACCCGAAGTTTGACTTTGACCCCAAACAACCCGAAGTTTGACCCCCAACCAACCCGAAGTTTGGCCCCACGCAACCCCACGCAACATCCGAATCTTGTTTTGATCTGCAGAATTTTTTAGATGGTTGCTTTGTGCAATGCTCTATCTATCTCTCTGTCCCCCCCCCCTCTCTCTCTCTCTCTCTCTCTCTCTCTCTCTCTCTCTCTCTCTCTCTCTCTGTCTGTCGTGTCTTCTTCTTCTTCTTCCACCTCTCTCCATCTGCCTCTTATTTTATCTATCTATCTCTCTCTCTCTCTCTCTCTCTCTCTCTCTCTCTTTCTCTCTCTATCGTGTCTTCTTCTTCTTCCACCTCTCTCTATCTGCCTCTTATTTTATCACTCTCTCTCTCTCTCTCTCTCTCTCTCTCTCTCTCTCTCTCTCTCTCTCTCTCTCTCTCTCTCTCTCAGTGTCGATATGCTGAGAGCGAACTTTCGGCTTATTATCCATCTGAATAACCATGTAAAAAAAAAAGTGAGCAGCCGATAAGGCCTACGGTACTCACTTTACTGCACAGGCAAACCAGGGCGCGATGGTATTGATCAGTTACAATGTGGGTCAAGTCCCAGTTTAACTTGAGCCTAGCTCGGTGTGTTCTATGTTGCTCCCCTCTCACGAGTGAACCCCAAGCAACTAGGGGAGAAAACGGCAAATTGTGTTCTTCCTTTTGCTCCTTTAATGCCAGACCTAGATCTACCTAAGGGCTGTTGCTGTGATAATAAATTCAATATTATGACAGTCGATAAGGACAAAGAGTGCTCCTTTACCTTCCTCATAGCGATCGTTTGAACGAGGCTGGCGTTTGTTTGTTGTTGTTTTTGTTGTTTTTTTTTTGTTGAATTAATTTGCCTATAGATCTATTTCATTGATTTTGTTTTCTTCAACTCAGCTACGATCTAGATTTGATTTAGTTCCAGTGTGTTCGTTACATGTTGTTTCTTGCTCACCTAGATCTGGCCAGTTTAAAGTAAACACAGAACAGTCGGGTTGTCTTAATTCCTCTCTGATTGTGATAATTACATATATCGATTGTAGCCTAATGCCTAATGTTAGTTCGTTTGCACTCCATTTCTCGATGGTGTTTTTTTTTTTTCTCTTCTTCAATTAAGAATGTTTTATGCAGCATTTTTTGGTCGGTGTGTTTCAACTCCTTTTTTTTTAATTTTAAAATTAATTTCAAGTAATGGTTAAATTAAACCTCAAACTTCATGCCCGTTTGGTAAAACATCTAGTTTGACCTGTGAACTCTAGGGGCTACCGCCTGACATAACTGTTGTGGGCGCAAGGTCTGAGCGTGTTCTGCATTACTTTTCTACCCTGAGCTCAGTATTATATAACAAGCATCTCTTTGGCTATGAGATTACAAGTCATCTATGCACGATATGTATACCGTATATTTTATGTGCATCACAATCGCTCACAAAAATCGAAAATGACTTCTTCACAGTTCCCACGTACTGAGGTAGAGTTCAGAAGTTCAATGGGCGTGGGTGGGTTGGGAGGCTTGAAGGTGAGAAACACTGCAGTGCAGTAGGCTTGACTTGTGCAGCTTTCACTGACCGAGTTTTGGAAGCTTATTTGTAGGATATTCATAGCACTTGGTATAGCACAAGAGTGCTGCTAATGTTGTAGGATATTAATAGCACTTGGCATAGCACAAGAGTGCTGCTAATGTTGTAGGATATTAATAGCACTTGGTATAGCACAAGAGTGCTGCTAATGTTGTAGGATATTAATAGCACTTGGTATAGCACAAGAGTGCTGCTAATGTTGTAGGATATTAATAGCACTTGTTATAGCACAAGAGTGCTGCTAATGTTGTAGGATATTAATAGCACTTGGTATAGCACAAGAGTGTCGCTAATATTGTAGGATATTAATAGCACTTGGTATAGCACAACAGTGCTGCTAATATTGTAGGATATTAATAGCACTTGATACACCACAACAGTACTGCTATTATTGTAGGATATTAATAGCACTTGGTATAGCACAACAGTACTGCTAATATTTTAGGTTATTAATAGCACTTGGTATAGCACAACAGTGCTGCTAATGTTGCAGGATATTAATAGCACTTGGTATAGCACAACAGTGTCGCTATTATTGTAGGATATTAATAGCACTTGGTATAGCACAACAGTACTGCTAATATTTTAGGTTATTAATAGCACTTGGTATAGCACAACAGTGCTGCTAATGTTGCAGGATATTAATAGCACTTGGTATAGCACAACAGTACTGCTAATGTTGTAGGATATTAATAGCACTTGGCATAGCACAAGAGTGCTGCTAATGTTGTAGGATATTAATAGCACTTGGTATAGCACAAGAGTGCTGCTAATATTGTAGGATATTAATAGCACAACAGAGCTGCTAACGTTGTAGGATATTAATAGCACTTGGTATAGCACAACAGTGCTGCTAATGTTGTAGGATATTAATAGCACTTGGTATAGCACAACAGTGCTGCTAATGTTGTAGGATATCAATAGCACTTAGTATAGCACAACAGTGCTGCTAATGTTGTAGGATATCAATAGCACTTAGTATAGCACAACAGTGCTGCTAATATTGTAGGATATTAATAGCACAACAGTGCTGCTAATGTTGTAGGATATTGATAGCACTTGGTATAGCACAACAGTGCTGCTAATGTTGCAGGATATTAATAGCACTTGGTATAGCACAACAGTACTGCTAATGTTGTAGGATATTAATAGCACTTGGCATAGCACAAGAGTGCTGCTAATGTTGTAGGATATCAATAGCACTTAGTATAGCACAACAGTGCTGCTAATATTGTAGGATATTAATAGCACAACAGTGCTGCTAATGTTGTAGGATATTGATAGCACTTGGTATAGCACAACAGTGCTGCTAATGTACTTTTCGCTGTGAAGTCCAAAGGGAGGCGAGTGGTGTCTGGCTTACCTAACCTGCTAGTATATAAATAAATATATTCCTTCATCGCTTGCATTTCCATAGAAGAGGCGTCGGGCTGGGTTAGAATCAGAGAGGAAGGCGAAATCTAGAGTTTTACAGATGGTAAAACAAAAGACTAGTGGGGCATGTGACAGAGATTAGAGTTAACAAGAGAGGCGTATGTGAGAGAGATTAGAGTTAAAAAGAGAGAAGTAGGGTATGTGGGAGAGTTTAGAGTTAATACGAGATATGTTTCTGGGAGCGTTAGAGTTAATAAGAGAGATGTTTGTGGGAGAGTTAGAGTTAATAAGAGAGATGTTTGTGAGAGAGATTAGAGTTAATACGAGAGATGTTTGTGAGAGAGATTAGAGTTAACAAGAGAGGCGTATGTGAGAGAGATTAGAGTTAAAAAGAGAGAAGTAGGGTATGTGGGAGAGTTTAGAGTTAATACGAGATATGTTTCTGGGAGCGTTAGAGTTAATAAGAGAGATGTTTGTGGGAGAGTTAGAGTTAATAAGAGAGATGTATGTGGGAGAGTTAGAGTTAATAAGAGAGATGTATGTGGGAGAGAGTTAAAGTTAATAAGAGAGATGTTTGTGGGAGAGTTAGAGTTAATACGAGAGATGTTTGTGGGAGAGTTAGAGTTAATACGAGAGATGTTTGTGGGAGAGTTAGAGTTAATAAGAGAGATGTTTGTGGGAGAGTTAGAGTTAATACGAGAGATGTTTGTGGGAGAGTTAGAGTTAATACGAGATATGTTTCTGGGAGCGTTAGAGTTAATAAGAGAGATGTTTGTGGGAGAGTTAGAGTTAATAAGAGAGATGTATGTGGGAGAGTTAGAGTTAATAAGGAAGATGTATGTGGGAGAGTTAGAGTTAATAAGAGAGATGTTTGTGGGAGAGTTAGAGTTAATACGAGAGATGTTTGTGAGAGAGATTAGAGTTAATAAGAGAGATGTTTGTGGGAGAGTTAGAGTTAATACGAGAGATGTTTGTGAGAGAGATTAGAGTTAATAAGAGAGATGTTTTTGGGAGAGTTAGAGTAAATAAGAGAGATGTTTTTGTGAGAGTTATAGTTAATTAAAATATATACGAGAGATGTTTGTGGGAGAGTTTAGAGTTAATACGAGATATGTTTCTGGGAGCGTTAGAGTTAATAAGAGAGATGTTTGTGGGAGAGTTAGAGTTAATACGAGAGATGTTTGTGGGAGAGTTAGAGTTAATACGAGAGATGTTTGTGTGAGAGATTAGAGTTAATAAGAGATATGTTTGTGGGAGCGTTAGAGTTAATAAGAGAGATGTTTGTGGGAGAGTTAGAGTTAATAAGATATATATATATATATATATGTGGGAGAGTTAAGAGTTAATAAGAGAGACATATGTGGGAGAGTTAAGAGTTAATAAGAGAGACATATGTGGGAGAGTTAGAGTTAATAAGAGAGATGTATGTGGGAGAGTTAGAGTTAATAAGGAAGATGTTTGTGGGAGAGTTAGAGTTAATAAGAGAGATTTATGTGGGAGAGAGTTAAAGTTAATAAGAGAGACATATGTGGGAGAGTTAGAGTTAATAAGAGAGATGTATGTGGGAGAGTTAGAGTTAATAAGGAAGATGTTTGTGGGAGAGTTAGAGTTAATAAGAGAGATTTATGTGGGAGAGAGTTAAAGTTAATAAGAGAGACGTATGCGAGAGACTCAGAGTTGATAAGGAAGATATATATGAGAGAGAGAGAGAGAGAGAGAGAGAGAGAGAGAGAGAGAGAGAGAGAGAGAGAGAGAGAGAGAGAGAGTTAGTAATAGAGATAGTGTATATGTCAGAGAGTTAGAGAAACAATATGACGGAAAACTAGAGAGGCATGTGAGAGAATGAGAAACTATATCATGATAAGACAGAAAGCTTGAGAGGTACGTAAGAGAGGTAAACAGAAAGCTTGAGAGGTACGTAAGAGAGGTAAAAATTTAGTATGACGGGAAGGCAGAGCTAGAGAGGTATAAGCGAGAACCAGAGAAACTGGTGGTATGAAAGAAAGCTCGAGTGATGTATGTGAGAGAGAGAGAGAGTGAGGTATATGTATAATGTATAACAGTACCACTTTATCGTATGCGTCTCAGTATTTATCGTCTTGCCGCTGTGCCAAACACAGACAGCGGCTAGATCTAACGGAGCCAAGGGCGAGCTCTCTAACTTGTCCTACCGCGCTGTACATTGCCCGCTCCACATCTTGTTGTAGGTCAGACTGACCTGACCTGCCAGCCGGGGGGTCAGTGACCAGCCAGTGTCGGACAAAGATCACGGTTCTTCGCCGGATATGTTTTTATATCTCCGTTGTTCTGTTCTGTTCCGTTCTAGAAGCCAGAGCTGGTTCTCCGTTAATTGTATTATGAATTCAATCATTCTGTTGGAGCCTAAGGAAGACCACAAGGCCTAGCGGGGACCAAGCACCACAGTCTTCAGTATTTTTGGCGAGACCTCACCTGGATAGATGATCAATCATGCGAAACCTATAGAGAGTCATTTAAAAAAAATAGGTTATATATCAACTGAGTAAATGATGATAGAAGACATCTATTTCATTTTTTCTTAGGACTGAAATTAATATCCTTTTAAATTTAAAGAAAGTGTGATTAGTTTTAAGCATAATCGTTATAACTCGATTAGGTAAATACAAGAATTACCATTGTGATGGACTGGATTTGTTATTAGACCCGAGCCTCAATGAACGAACTAGTACAATGTCGGTTCATCCCTCTGTGAGTTCTCTGGACGCGTCCATCAACAAGTTAGTGCCCACTGCTCACAGGGGCAAGAAGAGCCAATGCGCATGTCACGAGGCCGGCACAGAATGCAGTGTCATATCTTCGAGTTTTTTCTCCATCTTCAGTGGATTAGTGCCAGGTCTCCTCTTCTCTCAACCACCCCTTGCTTGACTCGGGCTGGTGTGGTGGAATGAAGAAATGCCTGCCATCGCTACTTAGTGTGGACGGACTGTGTCAGTATATATTATGTACGTGTAGGTTCCTATCTGTTTTTCCACGCGATGCGTGTTGCTCAGTTGCGTTAGTTTGTTTTTGTCGAGCTTTGGCCAGGTATAAATAAAGTGGTCATCTGGCGACTTTTTGGGGTCAGCAGCAGTCAATTCTGAGAGAGAGAGAGAGAGAGAGAGAGAGGGGGGGGGTAGCAGCGAGTCGGGAGAAACGGAAATAGATAATAGAAAGAGTAAAATAGAAATCGAATGAGAGCTAGAGAGAGAGAGAGAGAGAGAGAGAGAGAGAGAGAGAGAGAGAGAGAGAGAGAGAGAGAGAGAGAGAGAGAGAGAGAGAGAGAGAGAGAGAGAGAGAGAGAGAGAGAGAGATCTGACGGAGAGACCCAGGCAAATAAAGTAAGAGATAAGAGATATGAAAGACCGAAAGATCGATGGATATGTAGAAAAAATATATAAAGAAGGTTGGAGAAAGTTTGTATGTGTGTGTGTGTATAAGATAGTAGTTTCGTAATAGCTTCTCAAATGAGGAAGTCGAAACGTAAATGAATTCCTGGTCCATCGCCGTAGTTGATGTCACTACTGATCTAACTTGTTTACTACAGTTAAAGCTTGTTTCGTTTGATAGAGCTCCAGTGTTGATCGTAGTTGAATGCTACACCGTATTATTTAGCTTAGCTCTCCGCCATGCCATTTCCTTCGTTCCTAGTAAGAATTATTTGCACGACTTTTGTGGCTATGTGCACTGTTCGAGCTAGATCTAGATTTAACGACCTTCACCCCGGATATTTGTATCTCTCTCTCTCTCTCTCTCTCTCTCTCTCTCTCTCTCTCTCTCTCTCTCTCTCTCTCTCTCTCTCTCTCTCTCTCTCTCTCTCCTTTAACTTGTGATTGCAAAAATGTCACTTCGCCTTATATCTTTAATAGATTCTGACTACTTCTTCTTCTTCTTCTTCTTTGTAACGTGTAGCGTGACGTTTATTATTATTATTATTATTATTATTATTATTTTTGGTAGTGCTGTTATCAGGTGTAGCAACAGGAGCAACAGCAATCACTTTGGGGCGAGAGAGAGAGAGAGAGAGAGAGAGAGAGAGAGAGAGAGAGAGAGAGAGAGAGAGAGAGAGAGAGAGAGAGAGAGAGAGAGAGAGAGAGAGAGAGATTAACCTGTCTGTTCCCCTCCTGTCTCTTCCCCCACCCATCACCTCACTATCCAAGCCAGGTTATATCATGAGTGAAATGGTTAGTGAATCAACAGGTCTGACAGCCTAGCAGCAGACAATGATGTAGCAACAGAGAGCTCGAGCAGCTTAATGTATCTCTATGGCCGACTCAAAACTCTAATCTCTCTCAGCTAGCAGCGACAGCGCTGGCTTCTTTCCACCATAAACGGCTCACACACAACTTTGTTCAAAATCTTGCGAGTCATTCTAGTTCTGAAAGCAATGTGCAATACAGCTTTGGTAATCAAAATCGTTCCAGTCCAAGATTCCTCGATGTTGACAGTAAACAATTCAGTATTTATAACCTAAATCATCAGTGCGTGCTTGCTGCCAGGGTGCCAACCACCTCCTCACAAGTCTGCTAGACTTGCAACAACTTATTGTGCGGTTGAACAGGCCAAGTTCTTAATATATCGGTGCTTAGTACTAGTATAGTACCGTAGGTGGAGTGTTAGTGGTTCAACTTCGTTACCCCTGTACAGAGGAAGCACATCAACGTTACCAGTTACGGTACTGTATGGACTTTGTTACTAACCCCTCCCCTGTTGCTTCGCTCCACTTAATGCGATCAATATGAGACCGCCAGTTTAGATCTAGGCGTTTCCTTCTAGGCTGAATGTATTATTATTTTTTTGTTCCAAATAGTGTGTTGTTTTTTTTTCGATCAACAGTGTTGTGCTTTATGGTAAAACCCTCGATTTGGATTGGTGCAAGCCAAAAGCCTCGCGCGACTTGTAAACTTAACGTGACTTTAGATCTAGATCTAGCTGTTGCGTTGTTGTTATTTTTTAACGAAGCCTGCCCCGACTCGACAGTGGTGTAATGGTGGAGACTGGTTTGGTTTGAATAAATTTATTGTTCAGTTCATAGATCTTCGATAAATTCTGTTCTTTTTCATTCTAAACCTTTGATAGTCGTTAACGCGGGGAAACCAGTAAAAGAAAAAAAAATCTAAATGATTACAGGAAACAAATAAGGTAAATCATAAAAAAATGGCATTGGTGATAAAGATAGAGTAGGCATATCAACAGCAATACCGTAATAAAACAACAACAACAATAATAATAATAATAATAATAATAATAATAATAATAATAACAACAACAACATCATAGATAGGATCAAAAGCAACAACTTGATTTTGTTCAATGTTCAACTCCCACCACATTATCGAGAGAGGATCTGTGTCTGCTCTAAGTCAACCGCCATAACGGAGCCATCTGGCGCTCTCACCACAGGGAGGTCACAAGGTCACAGCCTCCTTGTGATCCGTTTGATACTTGTTCAGCATTTAATTAACTATAAAGATCTTGCAATGTTTCGCCATTAACACATAAGTTAAAAAGAGTCGTTGTGAGATTATATGCTGTATTGTTACCCACTTTAATCTCCGCGGTGTGTTATAACATAAGTTATATAAAGTAATAAAATTATTTTGTGTTGGACTTTAAGCTACGCGCTGTGTTAATCATCAAACCTAAGGCCACTTTCGCAGTTTGCCAAGTTCCGTGTAAGGTCACTTTTGCTGTTTGTCAAGTTCCGTGTAAGGCCACTTTTGCTGTTTTGGCAAGTTCCGTGTAAGGTCACTTAAGCAGTTTGCCCATCTCCATGTTGTAATACTCAAACCCATTTATCGCCCTTTGTAGATATAGATCTAATTAGGAACGCGTTTAATAAAAACAAAACAAAAAAAAAAAAAAACTTTTTTTTTTAAATCTTCACAGTTCGAGGACAGTTACTACTCGCAGTGTTAAGAAGGCAAAAATTAGAGGGACAGGCCTAGGTTGGCTGCCTGCCTGCACGGTTTCAGCGTGACCTCTCACAGAACATTACCGCAGAAGCTAGCTGCTTGTTTGATAAAAATTATAATTCTAGCGAGGTAGAATTAAATCCTCGCAGACGCCGAGCCCAAACTTTCGCGCTCAGAGGATCCCTCTCGATGCTATTGGGACACACCGCGTGAAGACCGCTGTTGAGGGGAGAGGCAAGCACGTGACAGCATGGAGGTCGGCGTGGACGTGACCTTCTCCGTGACAGTGAGCACGGAGCCCAACCAGTGCGTCTGCGTGACCGGAGATGACGCGGCTCTTGGCGCCTGGGACCCCACCCGCATGGTGCGCATGTCAAGAGAGTTCACCGGAAACGGCTCCAGGTAAGTCTGTCCAATATAATGGCCATAATGAATAACGTGGGCGCTTCTTTAAAAAAAAAAAAAAAAACAGACTTTCTACCTAATCATAAGGTCGGCGTGTGGGTGGATCTCTTTCCAGCGGTCTTACTAGGAGGTTGTATGTAGCTTTACATTAAAAAAAAATTTTTTTTTTTTAAATCAAGACAAATATAAGAAAAGGAATAAAAAGAAAAGGATGCGACTAAAAGCTTAGATCAAGTGGCTTTAGATTGATTGAATGAATCCGAGGGGAGTGAAGGGCCTCGTCTCGTATTGTTTGCTGTAGACTCAATTCCAGAGAGATTTGGGTGGAGTGTAAACTGTCAGCCATGTGAAGCATTGCGTTGTTAAGGCAGGGAATCTCTTTGTTGTCTTTCTTTCTTAGCTCTGTGATGTAACGCCACAATTTTATAAGAAATAAAAATCCAATTACATCTGTTCTAATTAACAATGAAGAAGTTGAGCGTGTAGAAAGTTTCAAATACCTTGGAGTCACCTTAGACATTGCTTTAAATTGGAACCCCCATATTATGACCCTTTTGAAGAAGCTAAACACTCGATTATACTTTTTACGAACACTTAATTATTTTCATGTTGACAAAATGCTTCTATGTACCTTCTACAAAGCAATAGTTGAGAGTGTTATTTGCTTTGCTCTGACATGTTGGGGTGGTAATTCAAACAAATTTCTGACTAACAAAATCGATGTCATTATTCATAAATGTAACAGACTGTGTCGAGTCAATGATCTTTTCACCTCCTTTAATGTTTTGTATTTATGCAAATGTCAGAGCAAAATCATCTCTATTTTATAAGATAATACGCACCCTCTCAGCAGCCTAGTCGGTTTCTCTGAACGCTCTGGTAAACCCCTGGTTATAAAATGTAGACTTGAGCGGTACCGAAATTCTTTTTTGCCGAGAGCAGTTAAACTTCTATAATAAAATGATTAGTTTTAGGTTACCTTAGATTTATTTTTCCACCATACATGTTATTATAAAGGTCTTGTCATTATTCACCCTATTTAAGATTTTGTTCTGTTTAAGTATTCTAATCTCGTGCTGCATGTAAAACCACTACAATGTGCCTATGAAGGACAATAAAAGTATATCTTATCTTATCTTATCTTATCTTATCTTAATTTCATGCACATTGTGGCATTGATGTTTCTCTCTCTCTCTCTCCCACACTCCCTCTCCCCCTCTCTCTTTCTCTCTCTCTCTCTCTCTCTCTCTCTCCCACACTCCCTCTCCCCCTCTCTCTTTCTCTCTCTCTCTCTCTCTCTCTCTCTCTCCCACATCTATTGGTCTCTCTCCATCTCTCTCTCTCTCTCTCTCTCTCTCTCTCTCTCTCTCTCTCTCACCCACACACTCTCACACTCTCTCTCAATCTCTCTCTCTCTCTCACACACACACACTCACCCTCACACTTTCTCTCTCTCTCTCTCTCACACACACACACACACTCTCTCTTTCTCTCTCACACACACACACACCTCACACTCAACCTCATCCAAAATTCCTCTATTTGTCTGATCTATTGGTCTGCAGTATTCCCTTCTTCTTCTCTGTCTCTCTCTCTCTCTCTCACACACACACACACATACACACACTCACACTCACACTCTCTATCTCTATCCACCCTCTGCAGTTTTTTCTCTTCCTAATCTTCTCCTCTATTTCCCCCACAATATCAACAAACGCTTGAATTACCCAATTATCTCAACAAAACAAAACTGAAACCAAACAAAAAAAAAAAAAAAAAAAGGTTCGAGTGAGAGGACAGATCACACGAGTCGGGGCGCCCCACATGTTGATGACAGCCCGTGGGAAAATGACATTTTATCACCCTGAGTGACACGCGTGTGTACTGTGTGTAGGTCGATGAAGCTATTGACAGGTGTCACCACTTGTCACAGCAATCAAGATAACATGCTCGCCTACCGTGGTTTACTCTTTAGCTTCCCGAATAATTTTATTACAAAGACGGCGTCTAGCGTAGCCTTTCTCTAATTCGATAGTTCGACGTGTCCTTAGCTTTCCGAATAGTTTTATTGCATAGAAGGCCCCATAGCGTAGCCCATCTCCTAGTTTGACGTCCCATTAGCTTCCTGGATAGTTTTATTATGGAGTAGCCCATAGGGTGGCCCATCTCCTAGTTTGATGTCCCATTAGCTTCCTAGATCTGAATAGTTTTATTACATAGAAGGCACCATAGCGTAGTCCATCTCCTAGTTTGACGTCCCATTAGCTTCCTGGATAGTTTTATTATGGAGTAGCGCCTAGCGTAGCCCATCTCCTAATTTGACAGTTTGACGTCCCCTTAGCTTTCCGAATAGTTTTATTACATAGACGGCTCCTAGCGTAGCCCATCTCCTATTTTGACGTCCCATTAGCTTCCTGGATAGTATTATTATGGAGTAGCCCATAGGGTGGCCCATCTCCTAGTTTGACGTCCCATTAGCTTCCTGGATAGTTTTATTATGGAGTAGCCCATAGGGTGGCCCATCTCCTAGTTTGATGTCCCATTAGCTTCCTAGATCTGAATAGTTTTATTACAAAGACAGCCCCTAACATAGCCCATCTCCTAGTTTGATGTCTCATTAGCTTCCTAGATCTGAATAATTTTATTACAGAGACAGCCCCTAGCATAGCCCATCTCCTAGTTTGATGTCCCATTAGCTTCCTAGATCTGAATAATTTTATTACAGAGACAGCCCCTAGCATAGCCCATCTCCTAGTTTGATGTCCCATTAGCTTCCTAGATCTGAATAATTTTATTACAGAGACAGCCCCTAGTGTAGCCCATCTCCTAGTTTGACGTCTCGTTAGCTTTCTGAATAGTTTTATTATGGAGTAGTGTCTAGTGTAGCCCATCTCCTAGTTTGACGTCCAGTTAACTTCCTGAATAGTTTTATTATGGAGTAGTGTCTAGTGTAGCCCATCTCCTAGTTTGACGTCTCGTTAGCTTTCTGAATAGTTTTATTATGGAGTAGTGTCTAGTGTAGCCCATCTCCTAGTTTGACGTCCAGTTAACTTCCTGAATAGTTTTATTATGGAGTAGTGTCTAGTGTAGCCCATCTCCTAGTTTGACGTCTCGTTAGCTTTCTGAATAGTTTTATCACAGAGGCGCTGGCTGTCTGTCGGGCCAAGAATAGAGGGATGCCAGGAATGAAACCTTAGGTATCTTATCGTCAGCTCGACGCCTCTACCAGCTGAACTTCTTAGAGACTTCACTATTGTCTAGGCTGTAATGTCGGCTCTTATGTCATATAATGGATTGAATATGGCACCAACGCACACGCCCAGCTGTCTACAGCCTGTTGTCGCCCTCCTCGTGTTGTAAGCCAAGAATGGGAAATCTCCAAATTCTTTACTTTCCCAATCTATTTTAAGATCTTCCCACACACTTATTTAAAGGCTGTAGATTCCTGCAAAAAGTGCCAAGTGGTGCACGGCCGTACGGGAATTTTTTTTTCATTTGTACTTACATCTAAAAGGGTCGAAACTAGTGTAGGGTTTAGCAAACTTAGCTGACTTTTCTTATTTCGTCGTCAGTTAGATTCTGTGTGGATCCACTCAGTTTGGGGGTGATGGATGCGTCTTAATTCTTGTGTCTCGTGTGCCTTAACAAGGAGACAACGGGGCAGTTTGTTGGTGATGGATGTTTCTTTATTCTTATGTCTCATACATCTTAGCAAGGGGCCAGTGGGCCAGTTTCTGTGTTATGGATGTGTCTTGGGCAGTTTTAGAAGTCCATGCGACTCTCAGTAGTTGTCCCTACAGAAGAATCTTCCTGTTCTACTTTGCCACAGCATAATAACTGCGCAGTTAGGCGCGTGCTGTGTAGAATATCTTGGATATATTCAGCTTCTCACCTCCTCTGTCCACTCTATGTCATAAGGGGAGGGGAGGAGGGGGAGGGGGGGGGGTGGCTCTGCACGTCTCCAGGACAGAATTAATGAGGTCCGTAAAGAGTTGTAACGGCTCTCTCTCTCTCTCTCTCTCTCTCTCTCTCTCTGTATCTGCCTGGCTCTCTCTCTCTCTCTGTATCTGCCTGGCTCTCTCTCTATCTCTCTCTCTCTCTCTCTCTCTCTCTCTCTCTCTCTCTCTCTCTCTCTCTCTCTCTCTCTCTCTCTCTCTCTCTCTCTGTATCTGCCTGGCTCTCTCTCTCTCTCTCTCTCTCTCTCTCTCTCTGTATCTGCCTGGCTCTCTCTCTCTCTCTGTATCTGCCTGGCTCTCTCTCTATCTCTCTGTATCTGCCCCTCTGTGGGTGTGTGTGTGTGTGTGATCCTGTGTTGCATATAGCTGTGCGTCACCTGTAGATATAATGTTTGACTATCAACAAGTGTAAGGAATTTTACAGGACTGTCCCTTAGGACAGGTGCATGAAGTCGAGGTTGAAAACACATTCACTTATCTATAAACGTTATTATTGTATGTTGGTTAAAGGGCAGTCCAGCAGTAATCCTCAGTTAATGTAGACCATTGTTTGTGGTTTTGAGGTACATTCTTTTTTACCCTTCTTATCTGTGGCACATGTATACTTGTTTTATTATAACTAACTTAAAATCATATATTTTTAGAGGACAAGCCATAACATGCGATCAAATTTATTGAACCATCACCTCAGACACAGTATTGTTTACTATGTCAAATAGAGCGAGGAATATTTGTCTGGACTGCAGTCATATTGGATTACAGAGTTATGTTTAGATAATAATGGCTGACTTGCTTCAGACCTTGGAACAAATCATTCCTTGGAGTAACAGAGTTATGTTTAGATTTAATCCTTTTCAGATAGGCCATAGCTGAAATTTTGTGACCATGAACAAAATCCCCCATCAATCATTGTTTTTGCCCAAGGTTTGGACATCGTATTAACATTAAAGTAAACACTTAAGTCGGCCAACATCATTAACCCGATCCTCACCAATGCTCCCTGTTTCGTTAATCCTTTCGACAGAAAACTTTGGTCGACCACCATTAAGCTACACACCCACAAGACCTACGACTACCGCTTCGTCGTGTGCAAAGACTCCCATGCAAGATCGACCAAGGCTGAAACAAATCTGCGGAATGGCAACAGCACCAATAACGGTCACGGGCACAGCGATATGGATTGTAGCAGCTCGGATCCATCGCCTGTCACGATTTATAAATGGGAGACCAATGTCAGGCCCAGAGTTTTCAAATTGGATGGTGGGTTTACCTATAAATTATCGCAGACCCATATATATATATATATATATATAAATCTGAGGGCCTCGTAGGCCAAAATTCATCCCCATAAAAGTGGGCAATGAATGCATATAAATGTTAAAACTGGTTCTCTGTTCGGAAAGTTTTCAAAAAAAATTTTTCTTGTATATGTATATATTTTATTTGTGAAATCAATAACAGTTTCATTTTAGTTTATCTTGTGTGTTAATACGATGAAGAGAAAATTTAAGAGAAAAAAAAAAGAAAACCCATTTGGAATGATGTCAAATCCGCTTTTGTATCTGCACTTTAAAAAGATCTGAAACCTTTTTTCACCATTTTCAGGTAGCGCAGCCAGACCGATCCTTCCTGAGGCAACATTCGGATCTTATGGTTTGTAGAACTCTACCACTCTAGCATTTCTTAGGCTTTCACTATATTATATTTTTTATCATTAATAGTAAAGATAATATTAGAATTGACAATAAGAGATAACGTTTTCATAGAGGAAGGGCAGATAATCAAAAAATCTTGGAGCTCATTGTTACATCCCATCGACAACTAAATACTATAATTGTTTGCAAATCAAGGTTTTTTAAATATGTACACAATTCATGTTTAAATATTGTTGTTTACAAATTAAAGTTTTATTATGTGCACAGTTCAGATATAAATGCTGTTTTTTACAAATCAAAGTTTTAATATGTACACAATTCATATTTTAATACTGTTGTTTACAAATCAGAATTTTTAAATATGTACACAATTCATATTTAAATATTGTTGTTTACAAATCAAGGTTTTTTAAATATATACACAATTCATGTTTAAATACTGTTGTTTACAAATCAGAGTCTTTAAATATGTACACAGTTCAGATATAAATATTGTTGTTTACAAATCAAAGTTTTAAATATGCACCCTATCAAATTTAAATGTGTGCACTGTTAACATATAAGATATTCTTACAAATCAAAGATTTAAATATATTTTTATTTTTTTTAAAAGTTCACATCATCTCTGTCATATAAAATGCATGCAAGTCATGTGTATTTTTAAATGAAGACTCAACTAGGGTGAAAAAAAAAACAACAACTGAAGCACTAAGAATATAATAAAATATGAATTCCAGACACATTCATAGCATACATGAAGTTTCACTGTCTAAGAGCATTTTCTACTCAGTGGAAACTAAGCAAACCACAAAGTTCTGTGTAGGAATAATCTGGAGGCTCATTAGCAGAAACTGGTAGATAAAGCGAGCGCCATATTCAGTTTGCTGCTATTGTCCTCCTGCCTAGACGGCATGACCAACATCAACAAGGGCTACTTGATCAACCAATGTGAGATCCAGATCCGACTCCACAGCAGCCCAATCTACATGTGGAAACCAAAGCACCGAGAACAGACCTACAGCATCAAATGTACGGCGGTCGATTACTCGCAACAGGTAAACACGGGTGGCAGCAAACTGGCTCAGATTGTCCTCGGTGAAGGAAAGCTTTTAGTTGCGCTCATTCGAAAAAATGCCTACCTCAATTTTTAGGGATTTTTTTTTATACAATATTTATGTTCTATATATTGATTCCCTCAATTTTGCTTGAGCGTTTAAAGGTTTTGGTTGCTAATTCTTCAAAATATTTAAAGTAATCTCGCTAATAATTCAATTGTTTTATAGTAGGAAAAAAAAATTTTTTTTTCACATCTCAAAATAGATAAAAATGAGTTAAGCATTTATGGAATAAGCATGACAATTTAGTCCTCAACTCTCTGTCTATCTCTGTAACCCCTATAACAAAGAGGTCATGATTAGAAATATAAAGCAAAATTTAAAAAAACTAGATTATTTGTTTAAAAAATAAACTGCCTTGAATCTCTAAAACTTAACACACACATACACACACACACATATCCCCCCATTTTTCTTGTCTGAGCCCAGCTCTCCCAACTTTTTATATAACCCATAAACAAGACTTTCTTTTCTGCATCTCTGATGAAGCCTCATTAACTAGGTGATTATCTTGAATGGAAGTTGTGGTTCTGAGTGAATCGCATCTGTTCTTTGTAGTTGGTTGACAGCGTCATGAAACCAACCATTGAATCAAGTTTTGATTGTTTTTCTCTACCAGGGAGCACCAGAGGATGACGATGATTCACGAGATAGTCCCCCCTTATGCCAGCCCAACGATGTCTATGCCTGCGTGAGTAGAACAGATTTCCTGGGTCCCTGGAGACCTGGTGTCGGTTGCCTAAGAGAGGATAGGATTAGTCTTGTTCTTTCTCTGGAGTCCAAACATTGGGCTACAAAACTGAAAAAACGAAATAAAAAAAAATGATAAAGGATTTCCACTCTTTCAGTTGGAGCTAAGGCCCTCATATTTAAAGCAAAGACTTTTTTTTCTGATTTCAAAATTTTTATTTTTCAAGGTCTAAATCTGCTTCCTATAAATGATTTGATCCAAGGTCTAAATTTGATTTTTCTTTACCATCTGTGATTGAATATATAAAAAATTGCCTTTTCTTTGTTGCTCAAGTAGAAAGAAAATGTAGACATGTTTCACAAGTTACTCCTCTCAGCACATCAACTTTCACTCTTCGCTGCATAACAAATTCTTTCATTGTGTGCTTTTTCTTCTCCAGAATGTGAATGATCATGAGCTTTCGGTAGCTCAGCCTCAGGGCCCAGTTGGACTGATCTACAAACAAAATGACTACATTGTCTTCCGCTCACAGATGCCAGACCCAGCAACAATGGTAGGGAGAAAGATTTACTCTTTACGCATGTTACTATGTTGTCGGTTTGGACTGAAGTAATTGTCTTAATTGTAAAGAGCAATGAAATATAATTATAGCCAGTATGAGTGAGCAGATATCATCGGCAAAAAGTCCATATATTGGCTTTTTGAGCCGATATATTGCCTAAAAGTAAATAAAGAGTTACGAGTTTACCTAAGCACAAAAAAAAAAAAAAAAAGAACCTCATCTGAATGCTGTGCAACAGACCTAATATAGGAAGAATAGCTTGACATGAATGATATCAAAAGATAACAAATGCTGCCTATTTCTGTTTCAGGTTAGCTGATTCTGCTGGTACCTTTATTTCTGTGATGAAGATTTAAGTTTTAGGTAGAGAAACATTTTTATCCCCCTTACTTGATTCACAGGTCACTGGTAAAGAATTTATGGAGAAATATCCTTAACCCCTGACTTGTCTCACAGTTCACTGGTAGAGAATCTGTAGAGAAATATCTTTAACCCCTGACTTGTCCCACAGGTCATTGGTAGGGAATCTGTAGAGAAATATCTTTAACCCCTGACTTGTCTCACAGGTCATTGGTAGGGAATCTGTAGAGAAATATCTTTAACCCCTGACTTGTCTCACAGGTCACTGGTAGAGAATCTGTAGAGAAATATCTTTAACCCCTGACTTGTCCCACAGGTCATTGGTAGGGAAATATCTTTGAGCCCTGACTTGTCTCACAGGTCATTGGTAGGGAAATATCTTTGAGCCCTGACTTGTCTCACAGGTCATTGGTAGGGAAATATCTTTGAGCCCTGACTTGTCTCACAGGTCATTGGTAGAGAATCTGTAGAGAAGTGATTGCCTCTTCTTACAAACATGATTCTACTCCATCTTCCTTTTATCTCTGCAGGGATTTCAGCTCGACTTTTACGTTTTTGAAGCAAATCAAACACCAAAGTTTGTTGGGTCCTCTCACCTCCTGCCGCACAAGCAGAAAGACTCTCAGGTGATTCGAAAAGTGCCTATCATAGGATGCAAGTACCGACCAATCGGAGAACTCACAGGTGGGCACTTACTTAGCATTTGTGCCGACCCTGACAGATGAACACATCTTGTCACACAGTTAGGGGAGAAGAAAAATAGTTTCAGGTTTTAGTGGTAGAAAAGAGCTAAGAGACTGTCATCTCCACTTCACAAAGTTAAAAAAAAATTTTTTTACTCTATTTTTCCTTTATTAAAAAAAGTGTTAGGTCGCTGTGTTCCTCATGAAATCCCTTTAATTTGACAGAGAGTCAAAACAGCCATTTTAGAGAAAAAGGAGTATGAAATTTTCTGTAGCTGTATCATTTTTTTGAGTTTGGTCTACTTGAAAGATTTTCTGAAAAAGAAGATAGCAAATAGGCTTTGTAAATATGTAGTAAATATTTATATTAACTTCTTTTGAAAAATTCAATATTGTATATAAAGTTGGAGGGTAGTTATTTCCTCTTACTTTCATAAAAGAGAACAATGACTCCATCATTCACCTAAGGGCTAAATATACTTTTCTTGATTGTTGAATCCTATTGACAAACTTGTGTATGCCTATCTCTCCAGTTGAGTGTTTGATAGCAAGGCCTGTGAAAGGTCTGACCTTGACCCTGGAGTCAAGCTTTCAGACGCACTGGAAGAAAAAGGACCTGGAGAGAGGCATGGAGAGGTCACTGGACATAGGTCACCGCGGCATGGGGGCCTCCTACTCTAGGTATGGGATACACGGTGGATCATGCCACTGGGTGTAGCTCAGGCCAAAACCCCAAATTTGAGCTCTACTCTCCCCTCTAGAATAAAAAATTTTCTAAATCTATAAAAAGGATGTAAGAACTTTAAATTATTCTGTTCTGAATGACTGATGCTAGCTAGAACTTTAGATTATTCTGTTCTGAATGACTGATGCTAGCTAGAACTTTAGATTATTCTGTTCTGAATGACTGATGCTAGCTAGAACTTTAGATTATTCTGTTCTGAATGACTGATGCTAGCTAGAACTTTAGATTATTCTGTTCTGAATGACTGATGCTAGCTAGAACTTTAGATTATTCTGTTCTGAATGACTGATGCTAGCTTTAAGGCTTAACAACTGCTTAAAAAGTTAATGGAAATGGATCACTTTTTCTGTGATGGTCTTGAAAGGAGAAGAAAATGATTCCATGGATAATGGAAATGCTTCATCTAAAATTATACATTTTTTTAAATTCAGCTGTCTGATTTTATATTTTTTTTTTTTTTAACTCTAAGGTGCAGCATTCAGATTGTAAGACCTCTTTGAAATACATTGATGAACAACTCAGTCTGCTTTTAATGGTTTCTAGATGATTCCATTGTCTAAGAAGCATTGAATTGGATGAAGCTGAGGTATTTTTTCTTTTAAAAGTCAACTTAATACCTTGGTGATAGGAAGAAGACCCTGTAAAGCTGTGGAGCTCTATGATGGTGGATATATTGAATATACATATATATATATTGATACATGTTGCTGATATCATGATGATAATTTGTGTCTCAGTGTATCTGAGAGAAAGCTTTCATTTCTAAATTTGTGTGTTTTTTTCTTCTTCCATCTTTTTCACCCCCTTTTAGAGTGAGCACGCTGAAAGAGAACACAGTGGCATCCTTTGCAGCAGCTGCTACACATGTGAGTTTGTACACACAAACAGACTGTAGAATGGGGGGGGTGGGGGGGCACTTTTCACTAAGTAGAATTTTTTTTGTAAAATTTATCTTTTGTCTGAACCGCTTAAAATGTTTAGTTTTCTGCAGAGAAATTATAAAAACTTCTTTGTTTGCTTCTAACAAGCTTCAGACAGCTGATGGCTTGTGAGTGCTGATGTATGATTGTTTCATTATCTCAATACCTCTGCCTTGATATTCCTGCCATGATCTTGTAGACTTCCTCCCAGGAAACTGTGACCTCTCTGTAGGGAGGAGGATCGGACTCGTGAAGATGATGAGTACAAGATCTTCTTTCCCAGAGTAATATTTGCTCATTGTGTTTCATAGCATAACATTTATTCGTGAATTTGCTATCTGCGCTCCTGTTATTATTATTTTTTTTTTTTTCACAGAGCAAAGTTTTTTTGAAGGATGATAATTGGGTCAGATAAATACATTTCTGCTGAGGACAAAGTAATAATGTTTTGTACATATTTTTGTTTTCATGGATGTAAGCCTGATTTGCGAACCAAGTATTTTTTCCAAAAAAAAATTATTTTATTTTGGTGTGATGGGTCCTATTTCACATTTCTTTTTCTTTTTTTTGTGCTCTTGCCTTTATTTATCAGCATTAAAACATGTAGATGTTTAAACTCCCTTATTTATCATTTCGGTTTCTTTTTGTCATATCAGTTGAAAATTGAGTAGGAAATATATAATGCACCACCCCAGATCTTCAGGGACCTTATTAAGAAGTCTTGAGGACAGCTCATTTCTCAAGACCAGGTTCTCAGGAAATTGCAGAAACCTGTATAAGAATTCCTTGCTTTCAGCTGACATAATCGGCGTCGAAGCATTTTTCTCTCCTTTGATTGCAAAGTCAGTGTTGCCATTGGCCACTTGAAAATGAAAGACTTCTTATTTTGAAAAACAAGTTTCTTGGAATCACTTTCTCCAAGATAGTGAAAGAACTTTTTTTTGAAAAGAAAATTCTTGGAATCACTTTCTCCAAGGCAGGGAAAGAACTTTTTTTGAAAAGAAAATTCTTGGAATCACTCTCTCCAAGGCAGTGAAAGAACTTTTTTTGAAAAGAAAATTCTTGGAATCACTTTCTCCAAGGCAGTGAAAGAACTTTTTTTGAAAAGAAAATTCTTGGAATCACTTTCTCCAAGACAGTGAAAGAACTTTTTTTGAAAAGAAAATTCTTGAAATCACTTTCTCCAAGGCAGTGAAAGAACTTTTTTTGAAAAGAAAATTCTTGGAATCACTTTCTCCAAGGCAGTGAAAGAACTTTTTTTGAAAAGAAAATTCTTGGAATCACTTTCTGCAAGGCAGTGAAAGAACTTTTTTTTGTAAAGAAAATTCCAACAGTCTTGTGTTTTCAATTAATTATGGACGATATCAGAAACCATCATCAATTGTGGGAAAAAATTATGTTCTTGAAGAATTTGAATATGGCATTTTCGATGATGTTACATTCACAAGTTTTTATTTTCGTAAATATATCAGAAACTTTTTACTTTAAAGTTTGGTATATCTAGTATATCCGGCGATTTAACTTTAGACAAAAATTTTCTTTCCCTGTGCCATTGGAGAGCAGAAATTTGTTCAAAACTTTTTGTTTTCAGCAGAAATGTGTTGAATCTGATGCTATAATTTCCCATTTCTCTGCAGTGCTCGCTTCTCTTGTAATTTGCCAAGAAACGTCACTTCTGAGCATGTTTCCCCCCAAATCTTGAATGCACCATTCTAAGCTTTTATGATGAATGTGATTGGCCCAGCCTTATTGTGATTGTCTGCTTGTGACCAGTGAAGCACTGTCTGAAAGTACGGAACCTTCTGCTACATATTATTCAGGTGATGATGAGACTCTTGTGACTCCAGCGTGATCGATCATGAAGAATTGTGAACTCTAACAGTTTCAGTAGCCAAGTGCGGCTCAAATCTACAGGAACCTGCTGCCCAGAGTGATGTTCACCTTGTAAGTTTTCCCCCATTTACCCTCTCCGACACCTCTTTTGACAAAAAAGTGCCCGACTACATCACAGAGAAAAGGTACTGTTGGATGGTTTTTGTCTTATCCTTTAATAATTTCATACCTGTTAAACATGCTTTTATTTAATTTTTGAAAATTTTTCTCCTTTTCCTCTCATTTTGAAATAAACATGGCTTTCATCTGGGAGAGGGCTGGAACAAACAAAAGCGTGGCATTTTTGCAGCGGCCATGACAAAAAAGGTCACTTGTTTCGCTTTTCCTCAGTGACCAAATTGAAGATTGGAAATCTCATCCCATCTCCTGGAATATCGCTGGTGTCAGCCTACCTCAGCTGGCTTCCTTTATCATCCTCTAATTCAACCTCTCCTCCCTTCCCCTTTTCACCGATAAGGTTTTGTGAAATCACAGTGGCCATGTTTTATATCGGGCAGGGCGCTGACTTTGTGGAGTTTGACGTGCTACTCAGCAAGGATAAGATCCCTGTGGTCTATCATGACTTTGCAGTGAAAGTTCTCTACTCCAACGTAAGTAGTGTTTTCTGAGCCTTTCCAAAAAAGAAAAAATTTTGTTTTATTTTGCGAATGCTTCTTGTTATCAAAATTTTAACAAACTCGGAGCACAAAAGATAAAATCTTTTTTTACTTGGGAACGAAGAAAAACACTTCACTGACCACCAAGTGACTTTGACCTTTAACCCTGTTAGTAAAAATACAGTAAGTGACAAAGTTTTGTCAAAATCACTCGTCTAAACTTGGGCTGGATCTACTGAAATCTGTCATTTCTTTTGATGTAAATTATTTATCAAGGAAGGTAACTTTTTGCAGATGGAATGAAAAAACAAGAAAATTTAAAAAATGAACAATTTGAGTCATTCAATTCAGAAATCAATTCCCACCACCCCCCCTTTTTTCTGCTCTGATAGCTTCGTTACTCAAATCACATAATGAGCAATACTAAGAGGGTAAAATACTAAGATCTTTAGATTTTTTCCTCTCCCTCTCCCTCTAGATAGGAAAAAGATCCATCTGTTCATGTTATTTCTCTTTCTTTCTCCCTGTAAAGATTAAAAGATCTTTCTATTCATCTATTTTCTCTTTCTTTCTCCCTCTAAAGATTAAAAGTTTCTTCTGTTCATGTTTTTTTTACTCTCCCTCTCCATGTAAAGAGGAAAAGATTCTTCTGTTCATTTTTTTTCCTCTCTCTTCCTCTCTGTGAGCAGAAAAAGAAACATAGCAAAGAGTCGGAGCTGTTTGAGATACCTGTCCAGAGCTTGACCCTTGCCCAGCTGCAGTCGATGAGGCTTTTCTCGGGGGAGCATGATGTTGGTCAGTGCTCATTGGTTCTTAGTTTTGCTGATTACTCCCTGTAGAGAGCAGATTGGCTGAAAGTGGCCAATGTGTGGCCTGGTGCCAAATCAAATACCAGTGGAACATCTCGATCAGTTATGGTGTATTAAATGAGAAACAAGTCCAAATAGGAGGGTTGTTTTTTTTTGTTTTTTTTTTCCAAGTTACAGCAAAGACTTTCTCATTAATGTATCATTCATGTATATAGAAATCTTTATAATATCAACCACTTGGCTATTTGGTGGTGACTTAAAGTTTAGTGGAATGTTCATTTTGAAAAATAGTGGTTTTTTTTAAAATTTGTCTTAGACCTATTGTCTTCCTTTTAACTCAGCCCATTTGCTTTGAAATTTTCTCTACCCGTTTATCTTTTCTTCTTTCTGTCCTGTATGCAGAGATCAACAAGGAGCAGGAGGGCCAGTGTGTGCGCCATGATCCTTTCCCGACACTCCAGGAAGTCCTCACTTCCGTGGAGGACAGTCTCGGCTTCAATATTGAGATTAAATATCCACAGCAGCTTATTGTGAGTTCTTTGTGGTAACGTTATTCCACCTAGAGTTATCACTTTCCCCCAATACGTCATTTCTCTCAGAGCTGCTCACTTTCCTCTAAATGTCATTCCACCCAGATTTGCCAACCTTCTCCAATACATCTTTTCACTTAGAGGTGCCCATTTTCCCCAATATGTTATTCCACCCAAAGTTGCTCACGTTCCCCAATACGTCATTCCACCCAGATTTGCCAACCTTCTCCAATACATCTTTCCACTTAGAGGTGCCCATTTTCCCCAATATGTTATTCCACCCAAAGTTGCTCACGTTCCCCAATACGTCATTCCACCCAGATTTGCCAACCTTCTCCAATACATCTTTCCACTTAGAGGTGCCCATTTTCCCCAATATGTTATTCCACCCAAAGTTGCTCACGTTCCCCAATACGTCATTCCACCCAGAGTTGTCAACCTTCCTCAATTTGTCATTCCCCCCAGAGTTGCATACATTCTCCAAAATTTCATTCCACCCTTAGTTGCCAACCTTCCTCTAAGTGTCATTCCACCCAGAGTTGCTAATCTTCATCTAAACGTGATTCCACCCCGTGTTGCCCACCTTACTCTAAGCATCATTCCACCCAGAGTACCCAACCGTCCCCTATATGTCATTCCACCCAACGTTGCCAACCTTCCCCAATATTTTATTCCACCCGAGGTGCCAACCTTCCCCAATATGTCATTCCAACCAGTGTTGCTAATCTTCCTCTAAATGTCATTCCACCCAGAGTTGCCAACCTCCCTCTAAGTGTCATTCCACCCAGAGTTGCCAACCTTTCCCAATATTTCATTCCACCCAGACTTGCTAATCTCCCTCTAAACGTCATTTCACCCAGAGTTGCCAACTTTCCTCTAAACCTCATTCCACCCAGAGTTGCTAACCCTCCCCAATACGTCATTCCACGCAGAGTTGCTAACCTTCTCCAATACGTCATTCCACACAAAGGTGCCAACTTTTCCCCAAAAAAAATCGTTCCATCCATAGTTACCCACCTTCCCCAAATGTAATCGACTTTTTTATTTAAACCAAATTTTAACTCTGCAGTAAAGATCTCATTACCAAAACAGTATACTTCTGTCCCTAATTTTGAATATCTTTTTACCTTTTCCCCCCTTAAATAATGCCTTTTAGTTTGTCAGTCTTAATATAACTTTTTTTATTATTATTATTATTATTATTACAGGATGATACATGGGAAATGGAAAATTTCACAGATGTGAATGAAAATCTTGACCAGATCCTCAGAGTTGTTTTTGCTCATGCAGGTCCTAGGAAAATTGTCTTTTCTAGCTTTGACCCGGATACCTGTATCCTGTAAGTCGTGTGACCGTTTCAATGTACAGAATCCAAAGAATGTTAGAGCTAGGAAAAACGGAAGAAATAACAGTAAAAGAAAATTGGTGAGGTTGAATGGAACTCCAAAATGAGAAAAGGTGATAGATGTTGTGGAAAGTATGGTATGCTCTGTTTTATCTGTAAATCAATCATTTAAATGGTGGTTGTGATGACACTACAAAATAATGCGGAGCGTGGAACAGGTTTAGAAGGCACAGTATAACAACAGAGAGTGGACTAAAGTGGATGGTACAGCCCTAACATTTGACAAGTGCTAAGGTGACACAAAACTTGGTACCATATCTGTCTATCTATCTCTCCATCTATTTATCTATCCATCTATATACCTATCTTCCCATTGTTTTCCAAAACAGACAACGCCCAAGGCCATTTATCTCTCTATATACCTACATATCTGTTTACAGATATTTAATCTATCTACCTATTTATCTATCAATCTAACTATCTATCCATCTATCTATCTATCTATCAATCTGTCTGTCTATCAGTCAATCAATCTGTCCATCTATCTATCTATATATCTATCTAATTATCTATCTAACTAAATTTCTTTCAATCTACTCTGTCCATCTGAATCCAGGTTAAAGCTGAAGCAGAACAAGTATCCTGTGATATTTCTGCACCAGGGACAGACCAATATCTACGTCCGCTACAAGGACCACAGGGCCTCAACGTTTGGTTGGGGCATCAACTTTGCTCTATCAGAACATTTACTGGTACGCGACAAATCCAAATAGGAAGCAAAAACACCACACTTGGAGGTGACAGTAAGACTAAGAAAGACTTTAAGGGACATCCAATAAAGACATTATCATCCTCCTCCGTGGTGGCTATAGAAAAACTTAATGTGGATGGTACCCATCAAATAGAGTTACCCCCCTCCCCTCCACTGGTGGCTAGGCTAAAGTTTACTGTAGATGAGACATACCAAATAGAGTTAATCTCCCTTGTGGCTAAACTAGGAAAGGGAGGTAATGTGAGTCATGAACCTGTTACAATTATGTTTCTCTGCTCAGGGCCTGAGAAAGAGAGGTAATGTGAGTCATGAACTTGTTATGTTCATGTTTCTCTGCTCAGGGCTTGGGAAAGGGAGGTAATGTGAGTCATGAACCTGGTATGTTTGTGTTTCTCTTATCAGGGCCTGGCACTCCACACAGAAGTTCTTCTGCGAGATCTCAGTCTGCTCGAGCGCTGCTTCGCCCACAAGATGGTTGTGTTTGTGTGGGGTGACGACAACAACGACCCCAAAATTATACGTCAGATGCGGGACCTCAAGGTGGATGGTGTGATCTATGACAGGTACCCGAGAGAAAGTTAAAATTTGAGAAAAGTGCAGCTGTAAAGCATAAAAAACTATTAAATAAAGAATATTACACAAGTCTCAGATCATTATGATAAGAGGCAGCTCTAAAACATAAAAAACTATTGAATAAAGTTTCTTATACAAGTCTCAGATCTTTATGATAAGAGTCAGCTGTAAAGTAAAGAAAAAACTTTTATAAAGACTATGATACAAGTCTCAGAACTTTATGATAAGAGTCAGCTGTAAACCATAAAAAAACTTTTATATAAAGAATATTATACAAGTCTTAGAACTTTATGATAATAGTCAGCTGTAAAACAAAGGAAAAACTATTATATAAAGAGTGTTATGCAAGTCTGAGAAATTTATTAGAATAGTCCGCTGTAAAGCATAAAAATTATTAAATAAAGAATATTATACAAGTCTCAGAGTTTTATGATATTAGTCAGCAGTAAAGCACAAAAAACTTCTATATAAAGACTATTAAACAAGTCTCAGAACTTAGTGATGAGAGTGAGCTGTAAAGCATAAAAAACATATATAAACATTATAATCCAAGTCTTAGAACTAAGATAATATTCGGCTGTAGAGAAAACTATCATCCAAGTATCAGAACTTTATGATAACAGCCATGTTGCTCAAATCTCAAGATGTGTAAACAATTATTATCTTACATATATCATTTACAAGTATAATTTGAGCCAACTTGTCTTACTACTAGACAAATGTTATTTAAAGGCATGACACGTTTAGACAGCTTGAGTATAACGATTTTTATCTTTATATACAGAAATAGACTTTTAAGTTAAACAGAAATTTAAAAATAAAAACTGTTTGTGAATTAAGGTGTGAAACTATTTGTTCACTTACTTGTTTGCAGGATTGACTGCCACAAACCAGAACACCAGGGGCCAGAATTTCAAGTGAGCTCGGCCAAAGCTGCAGCCTCTTTCATGCAGGTGGTCAAGGGAGACGGGAACGCCAGTGTGCATATTTTCGATGCTGACTGCCAGCTTACCAAACCTGTTGCTTGATGCAGGCACTGAGTAGGAAGACCAGTCCAGAGTGATCCAGGGGGGGTAGGAGGGGGCTTGTTATGTTCATCTTACAAATCTTAATGTGATAGGAGACCGATGACCTGTGACCACGGAGGAGAGAGTGAAAACTAATGAGAATCTGAAATGTAGATATCTTTGAAGTTTGTCAGGCAAAGTTTAAACAATAAGTTCAAATGTAGTTAAACACTTTAAGATTGTGAAATACTATTATTATTATTATTATTTATTTTTTTTTTTTTTGCCTTTTAAGCAGAGCTTTCTTATCAACTTAAATTGATTTGTATGAATGTAAATAAGCTCTTCATAGTAGTGATATAAAACTCTAATGAACTTTTGAGTTGGCCCCCACCACTTTAAAATTGGAAAACAAAATTAAGTCTGTGTCTTGTGCCAGTCTCGGCAAAAATATCATAATAAAATATGATGTGGCCAGGTGAAATTTTGCTAGACATCATTCGAACCAGTCCACGGAGACTCACAAACTGATCAAAGGGGTTTAGGAGTGTTGGCCACTTAAAGTTCCAATTTTGACAGTGAGGAATTGAAAGAATTGAAACGAAAGCATTCTATATTTATTATTTATGTTTATGATTCGAGGCTATCCTTGTTTAACAGTGATCTCATGGAATATGTTGTGTCAAGTTCATGCGGCACATTAGCGACCGGTGATTTTTAACCTAATTTATTGCCAACTCTTAGCAACAAGCTTTAGGCTAAAGCTCTGCGATGCTCAGTCAAGGGAGGTTACAGCTCTTTATATACTTTTTTTTTTTAAATCTTACAAGATAGTAGGTAATTTTTCAGCAAAATACTCAAGAGCTTGAGAAGGGACATAACTTTTGTTAATGGGGGCTAATGTGCAGTTTACAAAGGCGTGCCTCTGTTTTTTCTATTTTTTTTCTTTGTTCATCTCAGTTTTTACAGAGTACAGGTTTATCTGACATTAACCTTTTTGTTTCACTTTTTACATGTCTGTTTTTTTCCATTGCAATTATTGTAAGTTTTCCTGCCTGTTCACTTTTGCTGGACGCAAGTGGCAAGTGGTTCTTATGACTGCAGTATTCAGGTACATAGCTAATATTTAGCTCAACTTTTGATGATTGTACCAATGTTTTTTGTCATTCCTTTTTTTTTTGACATAGAAGTTTCTGAACTGAAGAAATGTCGAAAATCATGATCATTGTATGTCTTTCTTTCAGTTGTGGATACGGGTTTTATTTTTATGAAAGTGATAAAAAGAGAACAATGGAAAAGCTGTGTATTCTTCTTTGAATTAATCCCTAGCTTGGAATCGGAGGATACACCCAGGAATTTTTATACCATAGAAGGCAACAATCTCAATATTTGTTTTTTCTTGAAAACTCTTTGTCTTGTGGCCATCTTGCAGAGGCCGTGTGTATTAATGTAAACCATTCAGCATCTTCTTTACATTTTACCATTCTCTTGAGTTATCTGAGTATAAAATGTGTATGTTATTTCTTTCTAGATTAGACGATAAAACATCACATACGTTTCGCAGCAAACACTGTCTTAATTAAAAAAAAAAAAAGGGAGAATACTCTCCATTGTTAAGCTTTACTATTTGATGCAGATACATGTTTCGGCTATAATATACTGGTACTGATTTCTTAACCCTTTGTGTCTCGCCCAAAATTTTTTTAACCATTTCATGTTAATATCTGGCTTAATGACACATTGAGAGCCTTATAAAAGGTGTGTTACCCTCGATTTTCATATTTTTTACCAAAAGGGGGTTCAGTGCGACATGGTACTCAAAAGTACCGTCAGGATTTTCAGTACCGGTACTTAAAAGTACCAACACATATATTCAGTTAAAAAAGTCTATATGGACTTAAATTTTGTTTTCAAACAATTCAGCTCAAATTATCAGTCATGCAAAACATTAAAAATACACAAAAAAATAATATAAACACAATTTAAAATCTATTTAGTTTTATTAAAACTGTAGTAAGGAATGAAGAAGCAAATGCCATAATGTTATACTTTTTTTTTCAGTCTCAGTTCAAATGCAGTTTACAAAGACTTGAATAGAACATAAAAGAGTAAAATGAATACTGTATTAACATTGTGATTGATGCAGTTATAACTTAACAATAACAACAACAAAATCCCACAAAATCTTGTCAATGTAATTTTGAGCTCAAGGGCATGTCTCTGTTATCAGGCAGTGTTGTAACTCTGAATGTGACTGACATGAAAAAAAAATGAATTGATAATATAATAAAAAAGACAAACAAAGCAAATTTTTCTGAACTAGAAATATATACATTGAAAAAAATTTAGAAAAATTTCATACAAGACTGAGCGCACCACGGCATGTCCTATCTACTGTGCAATGCCGTGAAAGTCAAGGAAACAGTTCTTGTTCCCATTTGAACATAAAAAGACATCACAAATGTGACATTTACTGTGTGGCCTTGACTGAATACCTTTGCTGCTGCAAACCTCACACCTTCCTCTATCTTCTTTGTAGACGATGTAATGCAGCCCGACTTGTTCTAGTCTCACTGCATCGCTCACTGACCACGCGTTCTTTCGCCTCTTTTTTCCTGGTACAGGAGATGGGCATGGAGATGCCAATGGTCTTCCCATCCTTGGTGGCTTTGAGAGGGCAACCAAACTAAGTGCAACACTTCTCAGAAAATTGAGGAGTGACAGTTTCTCACTAGCAAGTTTGCTATGCACAATGAAGGCATTGACTAGTGTCCTATCAATTAGTCCGAAAAACATGCGGTGCCACCACTTCTTACTTTTTCTACTGACTCCATACAGACCACACAGCATGTCAGCTTTGTCGACCCCTCCCATAAAAACATTGTAGTCAAAAATGGCTTGTGGACACTGGATTTCTGCCCTGGTGCCATCTTTCTGTGTTCTGTTGACAACTGTGCTCTTTGTGGAGTGGAAGTTGGATGATGCACGCATTTCACATCCATCCATTTGAAAAACGTAATGTCGTCATTACTGACTCGGAAGTCAAAGTCGCCTCTGTTCAAATCTTTCTCATCTGTGAGGCCAGCTGGTAGGCCCTTTCTGTTGGATCGAATGGTGCCGCACGACCAGGTCTCATTTCTGCACAGATGGGCAAGAATTGGGAGCGATGTAAAATAGTTGTCGAAAAACACCTTTTGGCCTTTCCCTAAAATGTCTTCACACAAATTTAGGACCACAGATTCTCCAAGTCCAAATCCCTCTCTTCCAGTTCCTGTTCCCTTTCCTTGGTACACTTCAAAGCTGCTCATGTACCCATCACTGTCAGCTCGCACCCACATTTTGAAGCCTCGCTTGATTGGTTTCATGGGGCAATACTGCTTGAGACAGCTCCTTCCCTTGAATAAAATCATGGACTCATCTATACTCTGTTCCCGCTTGATGTCATAAAATTTAATGAAGTTATTGTTCAAGGAGTCAAGAAGGGGGCGCAATTTCCAAAGTTTGTCATGAGCCGGGCGGTTTCGATCTGCGTCATCATTGACATGAAGATTGCTCAAAAATTGTTCAAATCTTGTTTTTGACATTGTTGAAGGCATTAGAGGGACTGCTAGATCTGGCTGATTCGACCAGTATAGCTTGTATGATGGCAGGGTATGGTAACCCATGACGATGTTCAAACCAAAAAAGCCCCTGAGATCAGGCAGTGTGAATACTGGAACAACTCTCTGTTTCTGATTAACGAATAGATTGGATTGAGTGAGTATGTTGTTCTCGATGTTCGAATCCCAGAACTTTAGGAAGAAGTCAATGGGATGATTGCTGGCTTCAAACTCTTGCTCCTTAGGTCCTGTTGGAAAAAAGATATTAAAAAAAAAAACACAAATAAAGGTTAGCACCAATTCGAAATATAAATCACACACATAAAACTCTTTTGTGTAAGGCAAAAAAATGCAAAACACAAATCAAAATGCAAACGCTTGAGTTCATAAAAATTCTATTAAAATTTTACAAAAAACGTGTCCAACTTTATGTGTAAAAAAACTATTAGTATTTATAGAAAAATACCTTGAAACCATGCATACACAGAGAAAAATAAAATTATTGGCGTTTGTAAGTTTCCAGTTCATATACACAATTTCTAATTGTTCTATGAAGAGACAGTTACATTTGCAGGAATAGTTTGTCCAAGGATAATGTATCAAATGAGACTGCTATCTTTTCAAGCGGCTACCCATACTTTATATTATTACCGGTACCAGAAAACTTTTCTCAAACTTGAACCAAAAATATACGTTGACTGCAGAACATTATGACAATCATATAATACTCTAGCATTACCTTCAGGGTGCTGAAATTCTCCTGAGCAATCATCTTTTTCATGTTTCTTCCATTTTCGCACAAACTCTTCAGTCACCTGTGTGTTGCTCCCATTTGTTTCCTCTGGACATTCTTGAATGCGATCCAGCGAATCCAGCTGTACACTGTGTTGGTAGTTAGGAGGAAAAGGAAAATATTGTACCACAAATTTTAAAATGTTTGGAAAATATGTGTTTCTATCTCTGACTTTCACATACAATATTTAGTTTATTTTTTAAAATATTTTTGTATTCAGTGAATAATTTCTAAATTTTTAAATATAATATTTTGCTTGTAAATTGCAATTTTACAAAGTATTCGGCTCTTTACTTTCCCATACCTCAATAGAAAAATAAAGCTATGAGCTACTCAGCAAAAGAATGGCATGCCTCATATTCTACATACTTTAGGAAAAAAGTTTGTTATCAGGATTCAAACCATACAGGCAAATCAAAATGATGCATAAACCAGTAACACCTCAATATAGATTCCCAAAGCTTATAAATAAATAATAAATTACTTTCTCATTGTAGGCTCTTCTTCCTATGTAGCGTCCTCAGGGTCCGAATCTGGTTCTTCATCAGACAAGTCAGAGGGAAGATTTTCCAAAAGTATTTGGGCTTCATCCACCTGGTAGAGTTGTGCAAAGCGACACGTAGCCGTAGAACTCGAGCTTGCTCTATCCCCCATCTCAGCCATTGATACACAAACTAGAATGGATTGTTACGCTGGAAAAAAAAATAATGCAAATGCTGGAATTATTATTTCTGTTACATTGTAGGCTTATATCTAGATATAGTTTC